>CM048649.1:47430446-47982946 GCA_026413185.1 Pueraria montana var. lobata | reverse complement strand
ATTCCCCCACTAGCTGCATGACCAGGAGACCCTCTAGAGGCCCCATCCGTATTGCACTTTATAAAACAACAAGCTGGCGGATACCAGACAACTTGCTTAGCCTCCACATGCTTTTTATACTTAGCTTTTACCAAAAAAATCTGCAAAAGGGAGAAATCGTATATAGTATTCCGAGCAAATCCCTTGGACAGATATCCGGTTAGTGAAGCAGCAGAGAAGATCATAGAAATAGCCTGATGCAAAGAAATACGAGTATTTCTAAATCTCAAACTATTTCTACAAAGCCAAATTGCCCAAAAAACATGTACCACTGCCGATATCATAACTTCTTTAACTTGACCGATTTCCTTATCCAAAGAATTCAATACAGACAAGCAGGTGGACAAATCAAAATTGATTTCAATGATAGATTGCAACCACATCCAAATATTGCCAGCAAAACCACATTTCAGGAACAGATGATCAGATGTCTCATCTGAAGCACCACAAAGACTACAAACAGAAACCACCACACAGCCTCTAGCACGAAGACACTCATCTGTGGGCATCTTATTATGTATGAGCCTCCAAAGAATAAAACTGCGAGAAAGAGGAATAGAGTTGAGCCATAGTACCTTAGACCAAGAACAGAGCTGTCCAGGGGGAATAGTATATGAAACAGCAGCTTTAAAAGATAAAAGTCCATCAACAGAATGCCTCCAAACGGCTTGATCAGCATCCATGTCACTAGACGAAGGAACAATAATATTAGACAGCATATCATGCAAATGAGGAAGTTTCTCCAGCACTACTGCAGGCAAATTCCACTGATCATTAATCGCAAAACAATTTACAGAGGACTGTAAAAATCTCCTATATTGATTCGGAATGTTAAGCGCATCAGCCAAAGATGTATCAAGACACCAAACATCTGTCCAAAAATTAACTCTATCACCAGAATTGACAACCCATCTTGTGTTTTCAACAACCTGCTGCCATTTATGCTTCATTGAAATCCAAACTGAAGATGATTTATAACTGACCATAGGCTTCCCATGCTTTAAAAATCTAGCTCTCATAAAAACAGCCCAATCTGAATCTGAGTGCACAAAGTTCCACATCAACATTAACATGGACGCCTCATTAAGCACAACCAAAGATCTTAAGCCTAATCCACCCTCATTTAACGGTCTGCAAACTTTGCTCCAAGCTACAGTAACCAGCTTGCGAGAGTTAATATCCCCAGACCATAGAAAATTCCGCAACCAACATTCAATAGATTTCAGCAAAGATGATGGCCAAGAATACACCTGAAAACTAAACAAGACCATACCTGAAATAACAGAGTTAATCAATTGAGCTCGCCCCATAATAGAGAGAAGTGAGCCTTTCCAGGAGACAAGTTTTGCTTTGATTTTATCTGCAATTGGACTAAGATATCGAGCTCTTGGTTTGCCAACAAAGATAGGAACTCCAAGATAGATAAATGGCAAAGAACCAGCTGCAAAACCCAAACATTGACGAAGACTATTAATTCTACCACAAGGCATAGATCCTGAAAAGAACTTACACTTTTCCGGACTAATATGTTGTCCCGAGGCATCTCCATAAAATTTTAGCAGCAACATCAAGTTATTGAGATTTTTAGTGGTTCCCATGCAAAAAACCATAATATCATCCGCGTATAGTGCATGTGTAGGAGAAGAAAAACCTTTGGGACTTGCCATAGGTAACAGATAATGATTTGCAGCCAAATAAGAAATCCCTCTACTAAGAACATCCTCAGCAGGTAAATATTTAAAAGTTATAAATAATTTGCTTAACTAATTAGAGGTAACCGTCTTTTTTATGACAGACGTCGTAGGATGCTAGCATCTTCCCTATGCATAATGGACTCTCAAATCCAAATTTGATTTTCAAAGACTATTTTCTTTTTAAAGGATTTTTTCAATTTTTTTCTAATAAATATTGATAGTGATTCCTCTATTTTCATCATATTTTCGTCGCCCCTCCACGACCCCGTTTGCAACACCGACATGTACACATCTCGTTGTTATCTCAAATCTTAATTTAATAAAATATATTTATAATTTAATTTACTTAATTTGCTATAAGAGTTCATTTTCTCGTAATTTAATTTGAGACATTAGGTTGTGATAACTTTATCTTTGTTGTTAGTTAAACAAGTATTCTCAACAAGAGACAATTCTACTCGAAACAGATATATATGACAAAATTCTTCTTCTAAATATTTAATTCAATTGGATAATTAGGATTAGAATTCAAGACTATACTCTAGAATAATTTCATGCTAGTTTTTTTTTTTGAGAAAAAAAAATTTTCACGCTAGTTAATCCACCTAGTTAGTGGTGTTGTGATAACTTTCACGCTCATGAATTCCTTTTCTAAAAATAAAATATTATAATAATTAATATTTTCTTTAGTTAAAAATTAATGATGTCAAGATGAGTTAATATAAGTGTTATACCAAACTAGTTTAATAATTTAATATGAGTTATCTAAGTAGTGGCCGATTGATACTCACAAATTTCTTTTAAAATAAAATTATCATTATTTCTATTATTATTATTTTTTTAAAAATACAATCAGTTAATTTAAGTGTGACGTCTTATTAATTTTGTGGTATAATTGAGACATTTAAGTTGTGTCAACTGGATGATTCTAAATTTTATTTTAAAAATAAATTATTACTCTTAAAGTTTGTTCGTTTCACAAAATAAAAATTCATTCTATAGGAATATGAAATTTTTTTTTTTTTTTTTGACTGCGGGAATATGAACTTATGAATATAATATTTTCATGTTAGCTATGACTTTTGAAAAAATTATTACTGGATATTCTTCATTTTCAGAAAAGTAATAATAACATGATTTACTTCATTTGTATTTTCAATGAGTAATAACTATTTTAGGATGATTTAATAACGTGCTAATATATTTGTTACACGTACGACTAAATATTTAAATCAACAATTTGTGATTTTAAATTATATTTGACCCACAAAACATTAGCAAAACAGCTTTTGGAAAATTGAGGGAGGAAACATTTTTTTTATCCATAAGAATCGAAAACAAATATAAAAAAGTTTACAACAATTCACACCGCTTGCTCAACTAAGTTAAACCCCCATAGTATTGTTATTTATAAGGAGGGCAAATGCCCAAGTCAAAAGAAAAACTAGCTCAAAATATTACGGGACAACTCAATGCCCATTCATTCTAGGTTTAATTAAGTTTTTAGTCCCTAAACTTTTTCAAAATTTGATTTTTAGTTTCTAAACTTTGGTTTGACTAGTCAAGGTCCCTAAACTTTTTAAAAATTCGGTTTTTAGTCCCTAAACTGTTTAAAAATTCAGTTTTTAGTCCTTGAATTAATGAAATTTGAAGAACTAAAAATCAAATTTTTAAAAAATTTAGGAACTAAAAACCGAATTTTTAAAAAGTTTAGGAACTTTGACTGGTCAAAATTGTGTTTAGGGACTAAAAACTGAATTTTTAAAAAGTTTAGGAACATTGACCAGTCAAATTAAAGTTTGGGAACTAAAAACTGAATTTTGAAAAGGTTTAGGGAGTAAAAACTTAATAAACCCTTCATTCTATTTCTAGTTAACATGCAGCAGAGAAAAAGGTGGATGAACTCGTTCAATTTCAATAACATTAACACCACAGCCACAGGGACGTTGATGCGCCAAGTTTGCCATGAAGTCAGCAACGGTATTTGCTTCCCTATAGACATGTTTAAACTGCACACTCCGGGTATCGTTTCCAGACTTGAATGCAATAATGCAAGTTGAATGGCATGCAGTTAAGGAATCATTCTCAAGTCAAGGAGGTTTCTAACACCCCAATTCCAAGCTATTTCCAGGGCAGTGAGAATTAATATATACCCCGTAATTCAGACATGAGGACTATAGTGTTTCCAAGCTTAATTTCTCTAATTAAAACCCACTAACCCATCTGAAATTTCCAGCACAATTTGCTAAATGTATACCACTGTGAAGGATAGTTGAGTAGTTGACGAGGAGTTAGGGAACTATTGAGGCCAATCTGTACAAACAAAACACGTATTTGACGGGGAATTATTTATTAATTAGAATATTCTAATTTTTCTATCCCCAACATAGGACGTGTTCTTACACGTTTTCAAATTCGTTTCTACATCGAGAGAGTCTAACTCAGTTGGTTGAGCAGGGTACGTGAGTTGTTGTAAATCCCCGGTACTTGTCTTCGATTCCCACGGATAAAAAAAAATTCGTTTCTATATTGGAAATTGCCGAATACGTGGTGTTATGAATCATTTTTAATCAAACTTAAAGAGGATGCTTATATTCACAGATCGAAAAAGAAATGGTTATTTCTTATTAACCAATTAATAATTAAATCTTGAATAAGAAACATATTACTATAATTTTTCTTCTTTTACACGAAATTACGCACTTTCTAAACAAAAGCAAACAGTATTATAATATGGATTTCATATTTTTGCAAAACAAGCGAATGTATTTGAAAAAGTTTACAAAGCTATGGTCGTTAATTTATAACTAACAAAGTAAATGTAATAACTTTAACTATTCTACATATACATTTTATAATAATATTTTTTTCCACCGTTTGTATTTCAAGGTGATTGTGATGGTACTATCACCTTGCAAGGGGGTGTTAAGAGTAATATTGGCTTGTTAGAAATAAACTCTCTATATAAAGAACTTACCTACTTGTAAATCATCTTTTAATCAATCATTCTACACAATGTTATTCTATGGCACTCCTCTCTTATACTTTGAACTTTATGATGTTTGGCCTCATCAAGTTGGTGTTACTTGTATTTCTTCTTAAACCATTTTATCTGAGAATTCTAATATGTGGATAGCTTTGGTTTTGTGATCTTGGGTCATGGTTATACCGACGGGTGTGCACATGGTGCTCGACTTGGTTCGGAGGGTTCGATTAGGTCCATGGTAGTTTAGGTGAACTCATTGGCTTTGGTTAATGATGTGATTTGGGGTTCGGACCAGGGACAGATCCAGGAATGTATTAAAGGGGGGTCATAAATTTTTTTTACACAACTATTTAAATATCTAATTTTTAATAAATAATAAGTTTAACAAAAATATTTTTTATTAATTTGATGTGTAAAACTAGATATAAGATCCACGGGTAAAAAGGAATTAGGCAAATATTAACTCAAAAACGTTTTCTTTTTTTTCTCTATTAGTATTTTTTTTTTCCTCTTATACATACATAAAGGATCATGAGGGAGGGGGAGTCAAGGCCCCTGCTTGCCCCCCCTTGGATCCGTCACTGGTTCGGACAACTATCTTGTTCAATGTGTGACACAATTTAAGGGGTGACACTTCTTTTCAACTTCATAACTCATGTGTACAGACAGAGATTGCTCATTGATGATTCAATTCTATTTAACTAACATCTCATTGCATCACATGATCACAACAGGTACAGAGAGGAGAACAAATAGAACATAAACGCTACATCATGGATGTTACAAAGAGAAAAACAAAGATACATAAAAGAAGAAAATAAAGTTGAGATTATACATTGAGAGCAATGGACTGATCAAAGCCTAAGGAAAGTGACTAACAAAGTGCTTACCTATTGTAAGCCAACCTTCAAGCTTTGATCCTGTACTGAGCTACACTTTTCTAAGGCTTGATCAGGTTACCTGTTATTCCCTCTCATTGCTCTGTATCAGCACTTTATTTTTCCTTTCTCTCCTATTTTCAACAGTTTGTGAGATCTTTCAGTACCATCTTCTCTAAAAAAAAGTTCCAACCCCTTCTCATTTGGAATTGTGGTATTTATAAACTTGAGCTCTAAGTTCCTTAATTGTTGTAGTTCATCCTGATTTATAGCAGTTTGTGCTTTGGGGAGCAAATCCATTAGAGGTAGGATTCTTGGAAGCTTGTTGGTGACTGGCAGGAGGTAGCTAGAAGAGGGGCTGATTAGAGTCCTTGGGCAGCCTCTTGTGGGTGGCTATAGTTAGGAGTGACAAAATGGATGGATTGGATAAATTTTAATTTGGGGATCGACTGTTGCTATATCCACTCTCTCTTTATACTAATCCACTCCCTTTCTTTTTTTTCCCCAAAATATACCACTAAAACACACTATCCCCATCTCCTTCTCCCTCTCCCGTATATAACTCTCTTCCAGAAAAAGAAAACACACTTGTAAATGTGGCAAGACATGGAACCAATGACATTCAAAGGTGGGAACATGTCGCATTGTGGAGCAAAAGCAAAGAGCTGAAGCTTAATTTGGAGGAAGCCACATCAAACACCAAAAGATTTTCCTCCAACTGATGCGCACCTATAACAATTGAGGCTTTAAAAAATGACATTGTTGCTATTGTCCCTCCATCAACAAATGCAAGGCATGCTACATTTTTCTTCACCATTACCATGGAATTGGCTCCATGAATTGTCCATTTCATTCCCCCTTGTAGCACTAGATGAATAGTTGGCACAACAAACCCAATGATAGAATTGCCAATTCTTCTTGAATCGAAACATGCCTCAAATGGAGGCACTGATGCCACTCTTTTTAGTCTTCTATCTGCAGCCTTCTTTAGGAAATCTCTAACAAAAGGCTTAGACAAAACTTTTTAATTCAGCAAAACAAGTGATGGTGCTAATTTTGGTGCCCTCATTACCCTTGCTATCTATGGACAGCAGAGAGGGCTTTAAGTTTACAACATCTCCATCAATCTTAATTGATTTCACGTCAATGAGGTATTCTATTGACTGTTGCTAAACGTATTCTTTTTGGTCCAATTTTCCCTTTTCTTCTTTTGGCAAAGGCAGGTTTAGAGATAGGTGAGAGGGACAATATACGAGAGAGGGAGAAGGAGATGGGGGGAGTGTGTTTTAGTGAGGTAGTTTTAAAAAAGAGTAAATTACAGTGACACTTCCTGAGTTTTACACGAATTACATATGCACTCCCTCCTTTTTGTCACACTACAGAAAACCCCCTAACTTTTCCCTTTCCGTTACACTTGCACCCCCTCTCCGTTAAATGATGTTAACTTTGTTAGATTTAGGAGTCACATGATTGACACATGACTTTTAAGTAAAAAAAAAAATTTCCAAAAATTCCTCATCTCCTTCCTTCTGTTTGTTGAGAAAAATGTTGGAAGATTTGATGAAATTGCAAAGTTGTTGCTGAGGGGCAAGGGAGCCTAAAACCTAGAACACAAAATCAAAACAACCTGTCCAAAAAAATAATAAAAATCCACACATAAAAAAAAAGAATGAAACTTAAAAAAGATGAATTTGTATGCTCCTCTTCGTGGTTCCTTTTCAAAGCCGGCATAACCCTTTGTGGTTCCTTCGTGATTCTTTCTCTGCAAAAAAACACACAACACAAATCAGTGCATAAATTAACAAAAAAAAATAACAAAAAGAAATGCGAAAAAAGAAATAAAAGCAATCAAATTGCTCCCAGCCCTATGAAAGTTGAATCTCCTTTAATAAGCAATCAATTGACACCTCAAAGTAAAAAAAGTATGGAGAAGCGAGAAATCAATCAGGTAAGCACAAGGAATCGTGAAGAGGTTGAGGATATTTAACTTAAATTATTTAATTTAATAAAGGGGCGGGGGGATTAGAGAGAATACATACCTTGGAAGTCTTCGTTAGTGGGCATAGCCTCGACGGTGACGGGTTCAGAAGAATCGAGTCGAAGTAGATATGAATTGAGGGTGAGTGTTTCTAATGACCCACGACGTTCAAGTGCGTGGCACTACTACCCAGGAGAAGCTCTCTATCATGGACGTCGACAATCTTTGGTTGGAGCTGGAGATGCCCTTAGGGTTAAGTTAGAGGGTATTTTTGGTTTCACACAGAAAAGACAAGACAAATTAGTCATTTAACATTAAATTAGAATTGTTACTTAACATCGTTAGCAGAAGGGGTGTCAAAGTAATGTCAAAAAATGGAGGAGTGCCATGTAATATCAATAAAATAGAGGAAGTGTTAGTGTAATTTGCTAAAAAAAAAAAGGAGAAGAGGAAGTGGAAGTGGATTAGTATAAAGGGGAGTGAATATAATAGCATAATGGATCGGATAATAATCCCTTAATCCATTTTGATTCATTAAAAATTTATTTAAAAAATTTGATTTATTTATGATCCATTTGATAAAAATTCATCCAGTCCATTTATTAGTAATTTTTTCATAAATGGATATCCAATTCATCCATGAAAATAATATATTTTTAAAATTAATTATTTTTTATTTTTAAAATATTTTCTCTCCTCTCTCCCCCGTCTCCTCTCTCCTCTCTTTTTCTTTCTCGTTATTTTTTCTCCCCCTACTGTGGGATTCATGTCTTTGTCTGCTCTACTCTTAATTACAATATAAATTAATGTTAAAAATCCATGTCTAGTTATTTTCATCCTAATCTTAATCAATAAGATTTTTTGTGTGTGTGTGGTACATGAAGCTAAAAACAAAACAAGAAACTAAAACACTGAAACAGAATCCCGTAACAGTACGTTAAAAATGCCATGCGGAGGATTAATACAAACTTGATTAAGCTGCACATTCTTAATTAATTAATAAGATAACTTTTTTTTTATGCATAATTAATTAATAAGTGTCGTCCTAGGTTTTTTTCCAGATACCAAGAAAAACGAGAGATAAGTAATTTTACAAAACTAACCTTATTATTAATATTGTATTGAAAAGCTAAAGTAACACTTATTAGGGGTATTAGTGAAAAAAAGTAATTAATATTACATTAAAAAGTTAAATGCGACACTCATTTTGGGACAGAGGGAGTAGTATTTTAGTTTGTGAATTATACAGGATAAGTGTTTATTTTATACAATTAAAAATTATAATTTATGATAAATAAATATTTCTAAATACATAAATTATATTATAATTAAAATTTGTAATAAATATTTTTTTAATATATAAATTATAATTTAGATTTATGATAAATTATTTATATTATGATATATCTT
The DNA here is from genome assembly GCA_026413185.1 of Pueraria montana var. lobata. NCBI lineage: Eukaryota > Viridiplantae > Streptophyta > Magnoliopsida > Fabales > Fabaceae > Pueraria > Pueraria montana. The sequence goes on along the minus strand of CM048649.1, from coordinate 47,973,961 downwards.
TATTTTTAATTATTGATAATTTCTTTTAGAAAAGTATATAGTTAAAAATGTTATTTCATAAAAATATTTTACTTTTATTTTTTATTGTAATTAGGAATACTCACTTTAGATTTATTGAAATATTGTTTCACAATAATTGTTTAGATTACTATCATATCTAATACTTAATTAATAAATAATTAATTTTAATCATTAAATTTCAAGAAAATGAATGGTGATGATGAGAAATAATTCTAAAAGAATTACTTTTGAAATATATATATATATATATATATATATATATATATATATATATATATATATATATGACTTTACTTGAGACAAAATTAAGTTAGAAGTTTAGATTGGCTTTATATATATCTATGAACGTTTCATGAAAAACGAAATTAATTTTATATAAATATTCCAGATCAAACGTACCAACTACACGAAAAAAGGATGTAGGAAAAGTCACATGGTCGTGATTAGAAGTGGGCGTTGGGTTGGTTCTAGATAGGGAATATTTAGATTTAAACAAATTAATGTTAATCAATTTAGGTTTAATATAAAATATGACATAAATATTTCTAATAAAAAAGTGAAATATTTAAAGATAAAAATAATTTAACTTAAAATTCTAAAAGTCAATTTTTCTTTGATTTCAATCTACTTGGAAGGATTTAAAACATGGGTGTATCACACAATGTTTTTCTCCAAATCCTCCTGTTTTACACTCTGTTTAATAGAGAGGAAGAAAATAAATAGGTGAGAAAAGATAAGAAAAGAAATAAGTAAAAATAAGTGTATTTGATTTAAGAGAAATAGAAAAAATATATAAACTTTTTGAGAGGGATGTTCCCTCTATAATGAATTGACCATGTGTGTTTTGATTTGCCATCAGGATTTTTTCTCTTCGACGTTGTTAGGTGCTTAACCCCTTAGAGACTGAGTTCTGATACCAATATATAAAGATAAAAATTACAAGAAAAATGATTGAATTGTGATTTAAAAAATTTTAGAAGATATTTTGCAAACGCAATTATCATCTGATTAATAATTGCTAAACAAACTTTTTGAGCTAAAAGAAATCGGACATAAAGACGTGTGGGCCATGTGGGCCAAACATTTTTCAATGTTTCTATTCTCTTTCTATTTGGGTTTGTCGGGCTTAACTTGACTTCATTTTATCTTCACTTATTTTTATTTTTTTATTTCAATCATAACATATGATGATAAAAAACTAATCAAAACATATAATATAATAAACTAAATAATACTCCTACCGTCCCATAATAATTGTTGTCCAAGATTTTTTTACATAGAAAAACTAATAAATGGATGAAAGAGAATATCAATTTTACAAAATTAACCTTATCATCATTAATTCATTTTTTATATTTGTTGTCCATCATTAACATTATAAAGGATATAAGTAAAAAAAAAAGACAATTAATATTACATTGAAAGGTTAAAATAAATGACAATTATTTTGGAACTTATTTTTTCTTTTTGCACGATAATTATTATGGGATAGAGGGAGTAATAAAATATAATAAATAATAATAATAGTAATAAAAATATAATAAATTATTTAAACATAACATATTAACATATAATATAATAAACTAAGTAATAATAGTAATAATAGTAATGTGTTTTTTTAGACTATATGAAAATTTCAAACTTTTTAATAGGGACCGTGTCATGCGGTTTAATTAATTATCTTTTGGTTTGACTATTGACCCAGTGATCCAATGTTTTGACTAGGTCAATTATCAGTTCAATTTTTAAAATTATGGTTAAGATAAAAAAGGATGGGGTATCCGGTGATATTTAAACAAATTTCATGGATGGTTACTTATTTATAAATCTTACTCTTTTATAAATCGTAGGGAAGTACTAACAAGGAAGTAAAAGAAGACAATTTTTTTATTGATCATAAAAATGCACTCTCCTATAATTTTTAAATGTGTTTTCATATAATTTTTAATAAAAAAAATTCTTTTAATTTTTTAAACGATGCGTTAAAGACCCATATTAATATTCCTGCTAATTACCAATTACATAACAAAAGGAATTATTTTATTTTATTTTTATTACAAAACAATAACTAAGCGGCAAAAGGATGAAGGAAGGAAAGTCACAGGACAAGTAATTGTACACGAAAAAACCTTATAAAAAAAATTTGTACACGAAAAAACGTACAAACTGCGCATTTTGGGTGCAATCCGCAATTTTAAATATCTTCTTGTTTCGTTCTAAAGTTCCATTCTTTCAAATTGCCCCGTACAAGAACTTTCAGTTTCCCTTCTTTCATAACTTCAAAAATTCAGTTGCGTTTGCACATCTAACTAAGGAGGACGAGAGAAAAACACAAATTCATAGGAAGCATTGATCGTATTTCAAAGGTATAGTAATACATAACTGTCGGAGTTTTTTTTATTTTTTTTAATTTAACAAAAAAAAATTAATGGATAAAATTAAAATCCAATTAAAAACCATGACGTGCCTGTTTCTTCCATTCGTTTCTTGTTTCCTTCACGGCTTGTAATTGACCCTCCTCTTCCGTTCTCGTCGCATCCATTCACGATGGTGTGTGGAATGAATTATATTAAAGATTTTTTTTTAATTTTTCAGATCCGTAAAGTAGCGTCTCAGATCCACTGTTGTTATTTCTTTTCATACTTATTCCATTAAAATTTGTGGTTATAAGTTTATAACTTTGAATTCTCTCTCTCTCTTTCCTTTTCCGACTTAAATATATTTTTAATTTCTTAAATTTAAATAATTTTTATTTTAGTTTTTCAAATTTTAATATGTTTTTTTTTTTATAATTTTGACAGCTAAAATTTTGTTTTTACTTTAAGTTTTAAAATATGTTTGTTTTAATAAAAATTAAAAAAATGAAAAGCGTGCGAGTGTGAACATGATGAAAAGCAGAAGAAGAAAGGTTGGTGTCGGTGCCGTTACTGGAACCGACGCCGGAAACTCTTGATGTGAAGATTTGGTACTTTTGTGTCAGCCTCTGTTCAAACAATTTATTCTTACGAGCTGAGTCTTGAGATTATTGAGACTTGTTTGATGCATTATAGTGTTTTGTATGAATTTTTTTCTTTACTTTCTTATTTGGTGTGTAAATGTATTGTTTTGAACAGTTGTTAATGCTTGTTGGAATTGAACATTGATTTAAGGCATATGGAATCATTTGATTTGGAAAATTATTGATAGCCATGACGGTGGGAGGGATTCATTGGTTTGGAAGACCGTTGATACCTTGATGGCCATCACGGTGGAAAGGTGTCTGTGGTGACCTTTGAGGAAAGGAAGGTGTACTAGTTGGGGTATTCGGCAACACATACAAACCGAATATCCCCCCACAACAGAATCAAGTGTTCGGTACCCAAAGCATAGCCGAACACCCTAACGATGTATGATCCGTTCGGCAGACAGAGTATTCGGTATTTATAAATCCGAAGACCCCTAAAACCCCCTCATCTCGAACCTAAATGATAGTATTCGGCGTCAATGGGCCGAACACTGGTAGAAGTATATACATCATTAAGTAATTAAATACTCTTAATTATCACGTTTGTGATTAAGAAAAGAGTTAAGGTCCTTCAGGGCCAAAGGCCCATGAAGGCCCAAGCCCAATAAGAATATCTATAAATAGGGGATCCACTCCCCAAGGTAGGCTCTCTGATTTCGCATTTATTACACACATTAAATGCTCTGCGCCGAACCCTAACTTGAACGTTGGAGTGTTTATTGCAGGTACCCCACCTTTCGGACAAGTTACAAAGATATTAGAACACAAAGATACGACGGAAGGTCTCCCTTTATTCCCAGGCAGGAACATTTTGGCGCCCACCGTGGGGCCCGGTAAAACTTTTCCCGCAGCCTCACAAAGAATGGTTACTACTCGAAGTCACGCACACATGGAAGAACGTCTCGTCAACGAAAACCTGGTGGAAGATCAGACAAATCTTTCGTCAGATTTGAGGCAGTTGCGAGCCGACATCTCAGCTATAAGGCAACAGCACGCTCAAGAGTTGTCGGCCCTTCGCCGAGAAAATGCCGAGTTGAGGGACTTGAACCAATCCAAGAGACAAGAAAATCAGAGACCAGACAAAAATCATGAAGAGGAGTCGATAATCAACCTTAGCATGCAGGGTACGACGAATCGGCCTTCCTTTTCTACTTTTAACAATCAGTCACGTCCCTGTAGACATCCTTTTGTCTCAGGGATCATGGAAACTCCCCTGCCTCCAAACTGGAAGAACCTTAGTCTGGACCGATACGATGGTAGCACGGATCCAGATGAACATGTAGATGTGTATGTAACCCAGATCAGTTTATACACCTCTGAAGATGCCATTCTATGTAGGGTGTTCCCCACCTCCCTCAAGGGACACGCCCTTAGTTGGTTTACTCGCCTACCACCGAACTCCATTGACAGCTTCGAGACGTTGGTCGCCAGATTCGGCAATCAATTTGCAACTAGCAGACCCCATCATCTAACATCAGTGGCACTAGTCAATATTCGGCAGGAACCAGGGGAATCCCTAAGAAGGTTCATGGAAAGGTTCGGCAAGACTGCTTTAAACATCCGGAACCTAGACTCGGCAGTGGCTATGCACCAGTTAGTAACGGCTCTTAAGCCAGGAGCCTTTGTCAACAGTCTCTGCAAAAAACCGGCTCTTGACATGGATGACCTCAGACGACGAGCAGCAAAATACATGCAGATGGAAGAATTATCCGAATACAGAAGCCAGGTCCAAGCAGAATCCAATCCAAGGAAGAAGGAACAAGAAAAAGATTATCAAGGAAAGGGAAAAGACAAGATCAGCAAAGAGAAGGAGTATCGTGGCTCCAGGTATACAACTTATACCCCGCTTAACACCAGTCGAGCCCGAATACTCGAACAGGCTCTGGCCACAGAAATTTTAGCCATGCCAAAGAGGGCCAACACACCCCTTAAAGCCGATTACAGCAAACAATGCCGATACCACCGCAACAAGGGTCACTCCACTGAAGAATGTGTCGCCCTTAAAGACAAGATAGAAGACCTCATCAAAATGGGACACCTTAAAGATTTCGTCCATGATCCGAAGACCGAAAGGTCTCATTTTTGGAGAAATAAAGACAATGACAGAACCTATAGGACGGACTTTAACCATGCTAGAAGAAACGAGAGACAAAGAAGCAGGTCCAGGGAACGACAAGACATAAAACCCTCAAATCCTAGGAGGGTTATCAACACGATTGCCGGAGGGTTTGCGGGAGGAGGAAGTACTTCTTCGGCTCGCAAAAAGCACCTCCGGCTAGTCCGGTCAGTCAACATGACTTCAACTACAAACAAACTCAAAATGCCACCCATCACCTTCACAGATGCTGATTTTCAGGGGTCCGACCCAATGCAAGATGATCCGATGGTCATCAGTGTAGACGTGGCCGACTGCACAGTCCGGAAGACCCTAGTAGACCAAGGAAGCTCGGCCGACATCATATACTGGAACACTTTCAAACAACTGGACATACCGGAGAAAAAGCTCATGCCCTATGACGAACCCTTAGTTGGATTTTCCGGAGAGAGGGTTAACACCAGAGGGTGTATAGATTTGGACACAACCTTTGGTTATGAGGGAAAAGATTACAAGACCATAAGAGTAAGATACATTGTGGTCCACGCCAACACCTCGTACAACATACTACTCGGACGACCATCATTGAACGCCCTTGAAGCCGTAGTCTCCACTCCACATCTAGCCATGAAATTCCCATCAAACCGAGGCACGGTCGTCACGGTCCACGCTGATCAAAAGGCAGCAAGAGAATGTTACCTAGCTAGTCTAAAGGTTACTCAACTAAGGGAAGACGACAGCAAGTCGGTACACATGGTCTCGGCGGCTGAACCCTCGAACCAAACTTTAGATCTCGATCCCAGAATTGAGGACCAGCGAATGAAGCCGAATGAGGAAGTCCATCCATTTCAAATTGGGCAAGAAAAAACTCAAATTACATACCTCGGAAACAATCTATCCGAGGAGGGTAGATTTCGGATTCAAAGGGTAGTAGAACAAAATGCTGATCTCTTTGCCTGGAAAGCCGTCGACATGCCCGGTATTGACCCAAAATTTCATTGCCACAAGTTGGCAATATGCCGAGAAGCAAGACCGATTTCCCAAAAGAAAAGGAAAATGGGAGAGGATAGGAGGAAAGCAGTAGAAGAAGAAGTGTCCAAACTATTGGCTGCCAATTTCATCCGAGAGGTTAAGTATTCCACTTGGTTAGCCAACGTCGTCATGGTAAAGAAGGCAAATGGAAGATGGAGAATGTGCACGGACTACACGGATCTAAATAAAGCTTGCCCAAAAGATGCCTACCCACTACCAAACATTGACAGATTGGTCGATGGGGCAGCAGGACATCTTTGTCTTAGTTTTTTAGATGCCTATTCAGGGTACAACCAAATCCGAATGCACCCGCCAGATGAAGACAAAACAACTTTCATAACCGAATCAGCCAATTTTTGCTACCAAGTGATGCCCTTCGGCCTGAAAAACGCGGGGGCCACTTATCAAAGATTGATGGACAAAGTTTTCCAAAAACAGTTAGGACGAAACCTAGAGGTATATGTCGACGACATGGTTGTTAAATCTTCCATGCCTGACGAACACGCAAAAGACCTGGCAGAGATCTTCAAGGAAATCCGGAAACATAACATGCGCCTAAACCCTGAAAAATGCGTATTCGGCGTCCAAGGGGGAAAATTCTTGGGCTTTATGTTAACATGCCGAGGCATAGAAGCCAATCCAGATAAATGCGAGGCGGTTATTCGCATGAAAAGCCCGAGAACCCCAAAGGATGTCCAGAGACTCACAGGGAGAATTGCCTCTCTATCACGATTCCTGCCTAGAATTGCCGAGAAGGTAAAATCCATTATGCGACTGCTGAAAACAGCCAAGAACTTTTCATGGAACCAGCAGTGTGAAGAGGCTTTTCAAGAACTAAAAAAGACCCTTTCGGCCCCTCCCATACTCCAAAAACCAGAACCTACAAATGATCTAGTGCTTTACCTGTCGGTTTCCCAAACAGCCATAAGTGCGGTTTTAGTACAGGAACGGAAAAGTGGTCAGGCTCCCATATACTTCACTAGCCGAGTACTACAGGAAGCCGAGACCAGATACCAAACGATAGAGAAGGCTGCCCTAGCATTAGTGAATGCTGCAAGACGCCTGAGACAATACTTTCAAGGACATCGGGTGATTGTCAAAACCGATTGCCCAATTGCAAAGGTATTAAGGAAACCAGAATTAGCAGGGAGAATGATTGCATGGTCAGTAGAGCTCTCGGAGTTCGACTTAAAGTACGAACCGAGGGGTCCAATCAAGGCATAGTGTCTAGCAGATTTTATCAATGAACTCCACCCTGCTGAAACTTTTGAAGAAGAATGGTGGACGGTACATGTTGATGGATCATCAAACCAAAGGGGAAGTGGTGCAGGCATCATACTAGAAGGACCCAACCAAATACGCCTGGAACAATCATTACGATTCGGTTTTAAAGCATCCAACAATCAGGCCGAGTACGAGGCCTTATTAGCTGGGCTCAGACTGGCCAAAGAGATGGGAGCCCGAAAGGTACAATGTTGGAGTGATTCGCAAGTAGCAGCCGAACAGATCAACGGCGTTTTCCAAGTCAAAGACCCTCAATTGCTGAAATATTATCATACTTTCATTCAGCTGAAACAAGAGTTCGAGGAAGTAAGAGTGAATCATTTAGCCCGAGAACACAATGATAGGGCAGATCGGCTCGCTAAATTAGCTACTACCCAAAAACCTGGACAATTAAGAACCTTCATCCAGGAGACGTTGCCCGAACCAAGTATAACCGCCGGAGAATGCATGCAGCTTTCGGCAGCCAAAAGTACGTGGATAACCGAAATACAACAGTACTTGGCACAAGGACTCCTTCCGGAGGATAAAGAACAAGCCAAAAGATTGCGAATCAATGCTTCAAGATACGTTATGATAGCCGAAGAGTTGTACAGAAGGGGATTTTCCATGCCTTTGTTAAAATGTCTTGAGAAAGAACAAGCAGAATACGTGATGAGGGAGCTACATGAGGGAATCTGTGGCATGCATTCTGGAGCGCGAACGATGGCAACACGAGTTCTCCGAGCAGGATATTACTGGCCGACCCTCAAAACTGACTGCGCCGAGCACGTAAAAAGGTGTAGCCAGTGCCAAAAACATGCTAACCTTATTCACCAACCGGCGGATAAGTTGCACTCCATATCGTCACCTTGGCCTTTCGCTGTATGGGGAACCGACATCCTAAGTCCTTTCCCTGTAGCCACAGGACAACGCAAGTTCTTAATAGTAGCCGTCGATTACTTCACAAAATGGATAGAAGCCGAGCCTTTGGCAATCATCTCGTCTCAGAACGTACAGAAATTCTTGTGGAAAAACGTCATCACTCGCTTCGGCATTCCATATGCAATCGTCACAGATAACGGCCTACAGTTCACAGACAAAAAGTTAAACTCTTTCCTTGAAGGTTTGGGAATAAAGCATAAAGTTACCTCGGTCGAGCACCCCCAAACAAATGGACAAGCAGAAGCCGCAAACAAAGTCATCTTAGGAGAACTGAAAAGAAGGTTGGGAACGGCCAAAGGGGCTTGGGCCGAGAAGATACCCGAGATATTGTGGGCATACAGGTGCACCCCTCAATCGACCATCAAAGAAACACCTTTCAGAATGGTTTATGGGACCGAAGCAATGATCCCAGTCGAAGTAGGAGAACCCTCATTCCGAAGACAGAACTTCGAGACTTCCGAAAACGAAAGCTCCATCAGGCACGAACTAGACTTGGTCGAAGAAATACGTGACCGAGCACGTCTCAATGCCGAAGCATGCAAACAAAGGATGACTCGAAGATTCAACTCAAAGCTGAAACCGCGAGATTTTCAAGAAGGAGATCTAGTCCTAAGGGCGCAAGGCGATGCCTGAAGAGATTCCAAAGAAGGAAAATTGGCAGCCAATTGGGACGGCCCATTCAGAATTCGGCAAAACCTCAACAATGGAGCATACAGGTTGGAAGAAATGTCAGGAAAAACAATACCAAGAACCTGGAACTCCACTCATCTTAAATATTATTTCAGTTGATGTATTTTTCACTATATATTTAAAAAGTGATACTTTCTTCCCTCATTTTTATCATCCCTACAAAAATGTAAAGGGATGTACAAATCGCTATTATTATTATTTGAGCACCCCATTCGGATTTTCTGCAAAATGGTTTCCCTCCCGAGTGCTCCCACTCGGCTAAGGATGCACCGTTCGGATTTTCTTCAAAATGGTTTCCCTCCCGAGTGCTCCCACTCGGCTAAGGATGCACCGTTCGGATCTTCGAAAAACGGTTTCCCTCCCGAGTGCTCCCACTCGGCTAAGGATGCACCGTTCGGATTTTCTTCAAAATGGTTTCCCTCCCGAGTGCTCCCACTCGGCTAAGGATGCACCGTTCGGATCTTCGAAAAATGGTTTCCCTCCCGAGTGCTCCCACTCGGCTAAGGATGCACCGTTCGGATCTTCGAAAAACGGTTTCCCTCCCGAGTGCTCCCACTCGGCTAAGGATGCACCGTTCGGATTTTCTTCAAAACGGTTTCCCTCCCGAGTGCTCCCACTCGGCTAAGGATGCACCGTTCAGATTTTCTTCAAAACGGTTTCCCTCCCGAGTGCTCCCACTCGGCTAAGGATGCACCATTCGGATCTTCTTCGAAAAACGATTTCCCTCCCGAGTGCTCCCACTCGGCTAAGGATGCACCATTCAATAAAGAAACCGCATACTCGAAAAATACTTACATTCCTACTTCGTTCAACAATAACACTACAAGTCTTACTAAGACAATTAAAAAAGCGAAATAAGCTAAGTTAAAAATCAACATGAAGAATATATTTTCATTAGATTAATCAAAAAGGGCCGAGCCCATGTATACAAAAAGACAAAAGGCTCTAACGGCCTAAAAACTATAGAATCTTTATATCTTTGCCTACTCGTCATGAACATCGACGTCTACAGTTTCTTCATCTCCCCCCTCATCAGCGCCCCCGAACCCTGCACCATCAAGAGGATTCTCGAGAATCGCATCATCCGGGATGTCATCAATAGGCATCAATTGCCCTTGATAAACATCCTTCTCCATATCAAAGATGCTGCGATCACGAACGTTGTAAAAATGGGTTATCTGCCGCATCCCATGGAGGAAACCAGCCTCGTGTTCGGCAACAATCTTTTCTTCAGCCGAAGCACGAAAACTCTCCCTTGCAACACGTTTCGCATCCCTTTCTTCCCGAGCCTCGGCCAACAGAGCCCTTAGCCGCGCCAGCTCATCAGATTGAAGCTTAGCATCCTTCTCGGCCATTAACACCTTAGTGTCTAATTCATGCACTTTGACCGAGAGGTCCTTAACTTCATCCTTCAAGCGCCCATTGTCGTCGGCCAAAACCAAGTTGGCCTCCAACACTTGCTTATTAGACGCTTGGGCCTCCTCCAAATCCTCCTTTAATTTTTCGGCCTCCCTCAAAGGATTCCCAAACAAATGATAAGCAATGGCGGTCGCCCTCGCTTGAAATTCACAAAAAGCCGACCAGTTGGCGTTGGCATCGGCTTTGCTGAGGATGGCCTTCCCAGTATCCGAAGCTCACCATCTTCTTGGGCCGAAAGTCCTTAGCAAAAAACCCTTCGGCAGTCAAAGCATTGATAGCCGATAAAGAAGACGAAGCAGGAAAACCCAAGGTCTGTTGCTTCAGCTTCTTAATCTTTTCTTCTTCCGAAGCCTCATGACTCCGGTGCCTTTTCTTGTGCTCTTTCTCTTTGCTTTTCTTCTCTCCTGCTGGAGGAGGCACAGTGTCTACGGGAGGTGGTCGGGGGGTCGGTTGTTTGGGAATGGAGGGCACGGTAGCAGTTCCGGACTTGTTCCCCACAGCTTGAGCCCGATTCCTCCGGGCATTCCGGTATGAAAAAACATCACCTCCGGCGTCGGCCATAATACCTACACCAAAAAACCCTAAGTCAATAACAAAAGCCAAAACTTTTAAACACTTGCAAATAAAGAACAAAAATCTTACCACACATATCTGCTAAAACAGTGGAAGAATTTAACAGGGCCACAAGCTGCCTAGCAGGGAGCTTTCGGGGGAGAGACTCTAGAAAAAGGAGATCCTCGCGTTCTGTTTCGGTCATCATGGACTTCGGAAACTTGTCATAACGCCGAGGGTTTTGCTTCCAGTAGAACGGAAATAGGGACTTCCCACTCGTATCATAAAGATGGTGAGTCCCTATATTCGGCCTAACAACTACTTTAAAGAAACCAGTTTTAAAATTCTTATAAGAGGTAGTGAATGACTTGAAAAGAGGCCTTTTCGGTTTTCTTATTAAAGAGACCCATAGACCATCTTTAGGCCGAGTACAAAAATAATATAGAAACACGTTCACAGAAGGCTCTATGAAATTAAAAATACATAGGGCCCGAAATGCCTGGATGGCAGCCCACCCATTCGGGTGCAACTGCGAGGGTGCCACGTTTAAAACCCGAAGCACCCCCATAGTGAAGTCGTCAAAAGGGACCCTTACATGTAAATCACGAAATACGCAATCATACATATAAAAGAAATCCCTTTTCGAGTTACCTTTCCCCATGAACACAAATTCAGGGTTCGGCTCTCGCCGACAACACTGTAAACCTACAGGACAAAATTCATCTTCGGCAATAGAAGACACATCTACATAATTTACAAAGTTAAGGACGCTATTCTTATCGTCATACCGAGACCAATAGGCCCCGACTTCCCCAGCAACCCAGGTATACCCGGGAAGGGTAATGGGTGGAAAAGCTTTTTTCACATGAACAACCCGAGGTTTACGCTTCGGTTTTGCTCCAGAACCCTCCTCCGCCGAAGAGGTAGAAGAGGCCGCAGGACCCATAACATTCTCACCCATCCCCTCTCGGTTTGGAAACGAAGAAGAAGAAGCCGAAGAAGAAGAAACGGACTCAGAAGACGAGGCAGTTGAAGACCCCTCGCCAGAATCTCCACTGTTAGAGGGAGCGGACGGAAAGTCAACTACCTCGGTTCCCCCAGAAACCTCACGGCCAACCGAACTCATAACAAAAAAGAAAAAGAAAGCAAAAGCCGAACCCTCGTACCTTAATTAAGACGAAGAAGAGTGAAGCTAGAACAACTATTCGGCCGAGAGCAAGAGAAGAAGGTTTTAGTGAAATCGTAAATATGAGCAACGAGAACGACATCTCTACCCTATTTATAGGGCCCAAGCCCATAACGGTCCAGAACCCCCCAACCGTTAGATCTGTCAAGATCTAACGGTTCATGTAATGCAACGCTTCGATTCCTCCAACCCAACGGCTTTATTCTGCCTTAAATGGCAGTAATTTCAAAAGGCACAACCTTAGAACACCAGTATCAACCAAACAAACCCCTTCGCTCTTTTTCTTTCGCTTGAGGCTGGGGGGCATGTGTACTAGTTGGGGTATTCGGCAACACATACAAACCGAATACCCCCCCCCCCCCCCACAACAGAATCAAGTGTTCGGTACCCAAAGCATAGCCGAACACCCTAACGATGTATGATCCGTTCGGCAGACAGAGTATTCGGTATTTATAAATCCGAAGACCCCTAAAACCCCCTCATCTCGAACCTAAATGATAGTATTCGGCGTCAATGGGCCGAACACTGGTAGAAGTATATACATCATTAAGTAATTAAATACTCTTAATTATCACGTTTGTGATTAAGAAAAGAGTTAAGGTCCTTCAGGGCCAAAGGCCCATGAAGGCCCAAGCCCAATAAGAATATCTATAAATAGGGGATCCACTCCCCAAGGTAGGCTCTCTGATTTCGCATTTACTACACACATTAAATGCTCTGCGCCGAACCCTAACTTGAACGTTGGAGTGTTTATTGCAGGTACCCCACCTTTCGGACAAGTTACAAAGATATTAGAACATAAAGATACGACGGAAGATCTCCCTTTATTCCTAGACAGGAACAGAAGGTTTGGTGAGGGTTGAGAGAGAGGAAGTGCTCACGGTTTACAAACTCACACGCTTTTTCAGATATTGAGTTTTTTATTTTTAATTTTAGTGAGGTGTCATTTTATTAGTGGCAGTGTGTAAATATGACGCGGTGGGGTAGAATAAGGACGTCAAGGTCGTGAAGAGCAGCAGCAGTCGCACCAAGGATTGCCCAGGGATGTCAACCCAAATTCGCTGTTCTTGGTCGATCCAACGTCGGTAAGTCCTCCCTCATCAATTCCCTCGTTCGCAAGAAAGAGATTACACTGAACAAAAATCACCATAAATTATAATTGTTGTTGGACAAGAGATTTCTTCTAAACACTAAAAAAAAAAAAGACATTTAAATTTGAAAAATTAAAAACAAAAATTATCCAAATTTAGATAACAAAAAACATATTTAAGTCTATATCAACCGAGAAACATGTAACTTCTTAAAAAAAAATGTTAAATTAATTTGTAAGTTCCTATACTATTCAATAATTTTTAATTAGGTTTCTGAATTATTTTTTTTCAATTGGATTCCTGAATTTTTTTTTTAATTTTTAATTAGGTTGCTGCTGTTAATTATCGTTAACTCCATTAACGGTAGATACCTAATTAAAAAATAAATAGAAGTTCAGGAACCCAATTAAAAAAATTATTTAGGGACCTAATTAAATTTTTTTAAATAGTTCAGGGACCTACTGAATAAATTAAAAGTAAACTAAAAATCATACAAAAATATCACTTAATTAAAGAATGTATTTAGAATGAGTGTATTAGGTTTGTCCAAACAAAATTGTAGGGGGAAACTAGAAGTGCAGTAAGGGGATTGATGCTTCCAAAGTTTGAGAATACTGGTTGAAGAACCTGCAGAGGTTGACAATACTGAATTTAGAATCCGCAAAGGTGATAATACTGGACTGGAGAGGTGAGAATACTGACTTGGAGATTTAAGAATACTTAGTGCAGATATGTAGAATGGACAATACTAAATTTAGAAGTAGTTTACATATGATTGAGAAATATAGTGTGATAGCCAGGATAGAATTTGAAAATTATTCAGTAGGTCCCTGAACTATTTAAATTTTTTTAATTAGGTCCCTAAATAATTTTTTCAATTAGGTTCCTAAACTTCTATTTATTTTTTAATTATGTTCCCGCTGTTAATGGATCTAACTATAGTTAACGGCAGAGACCTAATTAAAAAATAAATAAAAATTCAGAGATCCAATTAAAAAAAATAGTTCATGGACCTAATTAAAAATTCTCAAATAGTATAGGAATCTACGTATTAATTTAACAAAAAAAAAAATGAAAACATATAAATAGTCGTTGTGTCATCGCCACACAAATTCTATAGGGACACTGGAAATATTTTAATTGTTACGCCCCTGCCAGCTACTCGCTGCAACAGCACCGATTAGGAATTAGAAGTTCCGATTCGTCTTCCAATTAGGGAACCCCTTTGTCCCTCACCTCCTTTTAATCGGGACTGCTCGCACTCGACTGACAAAGAATACGTGAACGTGAATTGGGAAGAAAGCTTTGGGAAAGTTTAGGAGATCTTAAGTGCAGGAGCGTGTTTCAGAACACGTTCAATTTCCGTTTAACGGAAAAGTTAAATTTTGTTACTCTCACGTTTTGTACATCAAAATATGTGAAATTGCTTTGAATGGAGGGATTTAGCTAAAGTGGAGTTTGAAACAAGTGAGACACCGGTGAGAAAGTATCTCTTATCTGCTGCAGCAGGTTAGTTATCAATTTTTAACATGATGTAGCAGGTTAGCCATAAGAAAAAAAATATATAAAAAAAAATATTTAAAATATGAAATTATATAAAATTATTATAATAAAAATTAGAATAAAAATTTTCTCTTTTTTTTAAAAAGTGGAAACCATATGTGGTACTTGAACAAATTACGCTATATAAAATTATTATAATAAAAATTAGAATAAAAATTTTCTCTTTTTTTTTAAAAAGTGTAAATCATCGTTGGTACTTGAACAAATTACCTATTATAATAGGTTGGTTAACCGGGAGAAAAAAAATCATTTTTTTATTAGATGAAATTATATAAAAATTATTAAAAAATATTTTTTTTATTTTTTTTCTCCCTGTGGAGCATAAGAGAAATAAAAAAAAAAATCTCCCGATTTACCAACCTATTATAGTAGGTAATTTGTTCAAGCACCACTGATAGTTTCCACTTTTTTCTGATGGTTCCCACTTTTTAAAAAAAAGATAAAATTTTTATTAAAATAGTTTTATATAATTTCAGTTTTTAAATAAAAAATATTTTTTTATTTTTTATTTTTCCTTATGACTAACCTGTTATAGCAGATTAAAAACCAATAACTAACCTGCTGCAGCAAGTAAGAGACACTTTCTCACATGTGCCTCACTTGTTCCAAACTCCACTTTAGCCATGAACGGAGATCGTAACTTTAAAATAAACATGCACAGGGTTGCTACTCCTATATTCGGGAACACAATCCTATTAAGTATAACGTGAAAGGGAGAAGAATGGCACGTGACCTACTTTAAAAAGTGTTTTAATCTAAGCTGTTAA
Source organism: Pueraria montana var. lobata (assembly GCA_026413185.1). Lineage (NCBI taxonomy): Eukaryota > Viridiplantae > Streptophyta > Magnoliopsida > Fabales > Fabaceae > Pueraria > Pueraria montana. The sequence continues at coordinate 47,958,336 of CM048649.1, read as the reverse complement.
TTATTTTTAATTGTAAAGACTATTATTAATAGTTTTTATTTCTATTTGAAGAAGTTTCTCATTTGAATTTTTATATATATAAAAGTTGGAATATATACTTACAATTTGTTTTTAGTAAGTAAAAAGTTAATTTTTTATCGAATAAATTAATTTTTCAAATATTTGATCATTGAAATCTGGCTTTTCTCGTACTGCCTTTTCAATACAATATGTACTGTGTACATATGTTTTAGGGAAAACAATCAATATACACTCTATTTTTGGGATGTATTGATAGAAGGAAGAGAGAAATAAAAATAAAAAGTGATAAATATAATAAATGATGTAAAAAAATAAAAAAATATATATAAGAGAAAAAATGAGATAAAAATGAGATAGTGGAGAAAATAAATAATTACTCTATATTTTATAAGAAAAAAGATAAATGTACACTCTACTTTTTGAAGTTACGAGCGGAAGGAAGACAGAGAAAATATTTAGCTAAAAATGTTATTCACAAACCACTTCTCAACGTATTTTTTTAACTAAAAATGTTTAATTTATTTTTAAAACATAATTTTTTAAATATATATTTAAATTATTATATTAAATTTTGTAATGTTCACGAAACATTAAAATGCAAATTAATGATAGAACTTATTTATGCATGGTATAAATAGTCTAGTTTGTAACAAAATAAAAATACAATAAAATTATTGTACTAAATGGTGATCTGTCCCACACCATAAACGTTAACGTTGGCTATTATGTGCACGAGTTTGACGATGTCTTATTTTCTGCTTCTGTAGTTCATCAACATTTAAATTTGTTTAATTTTAGTACTTACCTTTCTTGAAATCAAGTGTATAGGTTAATGACATAACTAAGTTGATATGATTGAACATTTTTAACTGTACATGTAAGTAGGCATGTTGTTAAATGTTCCATCAGACATATTTGTAAATATGTGTGTTAGTTATGTTTACACCATAAATAAGGTTTATAGATATTCATATTAATTATATGATTTTGATTATTTAGGAAAATTTGATCTATTTTGATCGGTGAGTTTTGAGGAGAAGAATATTTAAAATAATTTAATCGACTTAATTATGTAGACAATAGATAAAAATAAGAAGTTTAAATAAAAGAAAATTGATGGAGAAAAATCAAATTTACTTAATTTTTACAAATAAAAGGACTCAATTAACTTGAAAAAAATTGAAAGATTAAAATTGTACCTTTTGACATAAAATAGACTATAAGGATAAAAGGTAAAAATAAACCTATTTTTAATTTTAAATTTTAAATATTCCTCGATACATTCTAAAATGAATATTAACATTTGTCTCACATCCACGTCTATCTAATAAAAACACAAGATATGAGAAAAAAGTTCATATTCATAAATATTTAACAAATTAATGGTAAAGATTGACCTACTTAAATTTAATTTAAATTATTCATTTTAATGACACGATTATAATATTGTAACAAAATAATGGTAAAGATTGATCTACTAAAATAAATCTCACAATATTTTTAAATTTAAATTTACTTTAAATTTCAAACAAAATATATAATAGTGTTATTTATTAATTTGAACCAAAAAATATATTTGCGTTACAAAATTATGAAATAAAAATAAATCTAATTGCAAAATTTGAATAAGAATATAATTGTGTTATCAATTTTAATTTTTAAATTATAAAATTATATTGATTAGAATTACCTTAATTAATATAATTATGTATTTTTTATGAATTAAAAATGAAAAAAAAACAATTGGAATTTCAAGTAGAAATTTTTTTCGAGATGCCTAAAATGAATCTTGCGAGATTTTTAAATTTAAATTTAAATTTGAATCAAAATATATATTAGTTATATTAATTAATTTGAATTAGAATATATAATTGTATTATCAATTAGAATGTTTAAATTGTGAATGATTAATTAGTTAATCACCTTAATTACTATAATTGAATCATTGATCTATTTTTATGAATTAAAAATAGAAAAAAACAGACGTGTGTGCTTAATATTTATAATGATAGTTTATATTTTAAAATGAAAATTTGAATTTAATTAGTATTATCAATCAATATGAATTAAAAAATTTAAAATTTCAATCATAAATATCTTAAAATATTGATCATGTTCAAATTTGAATATGAATATGAATTTAAATTAGTGTTATCAATTAATATGAATTAAACAATTTCAAATTTCAAATTATAAATATCTTAAAATATTGATAATGTTCAAATTTTATTAGCACCCACACATGTATATATAAATATTGTTTAAATTATCAATTATATATTTGCATTATAAAATTATGAGATAAAAAATCTAATTGCACGATTTCTTTATTTTAAACAATTTAAAATTTTAAGTCATATATATCTTAAAATATTGATCACGTTCAAATTTGAATATGAATATAAATTTAAATTATTGTTATCAATTAATATGAATTAAACAATTTAAAATTTAAAATTACCATAAAAATAAAATCGTCTTCATTTCGGCTAGAAAAGAATAAATATGGTGTTGCCATGTGGCATTAACCTACGTGGCAAAACCTTCTTAAATTTTTGTTCTTTTCCCTCAATAGCAAATTTTCATGTTGTATTTCCCCAAATGGCACTCATTGTGATTTATTTCCCTCAATAGCCATGTTTCTTGTAGACATTGTAAATTTGAGTATGTCAATCCCGAATTCATATCATGTTTTTATATTTTATTTTTATTTTTTTCTAGTTAGGAAATCGAGTTTGGGACATCCGAAAATTGACCCTGGTTTTTTGGTATGGTTTTTTAAAACTTTTTTTTAGAATTAAGTTTAATAATAATAGTTTTTAATATATAAAATTTATATATTAAAAAATAGATTTACTCAATTAATATATCCAAATAATGTTGTACTAGTTGGGGTATTCGGCAACGCATACAAACCGAATACCCCCGACAGTAGGATCAGGTGTTCGGTACCCGAAGCATAGCCGAACACCCCAACACTGTTTGATCCGTTCGGCAGACAGAGTATTCGACATCTATAAATCCGAGGACCCCTGAACCCCTCACCTTGGGCCTAAAAGATAGTATTCGGCACAAATAGGCCGAACACTGGTAGAAATATATGCACCATTAGTAACTAAAGACAACGTAAACATAAGGTTAAAAGGTAATTAAGTATTCTTAATTACCACATATATGATTAAGAAAAGGGCCAAGGCCCTTCAGGGCCAAGACCCATGAAGGCCCAAGCCCAATAAGAATATGTATAAAAAGGGGGATCCGCTCCCCAAGGTAAAGACTCAGAATTCTCATTTATTACACACATTAAATACTCTGCGCCGAACCCTAACTTGAACGTTGGAGTGTTTATTGTAGGTACCCCACCTTTCGGACAAGTTACAAAGATATTAGAGCACCAAAGAGACGACGGAAGGCCTCCCCTTATCCCACGACAGGAACATTTTGGCGCCCACCGTGGGGCCCGGTAAAACTTTCCCCGCAGCCTCACAAAGAATGGTTACTACTCGAAGTCACGCGCACATGGAAGAACGTCTCGTCGACGAAAACCTAGTGGAAGATCAGACAAATCTTTCGTCAGACTTGAGGCAGTTGCAAGCCGACATCTCGGCAATAAGGCAACAACACGCTCAGGAGTTGTCGGCCCTTCGCCGAGAAAATGCCGAGTTGAGGGACTTGAACCAATCCAGGAGACAAGAAAATCAGAAACCAGACAAAAATCATGAAGAGGAGTCGATAATCAACCTTAGCATGCAGGGTACGACGAATCGACCTTCCTTTTCTACCTTTAACAATCAGTCACGTCCCTGTAGGCACCCTTTTGTCTCAGGGATTATGGAAACTCCCCTTCCTCCAAACTGGAAGAACCTTAGTCTGGACCGATACGATGGTAGCACGGATCCAGATGAACATGTAGATGTGTATGTAACCCAGATCAGTTTATACACCTCTGAAGATGTCGTTCTATGTAGGGTGTTCCCCACCTCCCTCAAGGGACACGCCCTTAGTTGGTTTACTCGCCTACCACCAAACTCCATTGACAGCTTCGAGACGTTGGTCACCAGATTCGGCAATCAATTTGCAACTAGCAGACCCCATCATCTAACTTCAGTGGCACTAGTCAATATTCGGCAGGAAAAAGGGAAATCTCTAAGAGGGTTCATGGAAAGGTTCGGCAGGACTGCTTTAAACATCCGGAACCTAGATTTGGCGGTGGCTATGCACCAGTTAGTGATGGCTCTTAAGCCAGGAGCCTTCGTCAACAGTCTCTGCAAAAAACCGGCTCTTGACATGGATGACCTCCGACGACGAGCAGCAAGATACATGCAGATGGAAGAATTATCCGAATACAGAAGCCAGGTCCAAGCAGAATCCAACCCAAGGAAGAGGGAACAAGAAAAAGATTATCAAGGAAAGGGAAAAGACAAGATCAACAAAGAGAAGGAGTACCGTGGCTCCAGGTATACGACTTATACCCCGCTTAACACTAGTCGATCCCGAATACTCGAATAGGCTCTGGCCACAGAAATTTTGGCCATGCCGAAGAGGGCCAACACTCCCCTTAAGGCCGATTACAGCAAGCAATGCCGATACCACCGCAACAAGGGTCACTCCACTGAAGAATGCGCCGCCCTTAAAGACAAAATAGAAGACCTCATCAAAATGGGACACCTTAAAGATTTCGTCCATGATCCGAGGACCGAAAGATCTCATTTTTGGAGAGATAAAGACAATGACAGAACCTATAGGACGGACTTTAGCCATGCTAGAAGAGATGAAAGACAAAGGAGCAGGTCCAGGGAACGACAAGACATAAAATCCTCTAATCCTAGGAGGGTCATCAACACGATTGCCGGAGGGTTTGCGGGAGGAGGAAGTACTTCTTCGGCCCGAAAAAAGCACCTCCGGCTAGTCCGGTCAGTCAACATGACTTCAACTACAAACAAACTCAAAATGCCACCCATCACCTTCACAGATGCAGATTTCCAGGGGTCCGACCCAATGCAAGATGATCCAATGGTCATCAGTGTAGATATGGCCGACTGCACAGTCTGGAAGACCCTAGTAGATCAAGGAAGCTCGGCCGACATCATATACTGGAACACTTTCAAACAACTGGACATACCAGAGAAAAAGCTCATGCCCTATGACGAACCCTTAGTTGGATTCTCCGGCGAGAGGGTTAACACCAGAGGATGTATAGAGTTGGACACGACCTTCGGTTATGAGGGAAAGGAGTACAAGACCATAAAAGTGAGATACATTGTGGTGCACGCCAACACCTCGTACAACATACTACTCGGACGACCGTCGTTGAACACTCTTGGAGCCGTAGTCTCCACTCCACATCTAGCCATGAAATTTCCATCAAACCGAGGCACGGTCGTCACGATCCACGCGGACCAAAAGGCCGCAAGAGAATGTTACTTAGCCAGTCTAAAGGTTACTCAACTAAGGGAAGACGACAGCAAGTCAGTACATATGGTCTCGGCAGCTGAAACCTCGCACCAAACTTTGGATCTCGATCCCAGAATCGAGGACCAGCGAGTAAAGCCGAATGAGGAAGTCCATCCATTTCAAATTGGGCAAGTAAAAACTCAAATTACATACCTCGGAAACAATCTATCCGAAGACGGCAGGTTTCGGATTCAAAGAGTAGTAGAACAAAACGCCGATCTCTTTGCCTGGAAAGCCGCCGACATGCCCGGCATTGACCCAAAATTCCATTGCCACAAGTTGGCAATATGCCGAGAAGCAAGACCAATTTCTCAAAAGAAAAGGAAGATGGGAGAGGATAGGAGGAGAGCAGTAGAAGAAGAAGTGTCCAAACTGTTGGTCGCCAATTTTATCCGAGAGGTTAAGTATTCCACTTGGTTAGCCAATGTGGTCATGGTAAAGAAGGCAAATGGAAGATGGAGGATGTGCACGGACTACACGGATCTGAATAAAGCTTGCCCAAAAGATGCCTACCCGCTACCAAACATTGACAGATTGGTCGATGGGGCAGCTGGACATCTTTTTCTTAGTTTTTTGGATGCTTATTCAGGGTACAACCAAATCCGAATGCACCCTCCAGATGAAGACAAGACAACTTTCATAACCGAATCAGCCAATTTTTGCTACCAAGTAATGCCCTTCGGCCTGAAAAACGCGGGAGCCACTTATCAAAGATTGATGGACAAAGTTTTCCAAAAACAGTTAGGACGAAACCTAGAGGTGTATGTCGACGACATGGTTGTTAAATCTTCCATGCCTGACGAACACGCAAAGGACCTCGAAGAGATCTTCATGGAACTCAGGAAACATAAGATGCGCCTAAACCCTGAAAAATGTGTCTTCGGCGTTCAAGGGGGAAAATTCTTGGGCTTTATGTTAACATGCCGAGGCATAGAAGCCAACCCAGATAAATGCGAGGCGATTATTCATATGAAAAGCCCGAGAACCCCAAAGGATGTCCAGAGACTCACAGGGAGAATTGCCTCTCTATCACGATTCCTGCCTAGAATTGCCGAGAAGGTAAAACCCATTATGCGATTGCTGAAAACAGCCAAGAACTTTTCATGGAACCAGCAGTGTGAAGAGGCTTTTCAAGAACTAAAAAAGACCCTTTCGGCCCCTCCCATACTCCAAAAACCGGAACCTACAAAAGATCTAGTGCTTTACATCTCGGTTTCCCAAACAACCATAAGTGCGGTTTTAGTACAGGAACGGGAAGGTGGTCAGGCACCCATATACTTCACTAGCCGAGTACTACAGGAAGCCGAGACCAGGTACCAAACGATTGAGAAGGCTGCCCTAGCATTAGTAAATGCTGCAAGACGCCTGAGACAATACTTTCAAGGACATCGGGTGATTGTAAAAACCGATTGCCCAATAGCAAAGGTATTAAGGAAACCAGAATTAGCAGGGAGAATGATAGCATGGTCAGTAGAACTCTCGGAGTTCGACTTAAAGTACGAATCGAGGGGCCCAGTCAAGGCACAATGTCTGGCAGATTTTATCAATGAACTACACCCTGCTGAAACCTTTGAAGAAGAATGGTGGACAGTACATGTAGATGGATCGTCAAACCAAAGGGGAAGTGGTGCAGGCATCATACTGGAAGGACCCAACCAAATACGCCTGGAACAGTCATTACGATTCGGTTTTAAAGCATCCAACAATCAGGCCGAGTACGAGGCATTGTTAGTTGGGCTCAGATTAGCCAGAGAAATGGGAGCCCGAAAGGTACAATGTTGGAGTGATTCGCAAGTAGCAGCCGAACAGATCAACGGTGGTTTCCAAGTCAAAGACCCGCAATTGCTGAAGTATTATCATACTTTCATTCAGCTGAAACAAGAGTTCGAGGAAATAAGGGTGAATCATTTAGCCCGAGAACACAATGATAGGGCAGATCGGCTCGCTAAATTAGCTACTACCCAAAAACCCGGACAGTTGAGAACCTTCATCCAGGAGACGTTGCCCGAACCAAGTATAACCGCCGGAGAATGCATGCAGCTTTCGGCAGCCAAAAGTACGTGGATAACCGAAATACAACAGTACTTGGCACAAGGAATCCTTCCAGAGAATAAAGAAAAAGCCAAAAGATTGCGAATCAATGCTTCAAGATACGTTATGATAGCCGAAGAGTTGTACAGAAGGGGATTTTCCATGCCCTTGTTAAAGTGTCTTGAGAAAGAATAAGCAGAATACGTGATGAAGGAGCTGCATGAGGGAATTTGTGGCATGCACTCTGGAGCACGAACGATGGCAACACGAGTTCTCCGAGCAGGATATTACTGGCCGACCCTCAAAACTGACTGCGCCGAGCACGTAAAAAGGTGTAGCCAGTGCCAAAAACATGCTAACCTTATCCACCAACCAGCAGATAAGTTGCACTCCATATCGTCACCTTGGCCTTTTGCTGTATGGGGAACCGACATCCTAGGTCCTTTCCCTGTAGCCACAGGACAACGCAAGTTCTTGATAGTAGCTGTTGATTACTTCACAAAATGGATAGAGGTCGAGCCTTTGGCAATCATCTCGGCTCAAAACGTACAGAAATTTTTGTGGAAAAATGTCATCACTCGCTTCGGCATTCCTTATGCAATCATCACAGATAACGGCCTATAATTCACGGACAAGAAGTTAAACGCTTTCCTTGAAGGTTTGGGAATAAAGCATAAAGTTACCTCGGTCGAGCACCCCCAAACAAACGGACAAGCAGAAGCCGCAAACAAAGTCATCTTAGGAGAACTGAAAAGAAGGTTGGGAACAGCCAAAGGGGCTTGGGCCGAGGAGATACCCGAAATATTGTGGGCATACAGGTGCACCCCTCAATCAACCATCAAAGAAACACCTTTCAGAATGGTTTATGGGACCGAAGCAATGATCCCAGTCGAAGTAGGAGAACCCTCATTCCGAAGACAAAACTTCGAGACTTCCGAAAACGAAAATTCCATGAGGTACGAACTAGACTTGGTTGAAGAAATACGTGACCGAGCACGTCTCAATGCCGAAGCATGCAAACAAAGAATGACTCGAAGATTCAACTCAAAGCTGAAGCCGCGAGACTTTCAAGCAGGAGATCTAGTCCTAAGGGCGCAAGGCGATGCCCGAAAAGATTCCAAAGAAGGAAAATTGGCAGCCAATTGGGACGGCCCATTCAGAGTTCGGCAAAACCTCAACAATGGAGCGTACAGGTTGGAAGAACTGTAAGGAAAAATAATACCAAGAACCTGGAATTCCACTCATCTTAAATATTACTTCAGTTGATGTATTTTCACTATATATTTAAAATGTGATACTTTCTTCCCTCCTTATTTTATAATCCCTACGAAAATGTAAAAGGATGCACCATTCGGATTTTCTTCAAAATGGTTTCCCTCCCGAGTGCTCCCGCTCGGCTAAGGATGCACCATTCGGATTTTCTTCAAAATGGTTTCCCTCCCGAGTGCTCCCGCTCGGCTAAGGATGCACCATTCGGATTTTCTTCAAAATGGTTTCCCTCCCGAGTGCTCCCACTCGGCTAAGGATGCACCATTCGGATTTTCTTCAAAATGGTTTCCCTCCCGAGTGCTCCCGCTCGGCTAAGGATGCACCATTCGAATTTTCTTCAAAATGGTTTCCCTCCCGAGTGCTCCCACTCGGCTAAGGATGCACCATTCGGATTTTCTTCAAAATGGTTTCCCTCCCGAGTGCTCCCACTCGGCTAAGGATGCACCATTCGAATTTTCTTCAAAATGGTTTTCCTCCCGAGTGCTCCCACTCAGCTAAGGATGCACCATTCGGATTTTCTTCAAAATGGTTTCCCTCCCGAGTGCTCCCACTCGGCTAAGGATGCACTATTCGGATTTTCTTCAAAATGGTTTCCCTCCCGAGTGCTTCCACTCGGCTAAGGATGCACCGTTCGGATTTTCTTCAACCATTTGACAAATATCAATAGAGGAACCGCATCCTCGAAAAACACTTACAGTTCTACTTCGCCCAAAAATAAAAACACAAGTATTACAAAAACAATTAAAAGAGCGAAATAAGCTAAGTTAAATACCGAAAGGAAGAATATATTTTCATTAGATTATCATAAAGGGCCGAGTCCATGTATACAAAAAGTCAAAAGACTCTAAGGCTCTAACGGCCTAAAAACTACAAAAATCATTCTATTTTTGCCTAGTCCTCATGAACGTCGGCGTCAGCGGTTTCCTCATCACCCCCCTCATCAGCGACCCCAGGCTCTGCACCATCATCAGCAGCCGAACCATCGAGAGGATTCTCGAGAATGGCATCATCCGGAATGTCATCAATAGGCACCAGTTGCCCTTGATAAACATCCTTCTCCATATCAAAGATGTTGCGGTCACGAACATTATAAAAATGTGTTATTTGCCGCATCCCATGGAGGAAACCAGCCTCGTGTTCGGCAAGAATCTTTTCTTCAGCCGAAGAACGAAACCTCTCCCTCGCAACACGCTCCGCATCCCTTTCTTCCCGAGCCTCGGCCAACAGAGCCCTTAGCCGCTCGATCTCATCAGATTGAAGCTTAGCATCCTTCTCGGCCATTAATACTTTGGTGTCTAATTCATGCACTTTGACCGAGAGGTCCTTAACTTCATCTTTCAAACGCCCATTATCGTCGGCCAGAACCAAGTTGGCCTCCAACACTTGTCTATTTGACGCCTGGGCCTCCTCCAAATCCTCCTTCAACTTATCGGCCTCCTTCAAAGGATTCCCAAACAGATGATATGCGACTGCTGTGGCCCTTGCCTGAAATTCGCAAAAGGCCGACCAGTTGGCCGCAGCATCAGATTTGTTGAGGATGGCCTTCCCAGTGTTCGAAATGTCGTTGGAGCTCACCATCTTCTTGGGCCTAAAGTCTTTAACAAAAAAGCCTTCGGCAGTCAAGGCATTAATAGCAGATAAAGAAGCCGAAGCAGTAAAACCCAAGGTCTGTTGCTTCAGCTTCTTAACCCTTTCTTCTTCCGAAGCCTCACGACTCCAGTGCCTTTTCTTGTGCTCTCTCTCTTTGCTTTTCTTTTCTCCTGCCTGAGGCGGCACAGTATCTACTGGAGTTGGTCGGGGGGTCGGTTGTTTGGGAATGGGGGGCATGGTAGCAATTCTGGACTTGTTCCCCGCAGCTTGTGCCCGATTCCTCCGTGCATTCCGGAATGAAAATACATCTCCTCCTGCATCGGCCATAATACCTGCACAAAAAACACTTAGTCAGTGACAAAAGCTAAAACTTTTAAACACTAGTAAAGAAAGAACAAAAATCTTACCACACATATCTGCTAAAACAGTGGAAGAGTTTAACAGGGCCACAAGCTGCCTAGCAGGGAGCTTTCGGGGGAGAGACTCTAGAAAAAGGAGATCCTCGCGTTCCGTTTCGGTCATCATTGATTTTGGAAACTTGTCATAACGCCGAGGGTTTTGTTCCCAATAGAACGGAAATAGGGACTTTCCACTCGTATCATAAAGATGGTGAGTCCCTATGTTCGGCCTAACAACTACCTTGAAGAAACCAGTTTTGAAATTCTTATAAGAGGTAGTGAATGACTTGAAAAGAGGCCTTTTCGGTTTTCTTATCAAAGAAACCCATAAACCATCTTTAGGCCGAGTACAAAAGTAATATAGAAACACGCTTACTGAAGGCTCTATAAAATTAAAAATACAGAGGGCTCGGAATGCCTGGATAGCAGCCCATCCATTCGGATGCAACTGCGAGGGTGCCACGTTTAAAACCCGAAGCACCCCCATAGTGAAGTCGTCGAAAGGAACCTTTACATGTAAATCACGAAATACGCAATCATACATATAAAAGAAATCCCTTTTCGAGTTGCCTTTCCCCATGAAAACAAATTCAGGGTTTGGCTCTCGCCGACAACACTGTAACCCTACAGGACAAAATTCGTCTTCGGCAATGGAAGACACATCTACATAGTTTACAAAATTACAGACGCTATTCCTATCGTCATACCGAGACCAATAGGCCCCAACTTCTCCAGCAACCCAGTTATACCCTAGAAGGGTAATGGGTGGAAAAACCTTTTTCACATGAGCAACCCGGGGTCTACGCTTCGGTTTTGCTCCAGAAGCCTCCTCCGCCGAAGAGGCAGAAGAGGCTGCAGGACCCATAACATTCTCACCCATCCCCTCTCGGTTTGGAGACGAAGAAGAAGAAGCCGAAGAAGAAGAAACGGACTCAGAAGACGAGGCAGTCGAAGACCCCTCGCTAGAATCTCCACTATTAGAGGAAGCGGACGAAAAGTCAACTACCTCGGTTCCCCCAGAAAGCTCACGGCCAACCGAACTCATAACAACAAAGAAAAAAGCAAAAGCCGAACTCTCGTACCTTAATTAAGACGAGAAGAATGAAGCTAGAACAACTATTTGGCCGAGAGCAAGAGAAGAAGATTTTTAGTGAAATCGTAAATATGAGCAACGAGAACGACATCTTTCCCCTATTTATAGGGCCCAGGCCCATAACGGTCCAGAACCCCCCTACCGTTAGATCTGTCAAGATCTAACGGTTCACGTAACGCAACGCTTCGATCCCTCCGACCCAACGGCTTTATTCTGCCATAAATGACAGTGATTTCAAACGACACAACCTTAAAACGCCAGTATCAACAATAAACCTCTTCGCTATTTTCCTTCGCTTGAGGCTGGGGGGCATGTGTACTAGTTGGGGTATTCGGCAACGCATACAAACCGAATACCCCCGACAGTAGGATCAGGTGTTCGGTACCCGAAGCATAGCCGAACACCCCAACGCTGTTTGATCCGTTCGGCAGACAGAGTATTCGACATCTATAAATCCGAGGACCCCTGAACCCCTCACCTTGGGCCTAAAAGATAGTATTCGGCACAAATAGGCCGAACACTGGTAGAAATATATGCACCATTAGTAACTAAAAACAACGTAAACATAAGGTTAAAAGGTAATTAAGTACTCTTAATTACCACATATATGATTAAGAAAAGGGCCAAGGCCCTTCAGGGCCAAGACCCATGAAGGCCCAAGCCCAATAAGAATATGTATAAAAAGGGGGATCCGCTCCCCAAGGTAAAGACTCAGAATTCTCATTTATTACACACATTAAATACTCTGCGCCGAACCCTAACTTGAACGTTGGAGTGTTTATTGCAGGTACCCCACCTTTCGGACAAGTTACAAAGATATTAGAGCACCAAAGAGACGACGGAAGGCCTCCCTTTATCCCACGACAGGAACAAATGTATTTTTATTTTTATAATTAAATATATAAAGAATAATTAAATTAATTGGTTTACATTTAATTTTATTATAAAGTTGATTAAATTTAATTAAATTTTTCTAAATATAATTAAAATACAAATTAGTACATTTGAATATAGTTAGATAATTACGAGTTAATATATCATTTTAAATAATAAATGTTAATGTGAATTAGAATCACTAATAATATTGAAAAAACATTACATTGCACTTAAATGACAACCCACAGAATTAATAAAAAACAAAGATAGAGAAAATCATAGCCTACAAATAACAAACATTAATGATCACAAAAATAGGAGAAATGATAACCTAAAAATAACAGACAACAACAACAACCAACATAGGATAATATGAGTGGCCAAGACTTCTCCGATCCATGCCGACAGCCGAGATTGCTCAAATTCAAACGTCATTACCGGTCAACCATCATGAATTCATCCAGAGATTCGTCTTTTGTGACAGGGAATGGAAAAATAAGTGACAAACCTAAAGAAGCGACAAACATGTTTTTTTATGATCAAACCATGTTTATTAACATAATAAAAATAACCAATCTCCAAATTCATGTTGAGTAGACCGGAATTCACAATAGCTTTTTAATAAAATAAAAAATTAAAATGAGAATTCAATATATGTAATTTACAAAAATTTTGTATAAAAAAAACATCATTTGGTAATTTAACTTTACCCTAATTTTTATTATTCTACCAATAATAAATTAAATAAAGTTTTCTAAGAAAAAATAATTTATTATGAAAATTTGAAGATTAAAAAATATAAAAATAAAAAACTCTACCTATTAAATTTAAATAGGATACATGTTTAATTAATTGTATATATAATTTAATATTATTATTTAGTTTAATAATAAAAAATTAGTTCATAAACAAAAAAAAAAAAATTCGAAAAGAAAACAGGGTCAAATTTCGGGTGTCCCAAATCCGATTTTCTAACTAGAAAAAATAAAAATCATGATATAAATTCGGGATTCCTAAGTACAGGAAACGTGGCTATTGAGGGAAATAAATTACAACGAGTGCCATGGGGAAATATAACATGACAATTTGCTATTGAGGGAAAAAAGTCACGGTGTCATTTTTCTATTATTTTTTTTCACGCGGAGTTACGGTGCCATACCTACCCAACTTCGTCTCGCTAGAGTCCCGGAATGAAGGAAAGTAACGGAGAAAAAACGTACAAATTTCGCACTTTTGGGTGCGATTATAAATGTCTAGTCTGCGTTCTAAAGTTCCATTCTTTCAAATATATAACAAGAACTTTGAGTTTCTCTTCCATAACTTCAAAATTCAATTGTGTTCATAACCCCCGTTGCAGTTCTCATTAAGAAGGAGGGCAAGAGAAAAAACTCAAATTCATAGGAAGCAAGAAGCATCGGTCGTATCTTATAAAAATGTAAATTCGAATTTTGTTGTTGATGTAAGAACTTTATTGATATGTAATTTATAAGTATTTATATGTGCGTTATTATATGTGTATGAGTTTGATGATGCCTTATTTTCTGCTTTTGTGGTTCATCAACATTTAAATTTGTTTAATTTTAGTACTTAGCTTTCTTGAAATCAAGTGTATAGGTTAATGACATAACTAGGTTGATATGATTGAACATTTTTAACTGTACATGTAAGTAGGCCTGTTGTTAAATGTTCAATGAGACATTTATAAATATGTGTGTTAGTTATGTTTACAGTACCATAAATAAGGTTTATCAATTGTGTGTTCTAATATTATATGTAAATATTGCACAATTAAATATAACAATTTGACTATGTATAAATTAATTTTTTTTAATTAAAACGTGATATATAAAAAGTTAATTTAGGGGAAAATAACTTCCTAACAATATTAATTTTTAAAGATTTTTTTACGAAGTTAATTATATCTTAAAAATTTAATTTGTTCCTAAATCAATCACTTAAAGGTTTAAAATATCATTATATTCGTTCTCGTGAAAAATTAAAATGGTAACAAAAGGAATTATTAAGAGGTAATCTAGTGACCAAAATTTTGTGAAACTAATTCCATGTCTATAATTATCGAGTATCAAATTGAAATTAAAGGCTTTTGCATGCAGCAACGTTGATATTATCTGTTATCCATATATAACTTGTTCCTTGGCTTATTCATATATCATATATCATGGGACAGACCGCACTAGTTGCCTTTCCAACACGACGTGAAGAGAGATTGAGGATGATCTTGAGAAAAATGGAAAAACAACGTCAACAGAACGAAAGCTACAGGCGAATCCTGAGGTCAACCCTCAAGGATATGACTCCTTTGGTGCAGGAGATCAAGCAATACAATGAATACTTGAATCCACCCAGAGAAGAAATAAAGACTCTTATCATAGAAAATGATGCAGAGGAGGAAGAGCTTGTGTGCAAATGCTCTTCCAAGAATCTTTGGTGGGCCACGTGTCTCTCTTCTCTTCCACTCTACAAGGATGATTCCTTTGATATTGATGACATTCAAGCTGATCGAGCTCTTATGGCAAAGGATATTAAAGAGGAACTTTACAAGGTGAGAGAAATTCTTGAGCTTCTCAGCAAAGAGAATTTTGAGAAGAAGCTTAATGGTGTTGCCTTTCCAATGAAGAGTCATTTTGGAGTTCCTGAAAAGCCCGAATTCACTGTTGGGTTGGATGTAGGCTGTAGCGTTGAGCAAGTTGAAGGTGGACCTTCTCAACGAAGGTGTCTCCATTATTGGGAGGATCCGGGAAAACCACTTTGGCTACAAAGCTTTGTTGGGATCAACAAGTCATGGGTAAGTAATCGTAACTAACTCCTTTTTGGTGATCTACTATCATATAAAGGAGTTAACCAGTTCTTCTTTTAGATGAATTCATACATTAACAAAAGAGCTTTAATAAAAAATGTTTACTGGAAATTTGCAAAACGTCAGATGGTATTCAATAATTAGTAAATGGAAATTTTATCAGCAACAGACTGCAAGTAGAATGTTTTGATTGCATATATATATTTCTGAAGGGTAGAAATTAAACAACTTAGAATATCTCCAACGTGATGTTTACATAAATTTCTTAAAATTAAGTAATGTTACTTAACAATTTTTTTTCATTAGAATATATGACTTGACATTACTGCAGAATATTACTGAATACTCATACTTTGTCCTTTGAGAAGTTAATACTTAAGCTCCAGATGCTGCTCATTAGAGTTGCTTATCCTTATTTTTTTACTAAACCTTATAATGTACATTCTTTTTTCCTTTCATTTTATTCAATTTAAATAGCTCTCCACATTTCAATGACGAAATTCTACAACGTTCATCAAATAAGTCCTACGAGATATCTCACATTTTATTAAGTGTACTTGATTCCGATTCGTTTCCCCCAGCAACATGTTTCTTGATCTTTCATTTTCACTGGGGTCTAATCTTCTTCAATTAATTGCTTAAATAAGCAATATATTCTTATTTGTAGATGAGAAGTCGACAACTTCAATGACGCTAACTTGCTTATTAGAAAAGTAACTTGTACTCCATTCAAAAAAAAAAAGTAACTTCTATGTGCCTTTAGATAAAAAAAAATCATATCATAGGCATTTTCTATTTTTGCAAATGCTACTTTAATAGATTAAAGAAATATAACTTAATTATATATATGTGCCTTTACTTATATTCTTTGATGTTTACATTTTAGTGCTCATTTTGTAGATACTGTTAAATATGCTTTCATTCTTATAAAAATGATTTAATTTGATTTTTAATTCTTTGAAAATTTTTATTCGTTTTGGTTTTTATATATATATATATATATATATATATATATATATATATATATATATATATTTTAAATGATCCCTGTTACTACCATTTAGCAGTTATGTATCATTTAATATATATAAAAAAAATTAAATGAATAAAAAAAGTTATGTATCATTTAATCATATCGCGGTTATTTTATCCTTTTGTAATGATAAATGTAGTAAATTATTTTACGGCAATATATGCACAGTTAAATAAATACATTGTATATATAAACTTCATAAAAGATATAACACAGCAAATGTTCTAGGCTCACACAACTCTTTGGTTTCACTAGGTAAATTCATGGAAAATATATTTTTTCTCACCTTCTCAAAAACGTCCAAGTTGAAGATTATTGTAGAAAGACTATTTGAACACTTTGGATATCAAGTGCCTAAGTTTCAAAGCGATGAAGATGCAGTTAATCAATTGGGATTTTTGCTAAGGAAATTTGAGGGAAGTCTAATGCTATTGATTTTGGATGATGTATGGCCTGGCTCAGAAGCCCTTGTGGAGAAATTTAAATTTCATTTATCAGATTATAAAATTTTGATGACTTCAAGGGTTGTATTTCCTAGATTTGGCACCCTACGTGTCTTAAATCCACTTGTTCACAAAGATGCAATGACCCTTTTTCGTCACTACGCTCTCTTGGATAGCAACAACAGTTCAAACACTCCTCATGAAGATATAGTCCAAAAGGTAATTGTTCTTACTTTCTGACGTATAAGGGTAATTCATGTTCTTATCCAAAATGCAGTCATTCATTTAGGTTTAACTCAAAAATGAATTTTAAGAGAAGTCTCTTTTAATTAATTATTTTTTTATTAAAATTATGAGTGTTTTATATGAAAATTATTTTTTAGATATCATAAAATTGTACCCCGACCATTGTGATTTTTGTTTAGGAAAAAACAAATTATCATTGAACTAAAAATAATGCATGGAAAACTCTATTTAAACTCTATTTTGACCCTACAAAGTGGACAAACTATATAACCCATTTAAATTTTACAATTTACAATAAATTTTTTTTATTAATAATACTTAATTATGCATCATATAGATATCAGTAGAGACCATGATAATGATCTCAAAGTATCTAATAATTTTTCCACCAAGTGATAATCTTGTATATTTGATCCTTGCGCCACCCAAGTCATAACAAACTATATTTACTTGCACTGATTGCAGATTGTGGAAAGTTGCAAGGGTTTACCACTCCATTAAAGTCATTGGTAGGTCACTTAGTCATCGACCTTATGAGTTGTGGCAAAAGATGGTGAAGGAATTGAATTGGCATTCTATACTTGAATCTAACAATGAGTTCCTAACCTACCTCCAGAAGGTCTTAGATGTCTTGGAAGATAATACAGTCATCAAAGAGTGCTTCATGGACATTGGCTTATTTCCTGAAGACCACAGAATTCCTCTTACTGCTCTCATTGATCTATGGGCAGAGTTGTATGGACTAAAGAATGGCGGCATAGAAGCAATGGCTATCATCAACAAATTAGAGTCCATGAATCTGGTTAATGTCTTGATACCAAGGTACAATGAATATTTTATGCTTGCTCACTTAATCGTAATATAAATAACAAGAATTATACTCTAGAATAAAGACTTAAAGAGAAATAGATGTGAGGAGCAATTGGTTCCTTTTATATATTAATACTCTAAAAATGACCATTTATCTTGGAATTAATTTAAACTTCGCACTATGCAATTTGGCTTTTCATTTTAGGCTAAAATATAATTTTAGTTTTCATATTTTATTCAATTCGCAATATTGATCTCCCTATAAAAAAAAAATAGAAACATTTGGTCCTCTTACTTTTCAAAGTCAACAATTTTGATTTAACCGTCAAATTCATGCCGTTGACGGTTAATATAAGAAAATGTTGACCGCTGAATCGCTAACATAACACTATAATATTGGATTTTTTAATTAAATTCTAAGATGATTTAAAGATGTTTTTAATAATTAATATTTTTAATTAAATTGTTACTAAATTAAATTCTCTATTAATCAAATTAATAATTAAAAAATCAATATTATAGTGTTACATCAGTGATTTAATAGTCCATGTTTTCTTATTAACAATCAACGTCCTGAAATTGACAATTGATCCAAAATCCTTGATTTTAGGAAGACTAGATATCTCTATTTCTTTTATAGGGATATTAAAATTACGGATTGAGTAAAATAGATAAACCAAAATTATATTTTAGTCTTCATTTTATAAGCTTGTCTTAGGACAAAATTTGAGATTTGTAAGTAATCCTATCTCATAAAGAGCATGCACTTTTTAATTTTGTGCGAGGACTTTTCTCCCTAAAGAATTAATTTATGTTAATTTACCAGGAAAAAATACAAGTGACACAGACAACTATTACTACAATAGCCACTTCATGGTCATTCATGATCTTCTAAGAGAGCTAGCAGTTTATCAAAGCGTCCAGGAACCAATTGAAGAGAGAAAAAGACTGATTATTGACACAAATGAAAATAAAAGTGAATGGGGGCTTGGCGAGAAGCAACAAGGCATGATGACCCGCATATTGTCAAATTGTTTTAGATATTGTGTTAAACAGAAACCCCAACAGATCCCTGCTCTCACATTGTCCATATCAATTGGTTAGTTATCCGTATACCTTCCTCTAAAGTATTTACCTGCATAAAGCATAGACATTTCTATAATTGACATCATATGGGTTGCTTTTGCAGATGAAACTTGCTCTTCAAATTGGTTACATGACATTCTACCAGCTCAGGCTAAGGTTCTGATTGTAAATCTTCAAACTAATCAGTGCTCCTTTCCAGAGTCCATGCAGTAAATGAGCAAACTAAAAGTTCTGATAGTCACAAATTACAATTTCCATGCTTCTGAGCTGACCAATTTTGAATTACTTCGCTCTTTATCCTACCTGAAAAGAATTAGATTAGAGAGGATTTCTGTTCATTCATTTGTCACATTGAAGAGACTTAAAAAATTATCCCTCTACATGTGCAACATGAGTCATGCTTTCCAAAACAGTATCATCCTAATTTCAGATGCATTTCCAAATCTAGTGGAGTTGAGCATTGACTATTGCAAAGATATGGTGTTGTTGCCTAGTGGCCTCTGTGAAATTACCCCACTAAAGAAGCTCAGTGTTACTAATTGCCACAAGCTCTTACTACTTCCACAAGAAATTGGAAAGTTGGTGAATTTGGAACTGCTAAGGCTCAGTTCTTGTACTGATTTAAAGCCTTCCAATAGAAATTTAAATCAGTTCTTGTACTGATGTAACACTATAACATTGATTTTTTAATTATTAATTTGATTAATAGAGAATTTAATTTAGTAACAATTTAATTAAAAATATTAATTATTAAAAACATCTTTAAATCATCTTAGAATTTAATTAAAAAAATCCAATATTATAGTATTATGTTAGCGATTTAGCAGTCAACATCATGAATTTGACGGTTAAACCAAAATTGTTGACTTTGAAAAGTAAGATGACCAAATGTTTCTATTTTTTTTTTATAGGGAGATCAATATTGCGAATTGAATAAAATATGAAAACTAAAATTATATTTTAGCCTAAAACGAAAAGCCAAATTGCATAGTTTAAATTAATTCCTAGATAAATGGTCATTTTTAGAGTATTAATATATAAAAGGAACCAATTGCTCCTCACATCTATTTCTCTTTAAGTCTTTATTCTAGAGTATAATTCTTGTTATTTATATTACGATTAAGTGACCAAGAATAAAATATTCATTGTACCTTGGTATTTGGTTTTTGGGATTTGGTTTTGTAAAATATGATTGTTATCCTCTTCGAGTTTAAATTTAATCTTTTGGCCATTGTAAAGCTGTTGAGTTGCAACCATTATATATATATATATATATATATATATATATATGAGATATTTCAAATGAAAACATCCCTTATAATGAGAAATGAGAACAACCGTTAATAATCCTTAGATCAAAATTAAAAGAAAATATGCGGCTGAGATTAAAAATTAATTAAAACAGGTCATGTGCTTAAAACAGGTCATGTGCTTGATTTCTTCCCCCTTCTCCATGTTCATTCACGTTCAGGTATTTTTGACTCCCCTTTCCAATTCATGAATACCCCCATTCACATTTGAAAAACTACACATCAATTGGCAGCCCATTAACTAAATTGTAAAATTACAGAGAGCAAATGTAAATTGATGAGTGAAAATTAAATTTCATTAATTTCCAGATTGCATATTGTCATAAGGAAGACAAACCAAACCCATAAACACGTCATAATTAAGTTAATTGATCAAATATAAAATAAAAATTGGTGTCTTCTTAATGATTTGAGTTCATCTTGCGTGCCAAGCAAAGGATCAAGGAGGGTCTGGGAACTCCTCGTCCATGGAAGATCATGCCCATTTTCCGATCATTGGTTTCCTCGTCGGCATCTCCGAAGCAGTCTTGCATTGAACATCAGGATTGTATTGGTGTGGAGTGTGGTTCTTCCTCTATTTCGACGGGCCACTCCTCGCCTTCCACATCCCACCGCTGTGCTGCTACTTGTTTGTGAACGAACGTGAAGAAGGAGAGGAAAAAAGCAAGCACGTGACCAGTTTTAATTAGTTTTTAATCTCAGCAGCATATTTTCTTTTAATTGTGATCTAAGGGCTATTAACAATTCTTCTCATTTCTTATTTGAAACATTTCCTATATATATATATATATATATATATATATATATATATATGGGATGAAAATCACCTGTCCCCTGTGCTTGTCTCCATCCCTGTCCCCCTCCAATAAAAATACGCCACGTCAATTAATGAGGACAGATAATTTTTTCGTTAAGTTTCAGAAAATTAACGGCATTTGTTTTGTGAATATCTTGTTCCGTCAATGTAACGTTCCCTCCTCTGCAACACCTCTCTGTCTGGTTGATGGCGCCAAACCAAATGCTGAAGATCATTCATCTGGCCCTTCACAATACCTCTGGAATTTTCATTCATCTCGAACATCAAGGACATTGAGTCTAAAATCCTCTTCTCAGAATCGTAGGATTTCGCCACGAGGTTACGCATTTGGGAATAAACCTTCTGTGGATAGCGAGCGGCAATGCAAGAAGAGGTGGGCGTTGTGGAATGACACCAGAGCCGGCAATTTTCGCTTTGACGTCTCGTTGATCACAATCAAGATCGGGCTCTGCCTAAGTTTCAGGTTTACCACCCCGTCTTCACCGATTCAGAACCCGAGCATGAAGGATGATAGAAAAAATACAAACGATGTTACTCTTCCATTAAACTTAATTATAATGACTTGGATTTTTTTTAATTGACGTGTCATAATTTCATTGGGGGGACAGGATTGGGGACAGGTGATTTCAGTCCATACATATGGGGGTTGCTAATATTTTTTTTCTCTCTCATATCTTTTTTCACGTTTTTTCTCTTTTATCTCTCATATATTAGTTACAACTTTTTTCTCATGTTATCTCTCTTCATTTAATTAAAAATAAATAATAAAAATCATTTTTCTCTCTCCTCTTCCCACGTCCTCTCTCTTCTCTCTTCTCTAATCTCTCACTTCTCTCTTCTCTAATCTCTCAGGACAAGTTTTCTTCCTTGACCCTCTTTCTCTTCATATACACACACGAAATGACAGAAAAAAAAAATCGTGCGGAAGATAGAGGAAGAATAAAAAAATGAGAGAAAGGAAATATATATCATGACAATGAGAGAAAGGAATATAAAAAAATAATTTTGCAAAAAAAATGGAAGATATGTTATATAATAGGAAAAGATATGATAATTATAAGAGAGGAGAGAGAAAATATATGTTTTTATTTTTTTAAAAATAAGTATTAAATTACTATCTTATCCTTAAAATAAATTATTTAAAATAAAATATATTGGTTTTTTTTGTCCTAAATATTTTGGTGGAGGTTATTAATGCACTCCAACTAAAAAAGAGGAGTGTAGATATTAGGAAACCCCATATTATATATATATATATATATATATATATATATATATATATATATATATTTATATATATATAGGTATATATTAATTATTAATTATACATTAAATTACTTGCATATATTTTACATATAAGGTTTGTTTTTTTTTATTAAGTCGTATTTTATTTTTCATTCTTGACACTTAAATCAAATTTCTAGCTACAGACATGTTGAGTCATGAGTGGAATTCGATACAGATATATCTATGAATGTATGGACAAGAGTATGACTCCTGTAAGAACACTTTCTTATTTGAGAACATGAGAACAACTAATAATAATCATCAAATCAATATTAAAAATAATAAATGGTTAAGATTAAAATATTTAAAATTCAAATTATATTTTAGAAAGTGATAATTAAGATTTTTTATAAATTTATTTTTTATTAGATTATATATTAGACCATAATTTGAATTTTAAATATTTTGATATCAACCATTTATTATTTTTAATCTTGATCTGATAGATAGTTGTTATTAATTGTTCTCATGTTCTCATATAAAAAAGTGTTCTCACAAAAATCGTACTCGTATGAACAATATTAAATAAAAGACGAATTCTTTATAGAAAAGTTTGTTTGTACGAACAAACTTTTCTATATAGAATTTATTGCGGGGGGGAAATATCACAAGAATTTAAGCAAAGACCCGGCAAATATTTATGACTTATATCTAAAGACATGGAAAGGAATAAATGATTTTATATATAAAGCAGAACTACAAGCCTACAAACAAAATTGTTGATCTTGTAGCAATTGAAGAACATGTAAAAAAGAAAAGAATTTCATCTCAAATGTATGATATGATATTTAATTTATTAATCTTCTTATCAAATTTATAATATTTATATTAATTAATCTATTAATAGAATATAAGTAATTTATTATTATTATTATGGAAAAATATATAATGTATAAATTAAAATACCAAAGGTACTCTAACTCATAGAAAACACTAAAATAAGCAGATATCACAAGTTAATGAAACATGCACCCTAAACGGGTTAAGACGACACCAATCTGAAAATAAAAGAGGTGGGAATCTCTTACCTTTGGTTGGACAAGACTAAGATTTATTAAAATTTATTTGATACATAAAGTCCGCAGACCCATTTTTGAAGGAAATATTCTGTTATTAGATAACATCCACAAAGACCAAAATGTAGCTCGTCAAAAAATAGACCATACCTCATTTTCCCGTTTTCCTTTATGACCAGGTCATACATGAAGCAGAGCAATATAGAAACCAACCCAAGCATAAAATGTGAGACTGCACCCGATGAGAAAAGGAGTAAGAGAAGAATAAATGTCATGAATCCTCTTGTTAACTATATTGCACAAAACACATTGCACCTTTTTGAAGTCAAATTGGACATTCCTCCTAAGTAGAGCCATTTTAGTAGGCATGCAATCTATCAAGGAGTTGCCATGAAAAAACTAGCACCATTAGGGGAACAAGGGCCTTCCAAAAATTCATAAAGTTCACCTCAACGATATTATTAACACCACTATAGGTAGTAGTTGCCTTAGTAAATATTAAATAAGCATAAGTAAATTTGACAAAAAAAAAAAAAAAAAAACCCAGAGAACTGCGCTTCTTCTGAATTCATTTATCCTGCTCCTCCTTACATAAAGCGATAAAAGCTAATTAAAGAATTAGTGACCAAATTTTGTGATGGGAAAATATTTTTCCATTGTTAATCCAGGGGTCAATAAATTTTAGCGATGAATTTTTTAAAAATTATATTTGGATTCTTTTACTACTAATTTTAACTTCTTTGGTGGTGAAACACGACTTCCTCCAAGGCAAACAAGTTCCTATGCCATCTCCAATCCAACACCATGCCCCTACTACTACTCTATCCCATAGTATCAGCTTTAAATGCATGTTTATCCTTTGGTGACGTGATATAACATTTTTTTTTCTGAAGACTTCTCTTTTTTTTTTTGGTGACGTGATATACTAATACCATATGAAAATACTTCATCCGTCTCTATTTATAAGATCTTTTTAGAAAAAATTATTTGTCTCTTTTTATAATATTTTTTTAATTTCTGGATACATGAATTATTTTTTTCCTATTTTATCCTTAATTAATTATTCTTTCTCTAATCATTAGTTAATTAGATGAGAAGTAATTAAGTGAAGAGATAATAAATTTAAAAAAAAGTTAAGGGCATTTTTGGAAGAACAGTACATATTATTGATAAATTCAATGTAATTAATTAAATTAACTATTTTTTCTTAAAGAATATGAAGTAGTTAAAATGGTCTTATAAATAGAAACTAATGGAGTAGTCTTTTAAGAGTAGAGAAACAAATCCATGAATCCTACCAAAATTAGTTGGGCTTTGCTATTCTCACCCCACAATTTGCTATTCTCACCACCCACGTGGGTGGTTTTTTTATTGATTTTCCAAAATATCCTTGTACAACGAAATCACGATTCTGTTGTACATGGACAACGGAATCATGATTCCGTTGTACACATGTACAATCTTGGTTAAATTTTGTATCAGGACCTAATATATCTTCAAAATGCCATCAATCAGTCATAATGCAATACAGTTTTGTAAAAAATATTCAATAATCGAAACATTACACAAATAAAGTCCTTTATAAAAATTATTAATAGAAGATTAATTAACTAAAATGAATCTCTAGTAATGTCTACTACATATTGAGATCCTCTAGTTGTTGAATGAAATGGTATTGAGTTGAATTCTTGCATGCGTTGCATGTACGGTTTTTGCCATGATCGAGCTTCAATAGTGCATTATGTTCTCCATTGAGGTGCAATAGGAGGTAGGGGACAATCATCTTTTAAAAATAGCTAAACAATGAAAATTAAACTGATAAGGTTAAATTAGTAAACAAATTTGCATAGTTAATAGATTAGTATATTATGTATACATGTACAAAGTGATTTCTGTTAATAAATCCAATAGTTATAAGACGTTGTTGTGCAGTAGATGGAGGCCGGCTCCTAAGCGGAAAGAAAGTCCAACTTTGAAGCATAGATAAGTGAACCAACACCACATTATACCGACTAGCAATCACATACCCCATGTCGGGAATGGTCATCCACTTGTCAATGGTTGTTGGTCCACCTTAGAGATACAAAGAGTTGATTAATTCAACCAATCTTTCTTCCATGCCAAAGAGCTCAAGATAAAGAGAGTGTCATGTTTGAAATTCCCGAATCAAGTCTTGACAAATGAGAGCCCAGGATTCCTCACCCATACCTAACAAAGTTATAATTGCTCTATAACCGCAATTTCCATCTGCTTTGATATCAATAATTTTTTGGATGAATTGTTTCAATTCATCGGGAAACTTATTAACATAAGGCATCATTTTGCTCCACTTATTGTCATTGACAACTTTGGGAGGCACAGTAGGAGTTCCTGAACTACCTACCATTGTGTTCATTGTATCAACTTGCTCCCACATTGAAGGTGCATGTTTAGTATATTTCACAGACTTTGGGGCACCCTTTGTTTTCACCTTCTCTGGAGGTGGACACATTGAGGTGGTATCTAGAAATGCAAGTTCACGGACTTTGGTCTTCATTGTGATTTTCCCGAAGACATCAAGTTGGGAAAACCTCTTTAACAATGCATCAACCTCGTGTGTCAAAGTCAAGTTCCCCCAAGAATCACTGGTGTCATCTTGATTGATGGATAACATCTTCCAATGCACATGAATTGACCTCATGGGTATTGAGCTAAACATATTGCTGAATCTAGCAAGTTCACACGCACACGGTAGACCGTGAGTAGTTCTAAGTGTGCATCCACAAACATAACTGTCAATACCAACGCTGTCAACCCGTTTGTACTCGTTGTATATCAGGTCTTGTGTTTGGTTTGATATAAAGCCCCTGTATCTTCTTGTAAAACACGTTATTAAACTTGTGACCCACAACATTGATGTTTTTTTGGAGTGATGCCAAAATCTTAGTATGTTGCAATATAAGCATGTTATTCATGGCATCCCAACAACTGCACAAGTCTTCCGTACTATCTCGAAGCAACCTCTTCAATCGTGTGTGTGTGCCTTCAACCCTATCATGCAACCAAAAGTAATGTCAAGAAAAGTATATAATTAAAATCAACGAATATAATTATATGAAAAAGTACCTATTAGTTGTTGTGTTTCCAAGATGCATAACTCAATCCGTCCATGCTTGTACAAACTTCTCCTTGTGAGGTATCAACCATGTACAATGGACATACTCAAGGAAAAGTGGATAATGTGAGCATAGGTTTGTGAAGTTTTTCAAGTTAACCTCATACAATTGTTCATTAGCATATTGCATTAACCCTTCCCAAGCGTCCAACACTTTGTCACATTCTTCCGCATTGCCCACATGCATCTTGCATTTTGCCCTGACATTCTTAGAAATGTGGAATTGACATAACAAGTTGGTTGAAGAAGGAAAGACATTCTCCAACGCATTCATGAATGCAAGATCTCTATCAGTGACAATAACCTGAGGCAATACATCATCTTTGACAAACATTTCTTTTACCCTATTTAATGCCCATTCAAAGTTGTATGTCCTCTCAGATTGTAAATAAGCAAAGGCAACTGAGAAAGTCATGTCTGTTGAAGTCACCCCAACAATCTCTAATAATGGAAGACGATATTTGTTCATCTTGTAAGTAGTATCACATATCAACACTGTTGGAAATGAATTTAGGAGCTTGATAGAATCTGGATGTGACCACAAGATATCTCTTACAACATCTTCAATGTCGACCTTTCTATACCAATAAACATATTGATCACGTTCTAACAACTTCATCAGATGTTGTATTTCAGTTCTTGGACCCCTTTGGTGTCGCCGATATTTTTGTCGTTCATTATATATGGTTTTGATGGTGGTGACATTTGCATCATCTTTATCTTTCATTGTCAATAGAATTTGCCCAGGCTTCACCATATTTTTGGTCATTTGATGTAGTAGACTTTTTCTTCACTGCTTAAACGACCAGCATATGCATGAACCACCAATGTTTCACTGACTTCATAGTTATGAAAACCGCAAACCACATAAAGTTTCCAACCAATGCCTTTCACAAGCCTCCCTTTTAATTTAAACGGGCACTGACATTTTTTGCTTCCAGTAGTCTTGCGGACTAACTTATCTTTATATTGTTTGTACTTTCCTCCCTTTTCACAAGCCAGTAGGACAAAAGTTTTCTTGCCAGCTTCTGACCTTTCTATGACAACAACAAATCAAACCTCCTTTGCGACAAATCGAACCCACGTCAACAAGTCATCTCGCTCTTCAAAAGTCTAAAAACAAAATGCATTCCTTCACTAACAAAACACACATATACAAAAAAATATCATATAGATAAAAACAATAATTAATCAATCAACCTCGTCAGTCATGAAATTATTGGAGAAGTCAGGATAATTGTGCTGAGGTTCAATGTCCATCACATAATCATCTGCTTGCATTTCATTTTGTTCAACAGGTTGGTCAAAAGCATTTTCACTTGCATCAATCATATTTCCCCAACTACTTGGCATCGTAACTTCATCCAAAATAAAAGTATTCCAATCCATTGCTACTACTAAAAAGAAAAAAAACAATTCAAAATTTACTAAATGAATAACAGTAAAAAAAACCAAATACTGTCTGCGTACACAACGGAATCACAAGTTCGTTGTGTACGTCATTTTCCTGCACAACTGAATCGTGATTCCGTTGTGTTCGAAAAATGACGTACACAATGGACTCATGATTATGTTGTGCATGTCATTTTTCATACACAACGGAATCACGTTGTGTACTGTAAAAAACAAAAAAAAATAATGGAATCAGAATTCCGCTGTGCATTCAACATAGCGGAACCATGATTCTGTTGATCTACACAACTTACTGGTGTGAGTAAGTTTAGGAACCTGAAGAAGGAGGAGGAGAGTGACACTGAGAGAGGTTGGGAGTGGGGGTGGAGAGTGTGAGAAGAAGGGAGTGGGGTGGGGTGTAAGAAATGGAGGAAGGACAGCAGGGTAATTTTACAATGTTAGGGGGTGAGAATAGCAAAGCCCAAATTAGTTTGGTCCCCCTTCCTCACCTGCTCCCAGCTCCCTTAGAAAACCATAATGAATGAAGCAACACTATAAAACCCATACCCATAAAAGCATCTTTACTGTTTACACCAATAATCTATTTAAATTTAAATTAAATTGTAGAACATGTTCACGTGATTTCGTCGTAGTTGTTACTCGTTTGGTTTGAGGGACGCGGGAAGACTTGACTTGCTGAATCGACGTCAGCGAGATCTAACAATGATAACTCGTATGCTATGTTTGGTTACGACAACAGATTTGTAGATGTGCAGATAGAAATGAGGTAAGTCAGTTAGGTACACTATATTTATAAGAGAAATAAGTTTCAAATAGGTGGGTCCTAGTTTCCAAAATTCCATCTTCACACTTACAGGATAGAAAAGGGAGATTTTGAATTGGTGATTAAAAGTCACATTTTCCCTTTTTTTGTCTTGTTTCGTGACCCATCAAGCATTCTATAGTATCAAGCATTCTATAGTCTGTGAATAAAAGTCATTTTTATATTTGAATGGTTAGTGACTCCAAAAAATCGATTGTTGTTATTCAATAGTCGATTGTTTCAGCATGTTGATGATTGTTATTTTAATAACATAATCGATTATTCACCAACTATAATCGATTAAATGCAATGATATAATTTATTATACTATATGTTTAATCGATTATAAAAGCTCTCACCTATGATGAGTTTCAAATCATTTAAAGGACATATGAGTCTTTTTAAAATTATATTAAATTCTCTCTTCTTATTTCATTCTATAAAACCAAATTATATAAAATTATATAAAACCAAATAACTTTACGATATTATTTCCATTTTATTTCTCACCTCATCAAAAAATAAAGTATGCGACTCTCTTATTAAAAGACCATTAAGCACATAGAAAAACTAATGCAGAATTACTTCAATTTAATCAGATATTTGGAGTTCAAATTGCGTTAAATCTTTCATAAAAAATACTTGTTGGTTGTTATAAATATAAATTATTAAAATAGGAATTGTTTTTATAATAGAGTTTCTATACACGCTTAAGATTTAAATTTTCATTTTATGTTTTAAAATTTTAGGTGGCATTTACTTGCAATTTTGTTTATTGTTTTCATATCCTGTTTTCAGTTTTTAATTACAAAACTACCATTTTGTTTTCATTCTGTTTTCTGTTTTCTAATATTTGTACAGGAAACAGAGAAAACAAAAAAAAGTTATTTTCAGTATTTCCTGTACAAATATTAGAAAACAGAAAATAAAATGAAAATAATGTGACAGTTTTGTAATTAAAAACTAAAAACAGAAAATGAAAACAGAAAACAGAATCGCAAATAAACGTCTCGTCTTCATGATTTCAGCCGAGATATTTAAATGATACCTATTTATTTTTTTAATTTATAAAAAAAAATAACTAGGTCACATGCTATACGGAAATATATATTTCTGAAACAATTAATAATTTTTCGTGGTTAGGATAGGATGTGTAGCTTGTTGAAGTGGTGTTTGTTAGGTTGTTACGTGTTCTTATTATATAGAGATGAGTAATGTCCCGAGAGAAGAAATGGCTGCCAAGTTAAATGTGAATTGTGATTGCGTGCCACGTAAAAGTGCCAAGTGGGTCTGCTGCGAATGTGTGATATTGTTGGTATTGACAGGGCAGGACAATTCCAAAGGAGTTAGATGCATGTTGTTTCTCTGATGGTTCATGAGGTAGAAATGTCTAGAGAAATGTGTTGTGGGTCAGAGGAATATGCAAAGTAAGGGTACGTGTTGATCATCACGGTGAACCATATGTTGCAACAAAATCGGTGCAATTTGTTTGACAAATATATAGCTGCTTCATCCGTGAATGCTCCAGCAGAAGGTGGAAAAGAAGATGCTAAGACACTGCCATTTAGAACTGCAAATGCCTTTATATATATCTTTGTGTATGCCAGCAATAATCTGGTAAGTGCATTGATCATATTTTCAAAACCCTTACATATGTTGCTATATAGACCCCGGTGTCACCTCGTTACCCATGGTTATGTACCCAAAAGTGTTACATATATATTCAGTGAACGTGCTCAAATTCTTTCTAAGTAGCGTCCAGATTCCTGAGCATGTATAAACCATACACCACAACACAATGAATAAGTAATAATCAAATGCGAGCAAATGGCAAATCAAAATGAATGCATTGGTACTCTTTTAATGAACTGGCCAAAAATAAAAAGGTCCTACGCCAGACCTCAATAGCAATTATAGCATGACCCAACGTCATTAAAAGAATTGTCAACACTTAATTGTTATCACTTATCACTGTAAAAAAAAATTAATAAAATTAATAGAGTGAAAAATATCGTTGTTTGGTAATTAAGAAGTAGGAAAGGAAAGGAAGAGGAGAGAAGATAAGGGAAGTCAATAAAATTAAGTCATTTGGTACAACAAAAAAGGTGGCATTGTGCATTGGTTTACCAACATTATCCCTAATTTGTGTCGTTGTTGCTCATGAATATCCTTATTTTCAGCTCTCTACACCCATATAATTGATTATGACATGTCATAATCAATTATATGGGGTGTATACATAACAAAATGTAAAAAAAAAAAAAAAATTGTTTAGTAAGGATAAAATAGTATTTTGATATTTCTTTTTTTTTAAATCAAAAAATTTCAAAAGTTTAACTCCTACTCTATTTTTCTTCCATTTCTTTTAAATCAAACAACTTATATTTTCATCATATTTTTCACCTATTTTTTTTTTCTTTTCTTTTCTCACCTACCTACTTCATCTCCCTTTATTTCCTTCATCTATACCAAATAAAGTGTAAGAGAAATAGAGGATAAATAGACTGAAAATAATATCGTGAGAGGTTTTCTCCAATAGTAGTAGCAGACCTAATTGTGCGGCAAGGTGACCAGTTAAACGAATATTAAACTTGGTGAAACTAAT
The DNA here is from genome assembly GCA_026413185.1 of Pueraria montana var. lobata. Classification (NCBI taxonomy): domain Eukaryota; kingdom Viridiplantae; phylum Streptophyta; class Magnoliopsida; order Fabales; family Fabaceae; genus Pueraria; species Pueraria montana. The sequence goes on along the minus strand of CM048649.1, from coordinate 47,926,764 downwards.
GGTGGATTCGTGTGGGATCTTTGTGTCGAAAGTTTTCTCAACGATGTGGAAGTCAATTGGTATATCCCATTGGTAAATAGCTACTAACGATGCATGTATAGGAAGTGTCACCATCTAAGATGCATTGAGGAATATTGAAATCAGAGGTATTATGGGAGCACACATCAAAGTTTGCGAAGCAAAGGAAGAGGAATTATAAGATATTGCATTATGAATAACATCCTAATCTTTATCTAATAAGAGTTGAAAGACTAAAGATAAGATATGAAAATTCTAATTGAGGGAGGAATTGTTGGGAGATCAATTCAAATTTCCAATTTCAAATCTTAAAGATATTGTTTAGATAAATATAGGTATATTATTCTAATTATTTAGATTTAGGATGTTATCAGTTTGATTTTAAGATTAAAATGTAAAGAGTATAAGAGGGAATCCTCGTGAAAAGAAAAGATACCACCTAAAAGCGAAGGGGTTGTCTAATGGGAAGGCTCTTAGAATTGAAATATGGACCTAACTCAGCCGTTGATATGGAATCTCCAACAAAGGTTTTCTTATGTTTGTCCTAAAAACTTGCAATCATATTTGAGATAATGAATATTCATTGAGATGTTCCCATAGATGGAAACCAAAGATGACGAACCGTGTTAAATTTTTATTCTTTTGTTATTTATATTTTCCGATGTTGTTGTGTATTTTATCATTTGATTCCTATTATGTGTGTGAGAGATTTTTTCCAACAAAAGGAAGAGAAAGATAGAGAGAGAAAATATATTAATAAATGTGAAAAATAATATAGTAAAATAAAAGAAAAGGTTGAATATATGACAATAATAACCTTTAGGCTTAAATAACTTTATGGAACCTATAAAATAGAGATGTCTTGATTTTGGTACCTAAGTTTTTTTTTTTGTACCTGACAAATTTTTATTTTTGAAATAGTTACCTGCCATTAAGAAATCTCCGTTAACTGATGATGTGGCTAACAGAGCGCCACATTATCAATTCCAAGTCATTTAAAAATTGTAACTCAACAGTCAAGTCATTTTCGTGGTAGGTACCTTTTTCAAAAATAAAAATTTGTTAGGTACCAAAATAACACACACACACACACACACACACATTGCACTACATACAAATTTCTACCCTCTCTTACTTTTACTGCTAATGACATAAGCATGGGATTCCCCACTTAAGCGCCTCCTCCAGAGATCGATTTCGTCTACGATGCTCTCCATGATGTCATTTCTGACTCACTTGCCAAAATCGGATGCTTCAAGCTGCTCAACCACATGATTTCATTACAACGCATGGCTGTTGTTGCTGAGGCCACTGCCAGAATCTTTCAAGTGTCACCGGCAAATAGAGCGTCGAAGATGAGGTCACCGAAGAAGCCTTGGGGGTTCAAGTAGTATCACACTGAGGAAGAGGAAAAGGAAGGGAGTGAAGAATTCGTCTGGTGCGATGACAACAATAATTAATTTTTATTTTAGGCTTAAATAACTTTTTGGTACCTATGAAATAAGAGTGTTTTGGTTTTGGTACCTAACCTTTATTTTGTTTTTTATTTTGGTACCTAACAAATTTTTATTTTTGAAAAAGTTACTTGCCATGGATGACTAGGTTGTCGAGTCAGTAATTTTTAAATGACCTGGACTTGTGGCACTCCGTTAGCCACATCATCAATTAACGGAGATTCCCTATACAATACCTATTTCAAAAATTAAAAAAATGTCATATACTAAAATAAAAATAAATAAATAAAGCTTAATTACCAAAATCAAATCACCCCTATTTATAGGTAATAAAAAGTTATTTAAGCCTAACCTTTTATACAGAGAGCCAATCTAGACTTCTAAACCTTTTTTTTAGGAGAATAAATTTCTAAACTTAATTTTGGCTTTTGCGTCGGGCAAAGTGCATATGAGGAATGGTTGAGATATGGTTTATTTATTGTTGGCCACCATAGTTTTTGTGCAGGTGTTTGGTGGGGTTTGAGGGTGCGCAACATTTAATGCCTGGGTAACAAACTATTGTCTCCTTATCACATTTGCATGCAAGCTAGGAATTTTGTAGAGCCTCTTCTTGCCTGATACGTTGTTAGTATAGATTATTAGAGGGGAAACCACTTCAAGCTCGTATTATGGCACAATGATAGAGAAAATGCAACCATTCTTAATGTGGGTGGTAGTTGCCTTGGAAACCTAGGCATAACAGGATATGGAGGAGTCTTTAGACAAGCTTCTGGTGTTTGGATTGTGGAATTTGAAGGATACCTTGGCAATATTAACTAACACTTATGTTGAGTTTATGGCCATCTACAAGACTACAACGATCTTTGTTTGGCTTGGGAAAAGGGAATGTGTAATATCATTTACAGTATTTTAAAACCTGGTTCGGACCGGCCAATTTGATCTGGAACTGGACCTACAACCTAGTTAATATTTCAATCGGATGTTATAATCAGGATTTACATCATCAACCTGAACAAAAATTTGATTAAACCGATATAAATTGGTCTAGACAGACCAAAACGAGCCCAAAAAAAAAATTGAATTCAACAACACATTATGTAATTTCTACTAGTGTTTTTTGAGTCCCGTATGACCGTACAATCTACTACTACTTTTTTCTCCAATGAATAGTGTGTGTAGCAGCTGCTAGCTTTCTCTATCTAACACATATATGTTGTCTCACGCCTCTATTTACTTTTACTTTTCTGCCTTTTACAAAACTTCTACTTCTTTTATACTACTGTAGCTTTAAATTCTTGTTACACATACGTACTTTCTCCTTTTCTTCTTTATAAAAACTTCCACTTGCGTTATACTGTTGCATGTCCACTTCCACGTGTGTGTGTATATATAGATATATATAATTTCTACTAGTTCATACAGTTCAATTAGAAATTCATCAATTCATCAATGACCCATTAAGCTAGTAGCTCTACCGAGTCGACCACTGGTTCGAGTTTTAAAACATTGATCATTTGCTACATTGTCTCCCTTTATATTCTCACTCCACCTGATTTGACATGCTAATATTGACATGCATGTGTGATAATTGCATTTTATACTTACCTTTTTTGGTACACATAAGTGCAATTATTTCATCTATCCCTTATTTAAATCCTTGTTTCTACCTCTTTTTAGTTCAAAAAGAATTAGTTTTTAGATATATAATTAGTTATGTAAATTTGGAATTTAGTCTCATGTTTTAGTATTTTTTGATGCATAGAAATTGGAGATGGGTTTTGGAATAGCTTAAGATCAAGGTCAAGGAAGAAAGTTCTCTTCGGCCCAGCTGAAACATTGGCCAGCCCAGCTCAGAAACTGACAGAGAGCACCTAATTTTGAGAAAGGAAGTTCAGCCCAGCCGAACCAGTTGGTGAGCCTAGCCGAGCTTGTCCCAGTGAGCATTATTGAAGTTTCGGCCCAGCTGAAACATAATTTCAGCTGGGCCGAAAATGTCGCGCTGTCACTTTTTGGGTAAAAACAAAGCTATTAAAAGGGCATTTTGCAAGGGAAAAGGGCATTCTTCTTGGATCTAGGTTGGGGGCACAAGTGCAGCTGTGGGGAACTCGCTCATTCCTCCATTTTTCATCTTCTTCCTTCCTTCACCACGTGGGATGCTCTTCTCACCCATGGGTAGCTAAGCTCCCCTTCATTGGGGTTTGATGTAACTAAACCCAAACTCATGTGTATCTTTTGAGTTATTAATACATGTTTATTATTCACCGTTACGTGTTTTCTCCTTTGCTTAATGCTTGCTTGTGGCTTGATCAACCCTTGTATGATTTTTTATGGTTTAAATGCGATTGGAAAATGTATTTGAACTATGAACCGGAGAAGAGCACCTAATGGGTCTTGTATCTAGGAATAGAGCAAAGCCCATTAGTCACCTTTAACTCCTTTTCTTAAAGCAAGTAACTTGGCTAAGCTATGCAAGGGATTGGTAGTTTAGTCAAGGAACTTAGGCTCTTCTTGTAAGGAATTAGGGATTGAGCATTTTTATGAGTTGGTGATAACAAATGGATGATAAACATTGATTAATAGCTTGTGTGTGCACAAGGGAGTGGTTTAGTGAAGTCGAACCCCACGTTCATTATCATTGTTTCCCGTAACCACTTGAGAATCAAAACCCCTTTTATTAATTTTATTTCCAAGTTGCTATCTTTATCTTTGCTCTTAACCATTGTTATTTCAAGTTTTCTTTATATTTTGCTTAGTAAGTAAAAAGTGTGTAAATTGCCAAATATTGAACAAGTCCCTGTGGATACGATACTTGGACTTCCATTTTATACTACTTGTACGACTTGGTACACTTGCCAATGACGTAACAAGTTTTTGGCGCCGTTGCCGGGGACTTGTATCTCAATAGTTGGCAATTTTGCATTTTCTATTTACCTATAATTCTATCCTTTTGTTATTCTTTCAAGTGTTTTTCCTTTGTACTTTTGTTGTCTTATGCTAACTATCAAAAAAAAAAAAAGAGAAAAAAAAAATACTCTGTTCTTTTGAGTCTATGCATGCAGGGTGGAACCTTTGAAGAACTTGATCCATGGAAGACTTTTGGAATAGTATGCTCACACAATAGGGGCATCTTAGTAACCAATTAGAGATATTGTCTGAGCATCTTGAAATCATCCAGCTGAGGGTCAGTCACCCACAACCTATCTATTGTGATTTTTGTGGAAGAGAGCATTTAAATGGTGATTGCCATCTTTACCCCATGGAAACTTCTTGGTGGGAGCAAGAGTCACACCCTCACAATCAACTTGAAGAAAATATACTCTCAAATCTAGAGAATGTGCTTATGCAATTCATGGAAGCTTCCCAAGCTAGCTTCGAAGCCAATCAAAACTCAATTCAAAATCTTGAGATTCAAGTTGGTGAGCTAGCAAAACAAATGGTTGAAATGTCTTCTATGGCTCTAAGGGAAGAAAATTTAGCAAAAGTTGAAGCACATGAGGAGAGTCTTGAAGAAGTGCATGATTCAAGAGAAAATGGTGAAGAAAAAGAAGAAAAATATGAGGAGAGAACACAAAAGCAGTGGGAGAAGTGCTCACAAGTAGAAATTCAACAAGAAAGCCTTCCTCAAGTCAATATTTCTCTCCACCAACTGATTAATAAGGAAGAAAGGCATGAAGAACATGATAAATCCTTATATGCCTTCTTTGCCTTGTTCACCAACACTTCCCCTGCAGTGATTTGGAAGCCGCTCGATGGATATATGATTTTCATGGAGCTCCTAACTAAGAAGCGGAAGAGCAAGTGGGATGTGTTCTTTTTGACATTCATGCCACCTTGAACAACACCATCTCGTCAAGCTAATGACGTTAAAGAAGCGCTTATTGGGAGGCAACCCAATTCTCTAACCTTTACTTTTAATTTAGGTTGTGTGTTTTTCAGTTTAGTTTATAGTTTCCTTGATGACTTTTGTGTTCAATTGTTGTGTTTTGGACATGTTTTGTTCTTAGCATTTTGTGGTTTGGCTTGTTTTTAGTTGACCTTTGCATGCATGTCTTTTTTTTTCATTTTTATTTGTGGTTAGTTGTTGTTCTGCATATTCTAGGACGATCTCTGTTACACTTTCCTTTTAATTTAATTTATGTGTTATGAGTTAGTATGTGTTTCCTTTATTGCTTTATGTGTTTCTTGATTGTAAAATGTTATGTTTAGTTCTTAAAATTTAGTGGTTTGGTTTGTTTTTATTAGCTTTTGCATGTTTATGTTTAGTCATGTCTTTTTGTTGCTTGTTTGTTTCTATTTTTGCATCTTAGAAAGCTCTCTGTTACTATTTGAGCCCAGCCAGAACTTTGTCCAGCTGGGCCAGACCAAAAAGCTGCATAATCATATGTTTCTGCATAATTTTCAGCCCAGCTTGCCTCAATTTCAGCTGGGCCAGATGGTTTCAGCCCAGCTCGATTACCCTTCAGCTGGGCCGAAAAGCCCCTGGAACCAAATTTACTCTCTGCCAAGTTTCGGCTGGGCTGGACACTTTTTGAGCCCAGCTGGAAAAAAAAATCGTAAAAAAAAAAAAAAAAAAAAAAAAAAAAAAAAAAAACTTTGCTCTCATTTGATTTTTTTTTTTTATTCTCTTTATGTTATATGTTATTTTTTTTTTCTTTTCACCTTTCCTTTCTTCCAGAGTTTCTTTCTTTCTTTCTTCTTTTCTTTCTAATGTTAGTTATCAATTTCATTTTCTTTTAAATTTGCTTTATGTGTTTTTTCTTGTTTTGGTATTGTGTTTTGTTTTTAATTGTAGAAGGCTCTTCCTAAAGACAAGGAATACCATTTCAAGCCCCAAACAAGAAAAAGAAGCCAATCTTATGCCTCTGCTCCAAAAAGAAAAGGCTAGCACCATCTTGACCAACCGTCCTACTTATTTGGCCTGGGGACCAGTCCTCTTTTGTTGGAGGAGGAGGAGCTGCAAGGAGCTATCGGTGCTGGAAATACTACTGCACATGATAGAGGAGATGATATGGAGGGCTAGTTGGAGCCTCTTTCTACAAACTTTTTTGTTTATCAGGACCACTTTATGATTTCAGTCTTTATGTTTTTAGTTATTTATTTTCAGTACTTTAGTTGTGTTTAGTACCTTTCAAGTGTTCGTTCTATATTGTGTTTAGGTGGTTACTATGTTATGTTTTGTTTTGTTTGAGTATAGCTTTGGATCGTTCATATCTTGCATTGTTTCACTTCTTATGCTTAGTTTGTGGATTATGTGTAAAAATTTAGCCACTTTGCGATTTTTGTTTCAATTTTATGCTTGTGGTTGTCCACTTTGTTATTAGCTTGTTGTAAGTAGTGTGTTGTGGTTACTAAGTTTGGCATATTTTGATTGAGGACTCTTGAATTCGTTGCATTTTGCCATGTGAGTTGATCCTTAGTGTTGATTCTTGTGAGAGTCGCTATTGTTTTCATGTACCTAATTTTGCTTGATTCTTGTGGATTATACTTTGCACATGCATGCTTGGAAATGATCAAGGCTATTTTTGTACTTGTTGTGTTAGCCACTTAGCCAAAAAGCTCACCCAAGATGAAAAATTCTTTTCCTTTGTTAGCCCCTTTGAACTATACAATGATTTAATCGTGTTCTTGAACCCTTGAGCCAAGAAAAACAAAATGCCTCCCACACCCTAGGGAGAGGAGAGCAACTAGTTTGATAGGGTCTCACACAAGTTTGGGGGATTTGGTTTCATAAAGATAAGGAATTTATTTGAGAGTACCTTTTATGGTTGGTAATAGTGGTTATTATATTATTCATCGTAAAAAAAAAATTTGAAAAAAAAAATTAAAAAAAAAAGAGAAAGAAAAGAAAATCACAAAAAGAAATATTTTCTTTATGTTATTCTCCTTGTTATCATTGTTGTAAAAGAATTGGGATTACTCTTGTTGGTTTTGTCAAGTTGAGAGAAAAAGGCAATTTGGAAAAGTTTGTTGATCCTTAGAGGTTGCTCTCTTATTCTCTTGGTGTTAATTTGTTTATCCAGAAAAACCAAAATTTTCTTGTAAGCCCAGCCAAGTTACAACCCAATAAAGTCCTTAGTGATCTTTGCATGTGTGTGTGAGTGTGTGATTTGAATTGAGATGATGAGCAAAGTTGGTGTGTGTGGTTCCAATAAGTGGCATTGAGAGAAACACTCACCTTCACAACAATTATTGAGTGATACACCTTTCCTGTGAGGAGCAAAGTGTTCTTGGGTCCCTCAAGATTGTTCAGTACCATTTTTGTTAATCTCTTGTCACTTTTGTAACTTGCTAAATTTCTTTTGTGGACACCATAGTGTAAGGTTGGACATTGGTTGCATGTTTTGTCTCATTGCAGAATGATGTCATGAGAAGTGTTAGGATGCAAATACTTTCAATCCATGGCTTGTATGTTGTTGTCGGTCACCTTAGGAGTAATTATAGCTTTCTTTTGTTTGAGGACAAACAAAGATTTAAGTTTGGGGGAGTTTGATAATTGCATTTTATACTTACCTTTTTTGGTACACATAAGTGCAATTATTTCATCTATCCCTTATTTAAATCCTTGTTTCTACCTCTTTTTAGTTCAAAAAGAATTAGTTTTTAGATATATAATTAGTTATGTAAATTTGGAATTTAGTCTCATGTTTTAGTATTTTTTGATGCATAGAAATTGGAGATGGGTTTTGGAATAGCTTAAGATCAAGGTCAAGGAAGAAAGTTCTCTTCGGCCCAGCTGAAACATTGGCCAGCCCAGCTCAGAAACTGACAGAGAACACCTAATTTTGAGAAAGGAAGTTCAGCCCAGCCGAACCAGTTGGTGAGCCTAGCCGAGCTTGTCCCAGTGAGCATTATTGAAGTTTCGGCCCAGCTGAAACATAATTTCAGCTGGGCCGAAAATGTCGCGCTGTCACTTTTTGGGTAAAAACAAAGCTATTAAAAGGGCATTTTGCAAGGGAAAAGGGCATTCTTCTTGGATCTAGGTTGGGGGCACAAGTGCAGCTGTGGGGAACTCGCTCATTCCTCCATTTTTCATCTTCTTCCTTCCTTCACCACGTGGGATGCTCTTCTCACCCATGGGTAGCTAAGCTCCCCTTCATTGGGGTTTGATGTAACTAAACCCAAACTCATGTGTATCTTTTGAGTTATTAATACATGTTTATTATTCACCGTTACGTGTTTTCTCCTTTGCTTAATGCTTGCTTGTGGCTTGATCAACCCTTGTATGATTTTTTATGGTTTAAATGCGATTGGAAAATGTATTTGAACTATGAACCGGAGAAGAGCACCTAATGGGTCTTGTATCTAGGAATAGAGCAAAGCCCATTAGTCACCTTTAACTCCTTTTCTTAAAGCAAGTAACTTGGCTAAGCTATGCAAGGGATTGGTAGTTTAGTCAAGGAACTTAGGCTCTTCTTGTAAGGAATTAGGGATTGAGCATTTTTATGAGTTGGTGATAACAAATGGATGATAAACATTGATTAATAGCTTGTGTGTGCACGAGGGAGTGGTTTAGTGAAGTCGAACCCCACGTTCATTATCATTGTTTCCCGTAACCACTTTCCGCAATCTAGATCTTTGAGAATCAAAACCCCTTTTATTAATTTTATTTCCAAGTTGCTATCTTTATCTTTGCTCTTAACCATTGTTATTTCAAGTTTTCTTTATATTTTGCTTAGTAAGTAAAAAGTGTGTAAATTGCCAAATATTGAACAAGTCCCTGTGGATACGATACTTGGACTTCCATTTTATACTACTTGTACGACTTGGTACACTTGCCAATGACGTAACAATGTGCATGGAGTTGTGATTTGCTCAATAAGGGAACTCCTATCCAAGGGATGGAATATGACTTTGAAACATACTTTACGGGAAGGAAATGTTTATGCTGACTTCCTTGCTAAAGTTGACTCTTTTCATGATCGATGATCGTTTAGAAATTTTTAATAACCCTCCCCAAGGGTTAAGTTAAGCTTGGCCCTTGATGTTGATGCTAGGAGTTGTTTATTTCTTTGTCTGTAATTTTTTTGCTTTTCCTTTGTTTCTTTTCTTCTATTAAAAAATATGTTTGTGTGTCAATCGGCGGAGAGGGCGTGACTTAGTGGAATCATAGTCAATTCCAATTTTTTAAGTTTATTTAAATTGTTATATAAAATTATTTATGGCTCTCTTATCTTTTTTATATATATATATATATATATATATATATATATATATATATATATAGGGGCAGACGTACATTAGGGTGTAGGGGGGCCTTGGCCCCCCCTGATTTTTTCTTGCTTTCAAAGTTTTAATGTATATATTAATTAGTATTAGGATAACTTATTAAAAGAAAAATTATCAATTAGAATAACTATTTCTATTTTAGAATTAGATAATAATATTTAGGGAAAAGAGCACTCAGCCCCCCTAAACTTTACTCCTTTTACAAATAGACACCCTAAACTTTAATTTTGTCCAAATTGATCCTTAAACTTTATTTCTTTTACAAATAAACACCATAAACTTTAATTTTGTTTCAATCAATCCTTAAACTTTACCTCTTTTACATATGGACACCTAAATTTCAATTTCATCTCAATTAATTCTTAAAATTTACCAACTTCATAAATAATTTTTTATATTAAATTAGAGTTAAATTACTAATAAAAAAAATCTCAACTGATTATTTGTTTAATCTTAACTATTTATTAGTTTTATTTTTTAAATCACTTTTCCAAACATTTGTTTTATAAGCTAAATAATTCATTAATATAAGATTGCTTGTTATGAACACAAGAGGTGTCCAAAATAAGACTCATTACAAGAGCAAGTTACTGCATACAAAACATACAGTAAACTGAAGCTAACATTTACGTATTATAATACAATTTCACTCTTAAATTTCTATACTCATTGTATAGCTATTAAATCCTCACCAAACCGCAAACGTGTGCCTCAGACCTTTCTCTGATTACTTTTCCAAACATTAAAACATAATAAAATTAAAAATTAAAAATCAAATAAAAACTTCTTTGATTAATGTTATTATTTCTCCTTTTTATATATCTTGTAAATTCATATTCTTTATTATATTTTAAATATTAAAAAATTAGTTGTAATAAAAAAATTAATAAATGATTAACATTAAAGATAAATAACTTGAAAAAAAACTATTTGTAAAAAAGATAAATGTTAAAGATAAATTAAAATGCAATTAAAGTTTAAGGTGTCTATTTACAAAAAAGTTAAAATTAAAGTATCAATCATAATAAATTTAAAGTTCATGGTGTCTATTTGCAAAAGAGACAAAGTTTAAAGATTAATTGAGACAAAATTAAAGTTTAGGGTGTCTATTCGTAAAAGAAGTAAAGTTTAAGGGGGCTTAATGCTCTTTTCCCTAATATTTAAATATTATTTATCTCTTTTTTATTTTCTGATAAAATATTTTATTTTATTTTTATAATTTCTATTATAAAGATAATGATATTCTTTATTTTTTAGATAGATATTTTATTTCTCTTTTATAATCTTTATATTACGGAAATAATTATATTCTTTCTCTTTTTAGATAAAATATTTGAATATGATTTATTTCTTTTTAATAGCATTTATTTATCATCCAATTTGTTATTTTAAAGATTATAAATAATTACATTTACAAAAATTTATTAGCCTTCCTTTTATATTGATTTGTTATAAATGATTCGAGAATTAAATATAATTTATTAACCTTTGCGAATGTGGTAAGCTAAATTATAAACATTATATAAGGGTTTGACATTTTGATATTTGAGATAGACTAACAACTATTTTTTCTTAGTTCCCATTATTCTTTTTGTGATGATTCGATATTGAGTTGCATAAGAAACTTGTTAAAAGTTGCTTTTAGTGTGTAACTAGTGATATGACACACTATGAAAACATATTCTTTTTAAATGGTTCTCGGCTACTATTGTCTAATGAGTAAATAAATCCATTTTTTATAACATAATTAATGAAACATTTTCCTAAAATTTATTATTAACGTGCATAGATACTAATATTTATTATAAATTAATTAAAGTTCTTGATGACATTGAAACCGATGATCAACATTTGTAATCTTGAATTTTCTTCTATTTAAATATATTTTCAATTAATATTTTTGAAAAATTAGTAATGTAATTAACATTTCAAATGTTTCAAAAAAAAAATTATGTATATATGTTACATGAAATTGGCCCCTCCTAACATCAAAGTCTGGGTCCGGCCCTATATATATATATATATATATATATATATATATATATATATATGGGATTTGATGAACTCATACCTCTTTTTTAGTATGAGTGCATTAACAGCCAACATCATAATTATTGGATAGAAAAACTAACCATCTCTCATTTTAAGTAATTTGTTTCAGTGTTACTATCACTGGTCCTAATTATAAGCAACAAATTGATTTTTTCTTTGGTCTTAATTATAAGCAACAATTACTAGTTTTTAAAGTAAATTTTTTTTGTACCCTTACTTTATTGTTTACTTTATTTCTTATGCACTATCACAACCACTTAAAATAAAAGGTATTTTTGGAATAAAAATTGAACTTACGGCAGAATTAATTAAAAAAAGCTATAATAATTACTTTTCTTAGTATTGATGATTTGTCTTATGTTGCTTATAATTATGACCAGATATAGTATTTCAATAATTTAACTTTTTATTTTTAAAATTAAAAAAATAAAAAACTATATTCTCTCTCCTCCCCCGCTCAATCTCACGTCACAATTCACGCAAGTTCATCAACGGTTCGTTTTCTCTTTTCAACTTAACAAGTGTTGGTGCTCTCTTTCACAAAATTGCATTTCACGTAATCAACTAGAAATTAACAATTTTTTTTTGTGGTAAGAAATTAACAAATTTGGACATGTAAAAAACCCACCTTGAATTTTTAATTAATACTAGCTTGGTAGTCCTATACTCTTAGAAGACAGAAGGCATTAGATGTTCACAGTCATGGTAATCACGAGGAGCGGCCATGGACATGAAGTTCATCATGGTGTTTTTGTTCTCGATAATTCCAAGAGTGGGCATGAAATTGGCCATTATTGGATGGAAAAAGATAAAAATTGAAGACAGAGAAGTACGTGCAGTGTTCGTGAGATTGAGGGGGGTTGGGAGTGGGTAAGAAGAGAGAATAGAGTTTTTTATTTTTAAAAAATTAATCATTAAATTATTTAAATAACCCTGAAACAAATTAAAGTGAGAGAGATCCTTAGTTTTTCTATCGAATAATTATGGTTGGCTGTTAATGCACGCATACTAAAAAAGAGATACGAGTTCAATAGCATATATATATATATATATATATATATATATATATATATTAAATTACTTGCATATATTTTACATATAAGGCTTTTTTTATTAAGTCGTATTTTATTTTTAATTCTTGACGCTTAAATCAAATTTCTAGCTCTATCGTGAGTATGAAGTATATATTATTGTTTCCACCTATGATAATATCAATTCCGCCCAGTATTATCATATTTGGCTCGGACTGGTTGGTTGAACCGATTAGACCAGAAATTGGTCAGATGCTCGATCCGAGTGCTCAATTCGATCGGATAAGTAACAGACTCGATATAGCCCGAATGACTCGGTCAGTTTTTTTGTAAAACCCAGTGACCTATCACACTCAATAAACCGGCAGGTCACACATAAATCCTAACACAGTGAACTACTATCTTTGGTCCTAATTATAAGTAACATAAAACAAATCATCAATATCAAAGAAAATAATTATTACAGTTTTTTTAATTAATTTATCATAAATTCAATTTTTATTCTAAAAATATATTTTATTTTAAGTGATTGTCATAATACATAGAGAATAAAATAAATTAAAAAAATATAAAAAGATTTACTTTAAAAATTAATAATTATTACTTATAATTAAAAAAAAGTCAATTTATTATTTATGATTAAGACATAGTACCACACACACTATCCCATAAACTGACGCACTCAAAGTGTCCAAAAAGCTGACGCACACGTTAATCCACACATAAAAGCTGATGCACACAGTTATCCCACACACAACACAACACAACACGTTACACACTACCCAATGTCTAACAATTGAATTTCAAATTGTCACCGCTCACCACGTACATGTAAAAGAATAGGAAACTTAATAATTCAAATTTGTGCAGAATAAGAAATTAAAAATAAAGCATAAAATGGAAAGGATAGGTTCGAACCTTTACTCCCCGGAAACTGAAATGAAACTAGTAACCACTGTTATCATACCTGGTCCGGTCATTAATTTGGTTGGAGTACTGGATCAGGGATTAATTCAGTGAATCAATAATGAATTCGTGTGATTCGATCTGTATTAAAAAATAATAAAAAATTTATAACCTGTAAACTTTTTAATAAATTTTTTTTAATAATTTCATAACCTGTAAACTTATACATTTTTTTTTGTGTGTAGAAAAGATAACTTATAAACTTATACCCTTAAATATTTAAAGTTTAACAAAATTCAACATATTTAGAAGCACAATTATGAACTTGTTTAAGAATCTTGAGCAATATATTTTTTTCTAAAATTCAACATACACAACCTTAAGTTATAATTTGAAATATATCATTATTATCTATTTATTAAAACTATCATTATTATACACCGGCAGACATAATCTAATATATATATATATATATATATATATATATATATATATATAAACCTATTTTATTTAGACAATACAATTTTTTCATTCATCCCATTATTGCCCTGATAAAAAATAATCATTTTTCAAACCAGTAAGTATATTGGATGAGATAAGATAAATACAAGTTTTACTCGTAGATAACAATATAAGCCAAGGAGAAAAAGTCAAATTAAAAGTGACAATAGCTTTATCATCTCAAATCCTAACATGCGGTTATGCTTGGTAAAAAAAAGTAAGCAAATCTATAAATAACATAAGTGTAAGATATAAATTGAATTTTCTTATATGAGTGTTATTGTTCTCTTGTATAAAAAAAAAAAAAAAAAAAAACCAAAACTGCATGACCTGTCGAGTCAACCGGGTCATCGGGTCACCGGGTCAACCTCCAAATCGACCGAGTCAACCCGGGTCACACCGGGTCGATTGTATAACCGATCTGATTGGTGACTCGGACCGGTTAGGTGACCGGTTCCCAGGTCAATGGGTCGACCCAACCGGTCTGAGCTGGGTCTGATAACTATGCTAGTAACATCATTTGACCAAATTATTCAATAATTATAAAAGTGATATATATATATATATATATATATATATATATATATATATATATATTTATATTTATATGCGTTCAGATTCTCTGTCGCTAATACCTCTCTACCAGGGATGGCAACAGCGTGGATGGGGGATGGGTTTGGCTCTCCCCATCTCCATTCCCATAAAAGGTGGGACGAGTATAGATTTAGGTATAAAAGGTGTAGGTTTAAGATTTTAATACTCATTCTCATCCCTGTCAGATTTTATCAGATTCGGATATATCCACGGATAACCCACTACAATATTTTTTATAATTTAATTTACTTATATATTTTTAAATAAATTATATATTAAGTTATTAATTATGTTTTAATTCAAATAATATATATAAATAATGAATAATAAAGAAATTAAAGGCAAATAGTTAAGAATTAAATTATATATTTAGTTAAATGTATAATTTTAAGCTTCTTATTTAACTATTATTATAATTTAAATTATTTAACTATTAAGCTATTTAGTTGATACTTTTAAAAATTATACTGTATATATATGGTGTGACAAAAAAATTATAAAAAAAAAATATAATTGTGGCGGATTCGGGTACGAGTACGGGTGTAGTTTGATACCCATCCCCGTTCCCATCCCTGTTTAAAAAAAAAACGGGTAATACTTGTACCCGTACCCATACCCGGTCAAAGCAGATATTTTCCGTCAAAATCGGAGAAGGTTCAGGGCGATACTCACGGGTAGGGTTTATTTGTCATGCCTACTCTCTACAGCTCCCTGCAGCAGCAATTAAAACCGTAGATGGAATCCAACTATTCATATTAGGCAAATTATTAAAATAATTAAAAACAAGATGCACATATGTTTGAACCAAAAGAATAAATCCTTGTCTCTCTCTCGCGAACTCTTCTTCCTCCTTATACATGAAGAATAAATAAATAAAAAGAATTTTATTCCTACAATAATGAATACACGTTTAACATATTAGAAATGAAAAATAAACAAATAAAAAATTAGAATCTCAGCTGAAATATAAATAACAAATGCAACAGATATAAAGAATACACATCGACAAAAAAAAAAAGATATAAAGAATACATAAATTAAAATTAAAAAGATAGAAATTAAAGATGCCTTTGCAATAGACTAAGCACTAACAAAAGTGCGACGACCAAATACCCAGAGTCAAAAGTGACCCAAAAAATTAAAAAAAGAAAGTTTATATAATTGTGTAGAAAATTTTTATATTATTTTATGTTATTTTTATAAATAATTTAAAATTATTATCTCATTTTATGTCTTCTTTTTATCCAAATTAAAATGTAACATTTGATTAAAAAATATCACTATGTTAGTTTTTTTATGTGTTACATTCATAAATCTATATTGAAGAATTTTTAGCTCAATGATATATTAATATGTAATGAATTTTTGTGTATGTAATTTTTTTTTGGGATGTAAATTGAATGAGAAACAATAACATAAGTGTAAATTGAATAAAAAAAATGTGATATAATTTTTTTGAGATTTGCTAAAACTGTATTTTTTATTTAATGTAATAAAATGTATTGTAATAAAAATGCTATCTTTCTTTCCTGCCATGCATTTTAATAAAAATAATTAAAAAAAAATATTTCTAATATGTTAAATGTGATGAGTTTATTCATTACTGCAGGAATAATTATTTATTTATTTATTATTTATTCTTCATGTATAAAGAGGAAGAAGAGTTACGCACGAGAGAAGGATTAATTTTTTTATTTTTTGGTATTAGGAAGGATTAAATTTTTGGGTTCAAACATACCTGCATCTTGTTTTTAATTATTTTAAAAATTAATAATTTGCCTGATATGAATTGTTGGATTTTATATCCACGGTTATAACTACTGCTGCACTGCAGGGAGCTGTAGAGAGTTATTAGCACGCATATTTATATATGTATATAAATTAAATACACTGTTAATGATAATTCGAGTCATGTGGGTCAACTAGTGATTCATTGGATTGATTCCTGACCCACTAGTCCAGTACCTCAACTGAGTCGATGGCCGATCCGAGACTGATAATATTGATTCCACCTTTTAAAGTAAATACAGACATGTTGAGTCATGAGCAGGGGCGGACGTATGTTGTGAATAGGGGGGGCCTTGTCTAATTTATTTTTTATATAAAATATATATTCTAATTTATTATGATTATTTTTATTTTTGGGGTTAGATATGTCATTAAAATGTTTTTTTTTATCAAATATATAATTCTCCTTTCATACTTTGTATTGTGAAGATAATGATATTTTATTTATCTTTTTATAGTATTTATTGTGAAGGTAAAATATTTTATCTTATTAGATAAATAATCTACTTCTCTTTTATAATATTTATTGTGAAGACGATTGTATTTTTTTCTTTTTAGACAAAATATTCAAATACTATTTATTTTTCATTTCAATAGTATTTTTTTTATCATCTATTATTGCTATTTTAAAGACTATAAATAATTACATTTACAAAATTTTATTAGCATTCTCTTTATATGAATTTGATGACAAATGATTTGATAATTAAAATGTATTTATTAACATTTGCAATAGAGTAAACTTAATTACAAACACTATATAAGATATCGACATATTGATATTTGAGACATACTAACAAATATTCCCTCTTTCCAATCACTTCTTTGTATATTTTTTCTTCCTTTTCTCCTCTTGTCTTTGTTTACTTGGGTATTGTGGATCCAAACACGCTGGTGAATAAATCTTAGGAAACAAACCAAAAATCAAGTTGCACTAGAGATATATCAAAATTTTAGGACACTAACTATTATCATGGCATAACATTATTATTCTTCTAATTTTCTAAGATTGTGATTAATGTAAACACTATTTTTTATATAAATTCATAAAATTTCTTTGTTACATGTTAATCATTGAATTTTGTAATCTTGGGTCTTTAAAAAATGTTTAGTTTATTTTTTATTTAAATATATTTTCTCTTAATATTATAATAAATTATTGATAACATATGAATATTTCATATGAAATTTGATATGCATATTTCATGATTGGTCCCCCTAACATTGAAGTCTGGGTTCGTCCCTGATCATGAGTGGAATTCGATACAGATATATCTATGAATGTACGACAAGATTAAATAAAAGATGAATTCTTTATAGAAAAGTTTGTTGGTGTTACTTTTCTTATAAGTATTTCATATATAGAAGTTATTGCGGGGAAATATCACAAGAATTTAAGCAAAGACCCGACAAATCCAACACCATGCCCCTACTACTACTCTATCCCATAGTATCCGCTTTAAATGCATGTTTATCCTTTGAAATTTGATATAACATTTTATTTTTCTGAAGACTTAGTTTTTCTTTTGGTGACGTGATATAACATATGAAAATAGTCTTTAAGAGTAGAGACAAACCAATCCGAGAATCCTACCAAAATTAGTTTGATCCCCTTCCTCACCTGCTCGCAGCTCCCTTAGAAAACCACAATGAATGAAGCAACACTATAAAACCCATACCCATAAAAGCATCTTTAATGTTTACACCAGTAATCTATTTAAATTTAAATTAAATTGTAGAAAATGTTCACGTGATTTCGTCGTAGTTGTTACTCGTTTGGTTTGAGGGGCACGGGAAAACTTGACTTGCTCCTTGGAATATGAATCAACGTCAGCGAGATCTGACAACGATAACTCGTAAGCAAACGGTTAAAGTTGGAAAATAAAAAATGCGACTCTCTTATTAAAAGACCATTAAGCAAGTAGAAAAACTAACGCAAAATTACTTCAATTTAATCAGATATTTGGACTTCAAATTGCGTTAAATCTTTCATAAAAAAAAACCTGTTCGTTATTATAAATATAAATTATTAAAATAGGAATTGTTTTTATAATAGAGTTTCTATACACACTTAAGATTTAAATTTTCATTTTATGTTTAAAAATTTTAGTTATCTACTAGATTCTCACTCGGTTTCCTGAACTTGTTTTGTGGATAGGGTAGCACTTAATTGATAATGCCTAACATACTTATGTTAGCGAGAGGGTCATGGTTGTGGTACCACTACCACATTGTCTTACGTTAACACGAGTTTATTGGCTAGTTTGTGGTTAGAGAGAAATTATTAGGTAGACTACTTCGTCTTCATGATTTCAGCCGAGATATTTAAATGATATGTATTTATTTTTTTAATTTATAAAAAAAAAACTAGGTCACATGCTATACGGAAATATATATTTCTGAAACAATTAATAATTTCTCGTGGTTAGGATAGGATGTGTGGCTTGTTCAAGTGGTGTTTGTTAGGTTGTTACGTGTTCTTATTATATAGAGATGAGTAATGTCCCGAGAGAAGAAATGGCTGCCAAGTCAAATGTGAATTGTGATTGCGTGTCACGTAAAAGTGCCAAGTGGGTCTGCTGCGAATGTGTGATATTGTTGGTGTTGACAGGGCAGGACAATTTCAAAGGAGTTAGATGCATGTTGTTTCTCTGATGGTTCATGAGGAAGAAATGTCTAGAGAAATGTGTTGTGGGTCAGAGGAATATGCAAAGTAAGGGTACGTGTTGATCATCACGGTGAACCATATGTTGCAACAAAATCGGTGCAATTTGTTTGACAAATATATAGCTGTTTCATCCGTGAATGCTCCAGCAGAAGGTGGAAAAGAAGATGCTAAGACATTGCCATTTAGAACTGCAGATGCCTTTATATATATCTTTGTGTATGCCACCAATAGTCTGGTAAGTGCATTGGTCATATTTTCAAAACCCTTACATATGTTGCTATATAGACCCCGGTGTCACCTCGTTACCCATGGTTATGTACCCAAAAGTGTTACATATATATTCAGTGAACGTGCTCAAATTCTTTCTAAGTAGCGTCCAGATTCCTGAGCATGTATAAACCATACACCACAACACAATGAATAAATAATAATCAAATGCGAGCAAAAGGCAAATCAAAATGAATGCATTGTACTCTTTTAATGAACTGGCCAAAAATAAAAAGGTCCTACGCCAGACCTCAATAGCAATTATAGCATGACCCAACGTCATTAAAAGAATTGTCAACACTTAATTGTTATTACTTATCACTGTAAAAAAAAATTAATAAAATTAATAGGGTGAAAAACATGGTTGTTTGGTAAGTAAGAAATAGGAAAGGAAACGAAGAGGAGAGAAGATAGGGAAAGTCAATAAAATTAAGTCATTTGGTACAATAAAAAAAGGATTTAAATTTGCTGTCTCATTTTTGTGTCCCATTTCCTGCCCCACCTATCATATTTTGACATGTCATTAAAATTGACACATGTATTTTAATCCCTAATGCGTGTTCTCGGGTGCGATGGGATAGAAGAGTTACAAAAAAGTATAGAGGATGCTGGGATTCATCATTCATGGAATCATGGGGCATTTCAAACTCCAATTGGATTCTCTTCTAATAGAACCTTGCCAAGACCTTAGCATAAAAAATAAGTGCTGCTTGATTTCCTAGTTCTCATCTCATTTGCATGATAGGGTGTGAAATTAATTGTTTCTTCCCTTTGTGTTGAATTGATCCTACGCACTGTTATGTGCAAAAAAAATTGTTTGATTGTGCACAACCAATTACGTGGAATGGAAACCAATCGTGCAACCAATTTTTTGATCATGCGCAGCAAAGCCCAAGGAACAACACCACAACATGTTACTACGTTAGGGATTTCTTTAAGGGCAATTTGAGAGTTTGATGTAAAACACATGTGTCAGTTTTAATGACATGTCAAAATATGATAGGTGGGGCAGGAAATGGGACACAAAAATGAGACAACAGATTTGAATCCAAAAAAAAAGGTGGCATATTGTGCATTGGTTTACCAACATTATCCCTAATTTGTGCCGTTGTTGCTCATGGATATCCTTATTTTCAGCTCTCTACACCCATATAATTGATTATGACATTATATGGGGTGTATACATAATAGAATGTACAAAAAAAAATGTTTAGTATGGGTAAAATGATATTTTTATATTTCTTTTTTTTAAATAAAAAAATTTCAAAAGGTTAACTCCTAGTTTAAATCAAAAGGGCTAAAATATGTTTTTCGTCCTCACAAAATTGCAAAAGTACATTTTTCATCCCTGCAAAATTAAAATGTGTCAAATTTTGGCTCGAAACTAGGTTCGGATATATCCGAACCTACATTTTGCAATTTTGTGATGGTTTTTTTAAAATTTGTGGCAGTTAAAAAACAGCGACAAATTGCATAAAAACCGTCACAAATTAAAGAAAACCATCACAAGTTGTAACAAAACCACTACAAATTTCACAAAAACCGCCACAAAATATAATTTTTTTTTATTTTTTTTTTACAATTTGTGACGATTTTTAGGCAATTTGTGACGGTTTTTAACCGTCAAAAATCCAAGTGTAGATCCGAACCTAACTCCGAGCCAAAATTTGACACATTTCAATTTTGCAAGGACGAAAAACGTACAAAAAATTTTGCAGGAACGAAAAACGTACTTTTCCAATTTTGTGAGGACGAAAAACATATTTTAGCCAATCAAAAAATTTCAAAAGGTTAACTCCTAGCTACTCTATTTTTTTTTTCCATTTCTCTTAAACCAAACAACTTATATTTTCATCATATTTTTCACCTATTTTTTTTTCTTTTCTTTTCTTACCTACCTACTTCCTCTCCCTTTATTTCCTTCATCTATACCAAATACAGTGTAAGAGAAACAGAGGATAAACTGAAAATAATATTGTGAGATTGTTTGGTTTGAAAGAAAAGAAATTAGATTATTGAGAAAAATATCATTTTACCCTTTACATATGAAATTCGACTCGTACACGCTCCATATAGTCGATTATATGCAACACATAATCAATTATGTACATGCATAGGGGAGTGGCTTTCAAGTTGACGTGTGCCCCTTCCTCCCGGACGTGTTACCAAACATGTTTTATGCCACCTCCCTTAACTGATTATGTGGACGTGAGTGACGAGGGTAGTGAAGTAAATGATTGAATTTCTCGGCCTTCGCAACTGAACACAAAAACTTTTTTTTTTTAACGTGAGTCTCACATATTTTTTAAAAATTTGACTGAATTGTAATTTTGGTTCTCCTATTTTTTTTTTTTTACGATTTTAGTCCCTATTTTAGAAAATTCATAATTTTGGTCAAATACTCAATTTTGCATACATTTATTTCTTTTTCTTTTTTTTTTACATTTTAATCAATTAAATTATTTTTTAATTGTTAAATGTTAGTTTCTATCTCACTACAATACTAAGACATCATTAGTCAATAGTTAAATTAAACAGTCAACATATGCAAAATTTAATATTAGACCAAAATTACAGATTTTTTAAAAACTAAAGACTATAATCACGAAAAAAATAAAAGCATTAATCACAAATCAAAGAGACTAAAATAACATTTTATCCTTAAATTTTCGTTTCTATTTCATTACAACCAAACGATTGAAGATTCGTAGTTTCATACTCACCTCTTATATTTCTCTTCCTTTCAATCCTATTTCTTTTTATTTCTTTCTTATTTAGAACTGAAATTATTCCAGAGTATAGTCTTGAATTCTAATCCTAATTATCCAGTTGAATTAAATATTTAGAAGAAGAGTTTTGTCATCTATATCTGTTTTGAGTATAATTGTCTCTTGTTGAGAATACATGTTTAACTAACAACGAAGATAAAGTTATCTCAACCTAATGTCTCAAATTAAATTACGAGAAAATGAAGTCTTATAGCAAATTAAGTAAATTAAATTATAAATATATTTTATTAAATTAAGATTTGAGATAACAACGAGATGTGTACATGTCGGTGTTGCAACCGAGGTCGCAGCGGGATGACGTAAATATGATGAAAACAGAGGAATCACTATCAATATTTATTAGAAAAAAATTGAAAAAATCCTTTAAAGTATTTGAAAATCAAATTTGGATTTGAGAGTCCATTATGCATAGGGAAGATGCTAGCATCCTACAACGTCTGTCATAAAAAAGACGGTTACCTCTAATTAGTTAAGCAAATTATTTATAACTTTTAAATATTTACCTCACCCTAAAATAAATGAACATTAACTATGACAAAAAAATATTTTATCTATGTGCACTTATTTTCCTTTGATGAGGAATAAACTTTATTATTATTATTATTATTATTATTATTATTATGAAAAAGGCGGGTTAATATTTTTTTATCTTTTTAGTTCGACAGAAGTGGTCCTTTGCTCCTACTATCTCCTGGGTGCTATGGAGAATCAGAGTTACATAATTCTTTTGGTAGAAAATATTTGTGTGTTGGTGTTTTTTTTTTAATTTTATGTTTATTAAATTTCTAAAACTTTTATTTTTGTAGGAATTTAATTTTGTTTAGTATTGCCAATTTAGAGAAAAGTTTTAAAACATCAAGTCGTCACAACTTGTGCCCTAAAACTTAATGTCATATCCAATTAATCCCTTCCCCTAATAATGATTTTGTTATTGTTACCATTTAATAAATTTATTAAATAAAAAACTAATTATAAATACTTATATTTATAGGAGTTATGATGTGACAAAAAGAGAGATATAAAGAAAATATAAGAGTGTCAAGTAGGTGTTTATTAAAAGAGAAAAATGATAGGATGATAATGCACTGGTTTTAAACTGTCATCCAATTACAATCCACTATATATATATATATATATATATATATATATATATGGTAAGTTTATTGACTTTTATAAAATTACCTTAAAAATTATACCGATCGTGATTTGTAATTAGATGAGTGCACCATTAAACTCTTAATGAAAAAGGGCATTCAATTATCATTACCAAAGATGAAAACAAGAAAGAAAGGGAGGTACGATCATCATGTGGGTGAAGAGGAAAGTTGTGGATTCAATCTATGAGTATAAGGGAATGAGAGGAAAGAGATGACCTGGATTGTAGCTTATATATGGAGGGGGAACCATAGTTCAAGGTGGCTTCAAAGTGATAGCCATATGTGTGAGTGACAGTGTTCTTGCGGTGAGGAAAAGGAGAATGTGGGGCTGTATGTGTGAGAGGGCCTGTAGGTGTGCGCCGTTGAGGAGAGTGTGAGCTAAGAGTCCCTTTACTGCTCTTTGTCTTTCCAATATATAGGCACCATGCATGATCCTTCAGGGTTGTGAACCAATCTTCACGCGAAAGCACAAAGCTCAACCTTCACAAATTGTGCTTTTGTTTTCTGATTTACCCAAGGCACTAGGAATAACACCAAGGCTTTGTCCTGTTTATGAAATTTTTTATTTTGTTATTTTGATTTTTTTTTTCTATTTTTTCTGATTGTAATGACTGAGTGAAATTGGAACTATGTAATCCACTTTGGTCATTTTATTTTTCTATTTTTTGCTATGGATATTCATTGCTTTTTTCATTTGAAATTTTCTTAATTTTTGTATTTGTATTTGTTTATCCAGACAAAATTGGGTGTTCATGGTTGGTAGGGAAAGAACTATGACAGATTTGTTTAATAATATTATACAACCATAATTGCATACTAAGGAGTACTAATTCAGTTGGTGGAAAAGTGTATATGAGTTGTTGTAAATTCTTTAATATTTGAATTCATTTCTTAGGAGACATTTGTTTTAAGTTATAAAATTTATTTCCTGCTGGGAATCGTATTCCTAGGAATATTATGCTTAGAAATATTATTCCTATAAACATGTTTGGTTGATATTGGGATTTTTAGAAGAAAAAAATTAAAATTTACTTAGTTAACAAACTGTACTACTCGGACTCACTACTCCACTGAGTAGAAGACCTGGCCGAGTAGGAGAAGCCCATTTGAACCAAGGCAGTTAGAACGGAAAGTATATTTTATCAAAAGATAAAATATACAAATATTAAGGCACAAGATCATGATAGAAGATAAACCTATCTCTATCATAATTAACAAGATTCGATAAGATTCGATAGAAAAATAACCTTATCAAATCTATATCTTTACACTCTATAAATACGAAGATACTCATTCCAATCAAGGTACGAAATTCTACACCCTTTAGTCATACATGTCCCTTACCTCTGCACCTCTAACTTGAGCGTCAGAGTGTCTTTACAGGTACATCTCCCACCGTACATCAAGGAAACCCCGGCGGAGCCACCGCATCGAAGGACTTACCAAATCCGGTAAGAACACAAACGCATC
Source organism: Pueraria montana var. lobata (assembly GCA_026413185.1). Lineage (NCBI taxonomy): Eukaryota > Viridiplantae > Streptophyta > Magnoliopsida > Fabales > Fabaceae > Pueraria > Pueraria montana. Next base: position 47,901,843 of record CM048649.1, on the reverse strand, counting down.
CTTACAAATAAAAAAACAACCATAATTGCATAACAAATCTAACGGTTAATATTAGTTAATCTTTAAAATCATTAGATTTAAAAAAATGGTAAGATGAGAAGTAACTCTTTTAGAGTTATTCAGTAACTTGATCCCTTCTCTAATAATAATAATAATAAGAGTAAATTACACAGACCCCCCTGAGGTTTGCTCTTATTACATCCGATACCCCTCCGTTTTTGAATCCTATAGAAAATCCCCTAATTTTTGGGTTTTCGTTACACCAACCCCCCCTCTTAAGCGTAAATTGTTACACCGACCCCCCTCTTAAGTGTAATTGTTACACCGACCCCCCTTCTTAGGTTTGAAAAATCTTACACTGACCCCTCCCTTAGGGTACTCAAAGTAATGTAAAAAACGAAAGGGGTATCAGGTGTAATAAAAGTAAACCTTAGGAGGTATTTGTGTAATTTACTCTAATAATAATAATAATAATAAAGCAAAAATATTACTTCCTCTAGACCTTAAGATAAAACACTTATAACATAATTATACAAATCAATAAAAATAATTAAATCGGTTAATTATATTAGTTAATTATAACATAATTCTCGTTGCTCTCATATACTTGGTTGGGAATTGGGAATTGTTCATATATTTGGTTCTCTAAATGTAAGCAGGAAACATTCTCCCTACATGGTGTCTTGGATAGCTGCTAGAACCTGTTTAGAGTCTTTCTTTTGGTTCACTCTGTATAGGTTCTGGGTCTAGCTTTTATCTCTAGTTTGTATATGGGTTGGGGTACCCGTTGTACCCCCATTATTGATTATCTTTTCTTTGCTGATAAAAAAAAAGTTAATTATATTAGTTAACAAAAATAGTTATATAAGTTAATTTTATTAATTTTTAAAAGAAATATTATAATGTATCAATTTTACCATCATTAACTTGTGGGTGAAGTGAAATATTATTTGTTAAAATGATGATACTGGACAACACATTACAAAACAAATATTGAAGTTACTGGACAACTTTTTTATCATGTACATTGTTTGATGAACAATGGACATTACAAGCAAAATAATATAAAATTTACTAAAAATACCTTTTTAATATTAATTATCTTAATATAATTTGTGTTATTATTATATATTATGTGAATTCAAAATACATAATATATACAAGTAAGCTAGCTAGTAGATAATGTGAATTCAAAATACATGACATGATAAGGTTATTGCAGCTAATAGATAATGTTAATTCAAAATACATGACATGATAAGGTTGTTGTAGCTAGTAGATGATGTGAATTCAAATGCAATGATTCAAATTCAAATGCAAATAATATGATATATGTGTCTTTTGAATACTTTGTAGCTGAGACAAAAAGTTGTTTCATGGTTTTATGAGTAACAAAAAGTTGAGTTTTTATCCTATCCTCATTGGTGAACAAAAATATTTATCCTGTCCAATACCATAATTTTTATTAAATCAAATAGATCCTTAAAGTTTGAAAGCATTATGCACTACTATTAAATATATGTGAGAAAATATTTCAAAGAGAATAAATGACTTCTCAAATTCTCCTTATTAATGAACCAAAAAAAACACAAATACTCAAAGTCTTTTTTTAGAGGACTCAAAGTCTTTAATATGAGCAAATAATGAAAAAAAAATATTTTATAAAAATTATAAAATATCTTATAAAAAGACCATCAATACCTTCTCAAGAGTGTCTTGTATTAAGGTCAAGAAGAAATACTTCTTCAAGTAAAAAGGTGAGCAAGTTAACGTTCAAGAAACAACATGCACCAGTACTGCTGTGGCTATTCCATAATTGCTCATTAACTATTTCAAAATTACCGTTGATAAAATTGTTTCCGTAAAACTGAACTTTTGACAATCGTGCTTCTGCTTGTATAATTAACTCAATGGAAACACAGAGTACTGATGCCACGAAGCCTTGATTTGGTAGCTAGAAGATAACGCTCTGAAAATTTGGTGATGGGTAATGTAGCGTTGAAAACTCCTCGTCAGAAGGTTTTTGATTCAGAGGGTCCTTCGACGTCTTTTGTTCCCTTAACGTGGTGACAATATCTTGCATGAAGATGCCTGCGGAGGATTCGATGCTGACTGTTTAATCGCTTCCGAAGCACAGTCTTGGTGGAATTGAACTTGTGGACAGTGCTTCTCTTAATTTCACTGCGTGGATTGGATTCACGATAGTCTCATTCTACTGCATAATGTTCTAGGACCTCTGTTAATTCAGGGGTTTGAGTGGCGTTTAATTTTGTTTGACATCACTGTATATTTTGATAGGCAATGTTATTCTGGAACAATGGAACTCCTTATGCTTTATTAGCCATATTCAATATAACTACTTTACTTATAAAAAATGAGAAATAAATAAATAATAATTAGAAGAGGAATAAATTAAAGAAAAATGATCTGTACATGGGACTCATTCAAAGCCTATTTTAAAACTGAAAAACAGAACTGTATCTAAGGAAGCTATCCAAATCTTCATCGGGACTATTCTAGTAGGTCAAAGATATATATATATATATATATATATGATTTGACATTTGAAATAAAAATGTTAAAAGAAATAAATAAAGGAAACTGTAATACTATATGGCACATACGAAATCCACGTATTGGATAGATGTTAAACTAAACAAAATAAAAAAACAAAGTTTGACGGAAATCAGAACGATTACGTATAAGACATTCATACTTTCTAGTAGCATTTGTCTAAAGGAAAACAATATGCTGATACAGTTTGCATTGTTTGCTTCAGCTGGGGCAACTCGAGCAAGGTTCACCGACAACAAAAAAACACAAGAAAATGGGATAATATGACGCATCGACATTCGTAATCAATGTACACTTGTCAAACATAAATCTACGATGACAAAACTGGATATAGGATGGAGACACGTGGAAAGCAATAAATATTATGATACTTTTTTGGTGCAGTTTGAAAGAAAGGCAAAACAACAGCAAAAAAAAAAAAGACAGCCAAACTAAACAGGAGGAAATAAAGTCCCTAAAGCAACAGCTTGGAGATACTAATGCACCATGCTTGACCAAAAAGTCCGCACAATAGTTGCCTTCGTTGGCATTGATAATTGTCTCATACTCCTACATTTTGTAGTGATTTTTGGGCAATTATTGATATTTTTCATGCTTCGGAGCTTTGTTTATCTTTCATTTAGTCGAGTTTTAATGAAAGTTTAGTTTATTTAGAAATTTCTAGTTTTTACCCTTTTATGCTTGATCTTGGATTGTTTTCTTGTGTTTTCAGGAACTTTGTTGAAGTTTGGAGTAAGCAATAGGGATGTTCCAAGAGAGATTTGATACGTTGAAGACCATTTGGGTTGAAGTTTAAAGCTTTGGAAGTCTTGCGAAGGCAAAAGAGCATCTTTTTGGAAGTCTTGAGAGCTTCGCACACCTGTGCGAACCAAACCAAGTGCCTGTGCGAGTTTAAATTTCAAGTCAGAGAGTTTCCACACCTGTACACTTTGAGTGCATACCTGTGCATCGAGCTCAACGAGATTTATCTTTATTTTTTTGTTTCGTTCGCTTTTGGGCTTGAACCATTATTGGCCCATAGCTTTAAATAGAAATTTCTGCTCTAGCCTAGGGATAAGATACGTAGTGCGTAGAGTGAAACAAGAGGTCCGACGACGGCTTAGAACGCATTTGGCTCAGTTCTCCATTCTTTCTCCATCTCTTGCGTCTTTCCCCATGACTATGCGTAGCTAAGTTCTCTTTTCGTTGGGGTTTAATGTAGTTGGACCTAATTTATGTAATTACACTCTTCTCTTTATTCAATTTTAGTATTGTTATTGTTATTCTTCTACTCTTAATGCTTGTGTTTGGCCTGATGAACCAATTGCATGATTCTATCATTTCAATTGTAATTGGAAAATTCTTTTGAATTGCGAACCGAAGAAGACAACCAATTGTTTTTATGCCTAGGGATAGGATAAAGAGGATTGGTCATCACTAAAACCCTTTTTCTTAATGCAAATACCTTGGTTACACTAATTCAAGGGATTGATAGTGCAATCAAGGGATTTAGGCTCTTTTGCTTAAGGAATTAAGATTTGAGTAATTTTGTGGGTTGATGATAACTAAAATTTAATTGAATAGGATTGAGTTGTGATTGCATGTTAGGAAGTCCAACGAAGTTAAACCCCGGCGATTTATTTTAATTGATTTAAACACATTTTCTGCGCACACCAAGTGTTTGCTAATTTTCTACAATCCAATTTCTTCCTTTTTACTCTTTAATTTTTATGCACTTGTCTTTAAATTTGGTTACTAAATTCTCAATTTTCGCAGTCCATTAAAATTTGCTATTATTTACCCCATTATCGTACAAGTCCCTGTGGATACGATACTTTACTTACCCTTTGTTACTTGAACGATTTGGTACACTTGCCAAATTCGCAACAAGTTTTTGGCGCCGTTGCCAGGGACTTGTATTTCGATAATTGGGCAAATTTTTAGTATATTTTGTGGACTTTAAATATTCTTTCATTCTTTTGCATTTTAATTTTGTTTTCTTTTATTTTCTTTTTCCTCATCCGGTGCTAACAGTCTTTCTAGTTGCTCTAGTTGTTTGTGATTTTGTGCATGCAAGGTACTATTGGTACAAGGAGCAAAACTAAGCCAACAGAGCTCTGTTTCATTCCTGAGATTGAGAAGACCGCTAGGCTGATTAGTGGTCAAACTAAAAGAGCAAAGCAATTAGCACAATAGGTGACATTGGAGGAAAGTTCCTCTATCCCACCTTCAGAAGAGCCTTTCAATTCAGACGAAGAGGATACCACATCTGAAGAGGAGATGGCAGAAGAAGAACAACCTGCCAGGAGAACTCTTGCGGATCATGTCAACAATAATGGTCCAAGAGTGTTCTCTAGTATTGCCAGGCTAAGGAATGCCAACCGCATAGTTGAAGCTAAACCAGCCTTGCTCACACTTCTCAGTCAACATGCCTTTGCTGGTTTAGAGAATGAAGACCTTTACAACCATCTGACCACTTTTTATGATCTATGCGGCACAACAGGGGTGGCCCAGAATGAAGAGGAGAGCCTGTATATGAGGGTGTTTCGTTTCTCCCTCATAGGAAATGCATTGAAGTGGCTCACCAACCTCCCATCTCAGAGTCTTGCCACTTGGACTGAAGTGGAAAGAAAGTTCCTTAATCGATTCTTCCCTGAAGTGAAGAGAAGCCATGCAAAGATTGACATATTGGGCTTCCGCCAAAGGAATGATGAGTCGCTCCATGAAACTTGGGAGAGATATAAGACTCTCTTGATGAAGTGCCCCAACCATGGGATTGGACAGGTTGATCAACTTTACATTTTCCTTGGGGATCTGAAGGGGCAAACAAAGGTGATGCTTGATGCTGCAGCTGGTGGAGGAGTGATTAAAAATAAGTCACTGGATGAAGCCATAGAGTTGATTGAAAACATGGCAGCCAATGATTTTGAAGCTCAACATGATAAAGCTCCACGCAGAGGAGTAATGGAGCTCAACTCTCAAGATGCAATTCTAGCCCAGGTGGAAGCACTCAAGGTGCAAGTGTCCAACCTTCCCCAACAATTAATGAAAGCTGCCTCTTTTCAGTCACATCACCGGGTGCTCAGTTGTGAAATTTGTGGGGGTGAGCATCATGTAGAGCACTGTCCTTATACTTCTAGCACACAAGAGGAAGAGGTGAATTATATGGGGAGTCAGAACAACTATGGCCAAGGGAAGCCAAATTTCTACGGTAACAATTCTAACCGTAGTGGTTTTCAGACTCATACTGTCTTTGATAAAGGAGTTGGTGAAAGATCCTTCCAACAAAAGCCCAACCTCTATGACCGCACAAAGAAGTTGGAAGAGACTCTCACGAATTTTATGCAAGTCTCTATTTCTAATCAGAAGAGCACTGATGCCTCTTTTAGAAATTTGGAGACTCAAGTTGGGCAGCTTGCAAAACAAGTGGCGGAATTGGCAGAGTACACTAAGAGTGGCTTTTCAGCCAACACTCAGACCAATCCCACGGCTAACTGTAGTGCAATCTTTGCAATTAATGGGTCAGAGTGTGATATGGTGAATGGAGATGATGAAGTAGTGGAGGAAGTTGAAGTGAAGAAGGTTGGAGTTCAAAGCACAAACGGGGACTCAAAGATGAAGTGGGCTAGAGCTCGGAAAGCCAAGGAAGAAAAGTTAAGAGCCAAAGCCCCTCTCACTACCAAGCTCCCTTATCCTAAAGCACCAACAAAAATTGATAAGGAGAGACAATTTGCTCGATTCTTAAACATTCTCAAACAACTCTACATCAACATCCCATTCTCGGAAGCCTTGAAGCAAATTCCAATCTATGCCAAATTCTTGAAGGACTTCTTGACAAGGAAAAAGAAGTTCATTGAGAAGGATACCATTGAGTTAAAAGCGGAGTGTAGTGCTATAATTCAGAAGACATTGCCTGCCAAACATAAGGACCCTGGGAGCTTTACTATTCCTATCACCATTGGGAACCTTTCTGTTGATAAAGCTTTGCTTGATTTGGGGGCGAGCATCAACCTGATGCCCCTATCTATGCTAAAGAGAGTTGGAGATGTGGAGGTAAAGCCAACTCGCATGACATTACAGCTTGCTGATCGCTCCATTATATGCCCTCATGGGGTGGTGGAAAACATGTTGGTGAAGGTCAACAAATTCAAAATTCTCGCTGATTTTGTTGTCATGGACATGGCGGAGGATTCACAGATTCCCATCATCTTGGGACGACCTTTTATGAAGACTGTTGATGCTCTAATTGATGTTGGCAAAGGAGAGTTTAAGCTTAAAGTGCAAGATGAAGAGGTGACTTTCAATATCTGTGACTCTGTGAGCCCCCCAGGGGGTTGGGGTTGACCACAACCATTCATCTTAGTGACCCTTGAGGTCACTCATTCGTCAAGCTAGTGACGTTAAATAAGCGCTTACTGGGAGGCAACCCAGCTTTCTCTCCCTTTTTTTTTCTCTCTAAATTTTGGCTTCATTTTCTTTATTTATTTTTGTTCTATTTTATGTTTTAGGTGTTTCTTTTGAGTTAGGTCAGGTTGCTATGCACATGATGAAGATATTGGGAAAACATCCAAAAAAAAAAATGGTGTGGAAGACAGAGAAGATGCACACCTGTGCAATCCAGGTGCACACTTGTGCATGTGCGCCAGCCAAAACTACAATTTTTAGCGCAATTTGGAATTCTGAGGCAGAGAAAAAGCACACCTGTGCAAACTAAGTGCACACCAGTGCATTTGAGTCAAAAAAAAAAAACAACTCTTCTCTTTCTTTATTTCTTTTTCTTCCCTTGGTTTTTTTTGTATCCTTGGCATCCCTTTAAGTTTGGGGTGTTGAGGCAAAGTTTGAGGCCCATGTTGATTGGCCAATGAGAGCTGGGGACCATCACATTCTTAGCCAAGGGGGTGATGATGGGCCTCTAATGACAATGGGATGGGGGAGGACTATGATGACTAGTCCTCCCAAGGTTGGTATTTCTTTTCCTTTACTTTTCCTATTTTTATTACTTTCTGTTTTTAGAATAAATGTTAATTTTTTTTTGTTATGTGGTCCTATGATTTGGCTTATAGTGATGACTTGCTTGTTTGTTAAAGCATGAGAAAAATAGCTTTTGATCCATTGCATAAGTGTGGTTGCACTCCTACAATCTTGTGAATTTCTGATTTTGGTTAATGTGTGTGGCTTATTTGTTCTGATACCTTTGTTTCCTTGAGGAGACCTACCTTGGTGAGGAATTTACTATGATATATGATGAGTGGCACCGTTGATTTTGCACATATGATTTTGCTTGAGTCTCTCAAGTCCTTTGTTTTGCATGCTAGCTTGGAAAGGATCAAGGCCTTGTTTGTTATTTTAAGCTATGAGCCAAAAAGCTTCTTCCTTTTTCAATAAAATCCCTTGCACCCTTTTTTAGCCTAATAGAAAATTTTCTTGATGCATGACCCTTAGCCTTAAAAGAAAAACAAATGTTGTCCATTCCTAGGAATAGGAGAGCAAACTGAGGAATAGGGTTGTACATTAAGTTTGAGGTGTTTTACCAAACACCCAAAAGAGATAAAAGAAGGGTACCCCAAGGGAATTCTAGTGTCAACAGTTAGTATAACTGTAAAAAAAAAAAGAATAAAATGTTTGTGGCTCACCTTTGTCCTACAATATCAATTATCAAAAAACAAAAAAACAAAAAAAACAAAAAAACAAAAAGATAAAAAGAAAATAAATAAAGTGTTGTGGGACATAGGTGAGGTTAAATAATATGGTCTTGGTTGTTGAATGAACTTGGGGTCCAATTAATTGATCTTTATTGTTGAGATTAAGTTAGAGAATTTTTCTCTTTTTGCTCTCATATTCTTAGATGTTTTGAATCCCTGAAAAACCAAGATTTTGTTGTAGCCCAGCCACGTTACAAGCCAAGAAAGTCCTTAGTGATCCTTGCTTGCATGTTTGATAATTATGAACTGTTGAGAGACGAAAAGCAAAATTAATATGTGTGGTTTCAATGTGTGTTTGAGAGATACACTCACCTTTGTTGTGTGATTGAGTGATACACTTTGTGAGGACCAAGGAACATTGGTGGTTCATTGCATTCTTTGTCATCCATATTAATCTCTTGATGAATTGCTACTTGACTCTTTTGTGTGGGCACCACATTATGTTTGGACTGAGTTGTTTTGGAATTTGTTTGATAGCATGCTTGATGATGATGAGTTGGCAAATTATTGCAGGCCATGTCCTTATGTGTTTTTAGTGTTTCTTAGGATTTGTCTTGTTTATCTCTTGTTTTGTTGCTCGAGGACGAGCAAAGTTCTAAGTTTGGGGTGTTGATAATTGTCTCACACTCCTACATTTTGTAGTGATTTTTGGGCAATTATTGATATTTTCCATGCTTCGGAGCTTTGTTTATCTTCAATTTAGTTGAGTTTTAATGAAAGTTTAGTTTAGTTAGGAATTTCTAGTTTTTACCCTTTTATGCTTGATCTTGGATTGTTTTCTTGTGTTTTCAGGAACTTTGTTGAAGCTTGGAGTAAGCAATAGGGATGTTCCAAGAGAGATTTGATGCGTTGAAGACCATTTGGGTTGAAGTTTAGAGCTTTGGAAGTCTTGCGAAGGCAAAAGAGCATCTTTTTGGAAGTCCTGAGAGCTTCGCACACCTGTGCGAACCAAACCAAGTGCCTGTGCGAGTTTAAATTTCAAGTCAAAGAGTTTGCACACCTGTAGACTCTGAGTGCACACTTGTGCATCGAGCTTAGCGAGATTTATCTTTATTTTTTTGTTTCGTTCTCTTTTGGGCTTGAACCATTATTGGCCCATAGCTTTAAATAGAAATTTCTGTTCTAGCCTAGGGATAAGATATGTAGTGCGTAGAGTGAAACAAGAGGTCTGACGACGGCTTAGAACACGTTTGGCTCAGTTCTCCATTCTTTCTCCATCTCTTGCGTCTTCCCCCATAGTTGGACCTAATTTCATGTAATTACACTCTTCTCTTTATTCAATTTTAGTATTGTTATTGTTCTTCTTCTACTCTTAATGCTTGTGTTTGGCCTGATCAACCAATTGCATGATTCTATCATTTCAATTGTAATTGGGAAATTCTTTTGAATTGCGAACCGAAGAAGACAACCAATCGTTTTTATGCCTAGGGATAGGGTAAAGAGGATTGGTCATCACTAAAATCCTTTTTCTTAATGCAAATACCTTGGTTACACTAATTCAAGGGATTGATAGTGCAATCAAGGGATTTAGGCTCTTTTGCTTAAGGAATTAAGATTTGAGTAATTTTGTGGGTTGATGATAACTAAAATTTAATTGAATAGGATTGAGTTGTGATTGCATGTTAGGAAGTCCAACGAAGTTAAACCCCGGCGATTTATTTTAATTGATTTAAACACATTTTCTTTGCACACCAAGTGTTTGCTAATTTTCTACAATCCAATTTCTTCCTTTTTACTCTTTAATTTTTATGCACTTGTCTTTAAATTTGGTTACTAAATTCTCAATTTTCGCAGTCCATTAAAATTTGCTATTATTTACCCCATTATCGTACAAATTCTTGTGGATACGATACTTTACTTACCCTTTGTTACTTGAACGATTTGGTACACTTGCCAAATTCGCAACAGGCATCATAGCTGAATCTCCTTCATTTCAGTCTTATCTTTGTAAGAGACTGCAATATATTATCAATTTGGTTTTTCAGTTGTTAATTTTATCTGATATGTTCAATAAAAAAAATTATCTGATATGTACAGCTAGCTTAATTTGAAAATTCATTATCTGATATGTACAACTAGCTCTATTTGAATTCCCACTTAACCACTTATTAAACTACTATTAATTAATTAAATTACAACGTTAAATAAGGTCATTACATTCAGTTTAAAATAAACTCTACAAAATGGGGATGTAGTACAAGAAAGGTTGCTCTGGATTTAATTCTTCTTGGGACAGTTCCTATTATGCTCTCATTGTTGATAACATAAGATCTTACAAGGAAAGGGATTGGAATCCGTCTTTTACGCATATTCTTAGAGAAGGCAACAGCTGTGCAAACCTTGGAAAACTTGGTGCAGGTTCTAATACACACTTTTCTGTTTTGCTATCTTACCCGCAGGATCTTTTTCCTTTGCTTCTAGCTGATGTGTTAGGAGTAGCTTTTGTAAGAAACCAGTAGTTTTGGTTTGTTTTGTTCTGTTACTGTTCTGAACGATAAAAAATAAAAACATTGTTGTACAAATGAGTTGATGGTATTTCTAATAGTGTGCATCCAAGAATAATGGTTTGTAATATAATTTTCCCAAATTTGTAACAATTAGTAATATTTAGAGCTTTCATTATTAACCGAAGCAAATGTTCAGAACGTTGAAACCTGTTTTAGTTCAGCATTCTCATTTAACAACTGAAGCAAATATTGATGATCAAAACAAATGAAAGAATCAACTAAAATTCACACTTTCTTAAGCATACGAGAAAGAAACATAATATGAAGAAGGTAGTCACTCAAAAAGGTACACACTCAAACATAAGCGCTAAACATACACTCACAAACATTAACACTTTCAGAAATGCTAAAAGGTACGAGAGTTTTTGGTACGAAAACTTTTAGGAAACACATTTTAATATAACTGGCTCAATTGTAATTAAAAAAATAAAAGAAATTTTATTGTTAACGGAAATCATGGGTGATAAGCAATATATAAAGTACCACGCGAGTTTTGTACTAATAAGCAATTTCCTAAAACTTTACATAATATGTAGGCAGTAAACCTAAACAGTAACAATTCCTTCACCCTGTTTTGCCTTTGGACATATCATATAGGATTTTTGTTTCACAAGTTCCTTAATAACAAACCAAATATTGTCCCTTTACTTTACGGTGTGATCCATAGAGAAGTAATTTGAATGAATGTATTTCATTTCTGTCATGTGAAATACATCAGAATATATAGAAGAGACTGTATAACAGAATTGGATAACAGCCTAATCTAAGTAACTACTGTTTGAAATACAAATTGAAGATAACATCAGGTAGATAACAATTATTTAAAATAGAAATTGGAGATAACATTAAGTAACAACTAAGAGATAAATTCAAACTAAGAGATAATTCCAGATGGAGCCGGATTCAACGACTCCAATCTTGGACTTGAGAAAGTTGTGACGTGCACTAGACAGTCGTTTGGTTAGCAAATCTGCCAGTTGTTGATGACTTGAAGGAACATGGGGCACCTTGAGCTTGTTTTGAGAAACCAAGTCACGTACAAAATGATAATCAATTGCCAAATGTTGAGTGAAAAACTGGATTGGCACATAAATAGGTTGCAACAATGTTGTCAGAGTGAATTTGTGGAACTGAAGGTGGCATGCCTAGCTCATGGAGTAGTTGCTGTATCCATAGCAGCTCAGCAGTAGTGGTGGCAATGGTTCTATATTCTGCCTCAGTGGATGAATGCGCAACAGTGGATTGTTTCTTGCATGACCAAGAGATCGCATTAGGAATGTGATGGGATACCAGGAATGGTTGGGTATAATTATTCAAATAGAAAAAGAGATTGGCAGATTGATCCACTGCCTCCCTCTCCCAGAGCAATTAGGAATGAATTGCCTGAAGCCAATTCAAGTCGACATCAAGTTGAGGAACATCTATCTTTAGATTGGGAAGCATAGGTTTGAAAGCTTCCCATGAAGCAACCGTCTCTTCATCACATACCACCTCCTTTAAATTCTCAAGATTGACAATTGAGGTTGGCAATTCACACCTTGCACAACTTGTCATGTAGAGATTTCTTAGATTACAAAGATTACCAAAGTCCTCTGGTAAATTAGGAAGGCTTATGCAGTTTGAGATGTCCATATGTCTTAAATTTGAAAGCCTTCCAATAGAATTTGGTATCTCTTCCAAATCAGTACAGGAACTTAGCCTTAGAAGTTTCAAATTCTCCAAGTTTCCAATTTCTTGGGGTAATGCAGAAAGCTTGTGACAATTAGTGATACTGAGCATCTTCAGGGAGGTGATATCACATAGCCCTTTAGGCAATCCCACCATATCTTTGCAATAGTCAATATTCAAATCTTCTAGATTTGGAAAAGCATCCGAAATTAGCATGTTTCCGTTTTCAAAAGCCTGCCTTGTATTACACAAGTAGAGGGATAACTTTTTAAGATTCTTCAATGTGACAAAGGGGGGAACAGAAATCCGCTCTAATCTGATTCTTTTTAAGTTGGATAATGAGCCAAGCATCTCAAAATTGTTCATTTTAGAAGGATGGAAACCATGATGTATGACTATCAGAACTTTTAGTTTACTCATTTCTTTAGCAAACTTTGGAAAGGTGTACTGATTAGTTTGAAGGTTTAAAATCAGAACCTCGGCTTGAGCTGGTTGCAGGTGGGAACAATATGATGTGCAAGTTTCATCTGCAAAAGCAACCAATATGATGTCAATACTCAATAGTAGAAGAGCAACAAATGACAGATCATAGGAACTTTCTTTTTACCATCTTTACTTTGTAAGTAAATGTCTATACTTTAGAGAAAGGTATAACTAACCAGTTGAGACAGACAATGTTCGAGCAGAGATCTGTTGGGGGTTTTGTTCAACACGCCATCCAAAAATATTTGACAACATGCGAATCATCATGCCTTGCTGTTTTTCTTTAAGCCACCATTCAGTTTTATTATCAGTTATGTCAATCATAAGTCTTTTTCTCTGTTCAACTTGTTCCTGGGTGCTTTGATAAATTGCGAAGTCTCTTAGAATATCATGAAGGATGATGAAATGGTTATTGTAGTAGTAACTGTCTATGTCACCTGTATTTTTCCTGGTAAAATTAGCAGAAATTAATCCCTTAGGTACCCTCACAAGATCAAAAATAAATGCTCCCATATGATAGATTACTTACAGATTTCAACTTCTTTCCTAAAAGTTAATAAGAAATGCAAAGTTACATAATGCAAGAAATTTAAATTCTCAAGTTAATTGGTAACTTTGGAATAATTTATAAGGAATCAACTGCTCCTATTATGAGCTAACAAGCTATTGAATTATTTGCTCTATAGAGTATATGAGATAAAGTGGTTGAGAAGAAATATAAGTAGTCATTGAATGTACCTTGTTACTAAGACATTAGCCAGATTCATGGAAGCTAATTTGTTGACAATGGCCATTGCTATGCCATCATTATCTAGTCCATACAACTCTACCCACATATCAACAAGAGCAGCAACAGGAATTCTTTGGTCTTCAGGAAATAAAGCTAAGTCCATGAAGCACTCTTTGATGATTGGATTGTCTTCCAAGACATCTAAGATCTTTTGGAAGGAAGTAAGTAATTCAGTGTTAGAATCAAGTATAGTATGACCATGTGACAATTCCTCCACCATCTTTTGCCACAACTCATACGGTTGATTACTTAGTGATCTACCAATCACTTTAATGGCAAGCGGTAAACCCTTGCAATGTCTCACAACCTGCATTACAGTGCAAGCAAATATAGTTTCTTAGTTCAATGATAATTTTTTTCTTCTTATAAAAATTAAAGTATGTATTACTTGTATAATGTCAGAAAAAGGAAAGATTCACCAAAAAAAATGTCAGAAAGAAGGAACAAGCACCTTTTGGACAACTTTGTCGGGAATATTTGAACTGCTTTTTTCTAAGATAGCGTGTTGACGGAAAAGGGTTATTGCATCTTCAGGAGGAAGAGGTTTTAAGATGAATGGAGTGCCAAATCTAGGAAATGCAACTCTTGAAGTCACCAAAATTTTATAATCTGATATCTGAACTTTAAATTTCTCAACTAAGGATTCTGAACCAGGCCAGACATCATCCAGGACCAACAACATAGGACTTGCATCAATTTTCCTCAGCAAAAGTCCCAATTGATTAACTGCATCTTCCTCACTTTGAAACTCTGGCACCTGATATCCACAATGTTCAAATAGTCTTTCTACAATAATCTTTAACTTTGGAGTTTTCGAGAAGGTAACAAATAAAATATTTTCCTTGAATTTACCTATACAAACCAAAGAGATTATTAAGCCCAAGAATTCTTTCTACAATATCTTAAACTATGCAACAAAATAAGTTACTACATGTAACATTAAAAAAAATAAAAATGAACATGAACAGAAATGAAAATAACTAATCCTCGTGATCAAAAGAAAATGCTTCTACGTTAGAGTAACATATGCAAAAGTTAGGAAATAGCTATCAGCATTCAGTAAGCTTGAACTCTGCTTTAAGTTGTTTTCTACATTTCACAAATATATAGGGAAATAGAGCATTCGGCTAGCGATTAATTTCACCTTTTGCTAGTAAATTTCCAATAATTTCATTTTACATTTTTTTTGTTACTATATCTATATGTATTCATCTATAAGAAGAACTAGTTAGTTCATTTATCATACTAGAGAACCAAAAAGGAGTTAGTTAGGACATACCCATGACTTGTTCATCCCAACAGAGTTTTGTAGCCAAAGTGGTTTTTCCCGATCCTCCTAAACCAGTCAGCACAATGATGGACACACTTTCTTTAAGAAGCTCCATCTTCAACTTGCTCAATAGTACATCCAACCCAACGGTGAATTCTGGCTTTTCAGGAATACCAAAAGGACGCTTGATTTGTTGTGCCATCTCTTCCATGAATAACCAACTTTTCGAGTTCTGTATTTAATCAAACAAGGATCAAGTTGTGACTGCATGAGGCTAAGCTGTATTCCAAATCCAGACTTTGGGAAACTCGTAACCTTTTCTTTTTAGCTTATTCTATCCTATTCATTAGCTAAAAGCATATATTCACAAGAAAGCTAGCTGGTTAGGAAGAAAGAAGTATGAAGATAATGGATAAAAATTTTCTCCTTTCACTTTTTTTTTTTTTATTTTATCATTTCTCCTTTCACCTTTACCTTTACTCCTACTGTCTTTCTCCCTATTTCCACTACCGTCAATATTTGTATCAACACAAATTGTTAAATATATGACAGTGTTCGATTTGATTCTTATACCTTACACTAATTTCTTGTTTTAGTTCCAACTAACACAAAAGATCTCCTTCACGTTATTTTGCTTTTTCTACATGAAAAAGATTCATTCTGGTTGGTATAAACATTTTTTTATATTTTATACCTACATGAAAAAAATACCCTGACATTGTTATAACTTTGGCAAAATAGTGATAAATATATTTTATATATCGAACAAATTGTAAAAATATTTTATTTAAGGATTAAAACGAAAAACAATACTGTCAAATGTTACTAAAGTTTTAATTTATCCTTAATTATAAATTAGACCATTTATATCATAAATAAGTTCTATTTTTTTTTATCAAAAGAAGTTCTTTTTTTATATTTTAATAATAATATACTAGTATATTGCATAAATATTAGTATATGATTTAGATATAATAGTTTAAAATTTTATATTTTAAAACATGATTAATTTACAAAAACATGTGAAAAAAACTGAATTGTGAAACGCTAAAGTAACTTTCCAACGCATTAAAAGAAAATAAAGAAAAGATGATGCGACAGATACTTAAAATATTATACCTTAATTGAAATAACGAGCAATGCTTTTTATGGATCTGTTTTCCTGTTAATGAGAGCTGCCTGCAAGCACAATCGAATTTTCAAATTATGAAAGAAGTTCTTTCTTATACGGGGAACGTACTACATTTTATAGTCATGCATGCATTGTCCTGCTATGCTATAGTTTGTGTTGATCTCACACGCCATGTAAATACCTTACGCGTGTTGTTATTGTCGCGTGTTTTACTTTTTCTTGAATTGTTTAGAAAGTGCTTAATTTCGGTAATTTCACTCTATCAGTGCAGAAATTACATCGACAGACCGGACCAAATGACACAGAAGCTACTTTTTTGTTGACGTGGGAAGAGGATGACCATTTGCCTTGTAAAACACGCATTATATATCTGCTTTTGATGACCAACTCAGAGAAGCCAGAATAGAATTAATTTGGGTGCTTGTCTGCTATGTACGTTGTGATATAAAGAAACAAAACAACTAAAACCCATCCCGCGTGAATATCTGCCACCTTATTAACAGTAAAATGCCAAGCTCTTCCCTGCAAATTAAGCTGTAACCGCATGCATCTCTGCAATTAGTCTTGCAGATAATAACTTCATAACCCGCGCCCACTCTAACACTCTCTTTGGCTGGAATGTGAATCCTCTCCAGCGTGATTTTAAACCCTTGGATCAGTTGAATAAACGAATCAGATTGAAACTTAAAAAGTCACATCTTAAAAAAAAATAATACCATCATGCCTGTCCATGTCAAAAGAATTGAAATACTATTATGCCTCGACTACTTCCATATTAATATATAATTTTATATAATTTAAATTTATAATAAATAAATATTTTTATACATATAAATTATATTTTCAACAATAAATAATTTATATTATAATACATGCCCTATTATTTTAAATTTATTATAATTTATATTGAGCATTTAATTTTAAATTTATTATTTTTTTTTTCAAATATATTCTTAATTTTAATTTTTAAATTTAATTTGATTAAACAACTATGTCAAAAAGCCTCGATCATCTCAAATCACTTTTCTTTTATCTTTATCTGTATATTTAATTTAATTCTAAAATGAATTTCAATAACTTTTTTAAAATATTTATCAATAATTAAACAGAATTTTATATCTCAATATAAATATTTATTAATGTACAGAAAATATATTTATTATAAATTTTAATTATAATATTAAGAATTTATTAATGCATAACCTAAAATACTAATACATATAATTTAAATTGATAATAAATAAATATTTTAAATATATAAATTATACTATATAAATTTGAATTATATATATATATATATATAATATGAAAGTTCAGGCATAGTAGTATTTTTTTGGGCATGGCCAAAATATGATTCATCACATATTCATCAACAATTAGTATTTTTTTTTATGATCTAAATTTTAGTTTTCAATCTCATCCGTTTAATTACGTCCAGCTGAACCACAATTATGTATAACAAAGAGTAAGAACTTAAATAACAAAAAGTTAAAGAGTAAAAGATTCAAAGTAACCTTTGGATAATTTCGTCAAATACTTGAAATGCAATAAAAATGGGTTGAACAACAATAAATAAAAGTGTTGGGATTAACTTTACCAAAGGTCACTCATCTAATTTAAGATTTATTTATTATCATCAACTCATCCCTTTGTTGCAACCCAGCTAAATTATGTATATCACGGAACCCCCACAATTACAGAAATCAAATTACTTGAGAATTTTATCACGGAAAAAAAAATAAACTGTAGGAGTAGGAGGAGATACACAAGATAAAATTTGAAGAGGAAAAAAAATCATAGTTTACAAAATTAAATTACAAAAACAAAAAGTAAAAAATCAATAATTTTGTGGGGATCATCAAACCAAGTATGTCCACCCATGAAATCACACACAACATATATGAAATCTCCTATCTCTTTCAAGTAATGTAGTATTTACAAGAAACGTGCACATACTACGAGAGCAACTTGAAGAAACATGTCCAAGGGACAACACGAGGAGGATTATTATTCACACTTTGAATATATATGATTATTTCGCAGAAAATAAAAGACTACACACGTTACACGACCCTTGATCCAATAGAAATTTAAAGAAAGAGGCTTAGGAGCTAACTGAATGAAGCCAGTTTAAGTTAACATCCACTTGAGGCACCTCTATCTGCAGATTAGGAAGCATAGCTTCGAATCCTTCCCATGAAGCAGCGGTCTCTTCATCACATATCACTGCCTTCAAATTCACAAGATTGACCATTGAAGATGGCAATTCACACATTGCACAACTTGTCATGTTCAGATTTCTTAGATTACACAGATTGCCAAAGTCCTCTGGTAAATTAGAAAGGCTTATGCAGTTTGAGATGTCAAGATGCCTTAGATTCAAAAGCCTTCCAATAGAATCTGGAATCCCTTCCAAATCAGTACAAGAACTGAGCCTTAGCAGTTCCAAATTCACTAACTTTCCAATTTCTTGGGGAAGTGCGAAGAGCTTGTGGCAATTAGTAACACTGAGCTTCTTTAGTGGGGTAATATCACACACCCCACTAGGCAACACCACCATATCTTTGCAATAGTCAATGCTCAACTCCACTAGATTTGGAAATGCATCTGAAATTAGGATGGTACCATTTTGAAAACCACGACTCATGTTGCACATGTAGAGGGATAATTTTTTAAGACTCTTCAATGTGACAAATGAATGAACAGAAATCCTCTCTAATCTAATTCTTTTCAGGTTGGATAAAGAGCCAAGTAGCTCAAAATTGGTCAGCTCAGAAGGATGGAAATTGTAATTTGTGACTATCAGAACTTTAAGTTTGGTCATTTTCTGCATGGACTCTGGAAAAGAGTACCGATTAGTTCGAAGATTTAAAATCAGAACCTTAGCTTCAGCTGGTTGCATGTGTGACCAATATGAATTGTGAGTTTCATCTGCAAAGCAACCCATATAAACTCAATTATAGAACGTCTATACTTTGCAGCTAAATTTCTTTACTTCAGAGAAAGGTATAGGGATAACTAACCAATTGATATGGACAATGTGCGAGCAAGGATCTGTTGGGGTTTCTGTTTAACACAATACCTAAAGCAATTTGACAATATGCGGGTCACAATGCCTTGGTGCTTTTCGCCAAGCCCCCATTCACTTTTATTTTCATTTGTGTCAATAATCAGTCTTTTTCTCTCTTCAATTTGTTCTTGGGCGCTTTGATAAATTGCTAGCTCTCTTAGAAGATCATGAAGGACAATGAAGTGGTTATTGTAGTAACAATTGTCTGTGTCACTTGTATTTTTCCTGGTAAATTAAGAGAAATTAATTCCGTAGGGAGAAAAGTTCTCGTACAAAATTAAAGGTACATGCTCTTTATGAGATACTGAGATAGATTACTTACAAATCTCAAAGCAAGCTTATAAAATGTGATGCCGAATTGCATAGTGCCAAGTTTAAATTAAGTCCAAGATAAATGGTCACTTTTAGAATATTAATATATAAAAGAAACCAATTGTTCCTCACATCTATTTCTCTTTAAGTCTTTATTCTAGAGTATAATTCATGTTATTTATATTACGATTCTGACAATAAGAATCATTTTACCTTGCTATTATGACATTAACCAGATTCATGGACTCTAATTTGTTGATGATGGTCATTGCTTCTATGCCGTCATTGTCCAGTCCATACAACTCTGCCCACATATCAATGAGAGCAGTAACAGGAATTCTTTGGTCTTCAGGAAATAAGCCTAGGTCCATGAAGCACTCTTTGATCACCGTATTATCTTCCAACACATCTAAGATCTTTTGGAGGTAAGTTAGCAATTCAGTGTTAGAATCAAGTATAGAATGACCATGTGACAATTCCTCCACCATCTTTTGCCACAATTCATAAGGTCGATGACTCAGTGACCTACCAATCACTTTAATGGCAAGTGGTAAACCCTTGCAATTTCTCACAACCTGCATATATAGTTTGTTATGACTTAGGTGGCGCAAGGTGCAAGTGTTATACCAGATTATCACTTGGTGGGGGCAAAACAGAGTTTTCCATGCATTTTACGTTTTTGTTAGTTCATATAATTAAAAATACTAATGGTCTCAGTTCAGTTATTTATTTATGATATCTATACACTTCAAATGAATGCATGACCGACCCAAAATCCAAATGCAAGTATATATTATGAACAAAAAAAAAGTTTCAAAAATATTATTTCATTATTTATATTTGTAACTTGAAAAGAAACTATTAATTAATATATAAGTAATGTTAAAAGTATTTTCCTCACCATCCTATTATAACACATCTTTCTTTTAATTAGTAACGAATTTATTTATCTCGTTAGTTAACCTTTATTATTTATCTCGTTTAAAAAATATCCAAACAGCTTTAGCTTAATTTTGAAATCTCTTTTTTCTAACTTTAGCTTAAAAGTAATTTATAAGTTCAAAAAAAAAAACTGGGTCAAACGTACTTCTTAAAATCTGTTTTTACGTAAACCTAAATGAATGATTGCATTCTGTGTACTAAAAGAACATGGAGAAAGTAAGAAAACAAGCACCTTTTGGATTACATCTTCGTGAGGAGTATTTAAATTTTTGCGATCCAAGAGAGCGTAGTGACGGAAAAGGGTAACTGCATCTTCTTGAATAAGTGGTTTTAAGACGCATGGAGTGCCACCAAATCTAGGAAATGCAACCCTTGAAGTCACCAAAATTTTGTAATCTAATAAATGGAATTTAAATTTCTCCACAAGGGCTTCTGAGCCAGGCCAAACATCATCCAAAACCAACAACATTGGACTTCCCTCAAATTTCCTTAGCAAAAGTCCCAATTGATCAACTGCATCTTCATCGCTTTGAAACTTAGGCACTTGATATCCAAAGTGTTCAAACAGTCTTTCTACAATAATCTTCAACTTGGGCGTTTTTGAGAAGGTGACAAAAAATATATTTTCCATGAATTTACCTAGTGAAATCAAATAGATGTGTGAGCGTAGAGCGCTTTATGCATGTCTTATACCTTTTTAGTTTTCAGAGTGCATATATTGATATATACAAATGTATTTATTTATCAGAAAAAGAAAAAGGATCATGCACTAATAATGTAAAATAATTTTATACTGTCATCTAATCAGAATCCACCATGTATGGTAAGTTTGTTAACTTTTAAAAAATTATCTTAAAAATCATACAAATGATTATTTGTGATTGGATGACAGTGTTTACACACATCACCATTAAACTCTTCATTTATTGAGCATATATTTCAATAAAATATTTTACTTTAAATTGAAAAAATAGGATATGTACAGTGTAAAATAGGATATCCTATCATGTTAAAATAGTGTATCTACAAAATGAGCACTAAAAATATAACTAATATAGTTATGGAGAAAATGCTTCTTTAATCTATTAAAGTAGCATTTGCAAAAAGTAGAAAAATGCCATGATGTCTAAACATATAAGTTACTTTTCTTAATAAGCAAGTTAGAATCATGGACGTTGTCAACTTCTCATCCTTAAATAATAATCAATTGTTTACCAAAAAAAAAAAACATATAAGTTATTTAATTTCTGCACTTCGTGAGAAATATAAAAGTTATCAAAACATTCCACTACACATTTTTTACGTCTTTTTGTTACATCTTACAATATAAGAACTGGTTAACTCATTTATATGATAGTAGATCACCACAAAGGAGTTACGATTACTTACCCATGACTTGTTGATCCCAACAGAGCTTTGTAGTCAAAGTGGTTTTCCCGGATCCTCCCAAACCGGTCAACACAATGATGGACACACCTTCGTTGAGAATCTGCACCTTCAACTTGCTCAATGGTACATCCAGCCCAACAGTGAATTTTGGCTTTTCAGGAACACCAAAAGAACTCTTGATTGGAAAGGTAACTAGTTGTGCGGTCTCTTCCATGAATAATTTAATAACCAACCTTTCACGTCCTTTTTCTTGTTTAAACAATAGAAATGGCAGAAAATAATCAACGTTGCTGCATTAAAAGCCTTTAATTTCAATTTGATACTCAATAATTATATATAGACATGGAACTAGTGCTCTAAAAATTTTGGTCGTTATATTACTTCTTAATAATTCCTTTTGTTTACCATTAATTTTATTACTCGAAAAAAGTTATTTTTTTTCAGTACACTTCCAAATGTAGATAGATAGATAGATAGACATGTCTGAGTGTATATCATTCTCAAAATGTAGAGGTTGTTAGTCTGCTTGATATGTCTGTTACTCGCTTTGGTGGTTCACAATGAGCATTAATTTGATTCGCCTCATTTGGTTTTTAGCTTTTTTTTTAAAAAAAGAAATAATTAAACATGGTAAGTTGATATAATTGAATATTTATGAGTATGTCTCATTGAACGTTTAACATGTCCACTTTCATGCACAGTTAGAAATGTTCAACCATATATAACAACATATAGTCATGTCATCAATATTCTACCACACTTGATTACAAGAAAGCTATTTAATAAAATGAGACAAATTTAAATGTTGATATAAAACACAGAAGCAGAAAATAAGAAATCGTCAAAACTCGATCATACACAAGAGGCAACGTTAATGTTTATGGTGTAGGATTGATCACCTTTTAGGACTATAATTTTATTGTATTTCTATTTTGTTAGAAATTTGACTATATTTATACCATAATTAAGTTCTATCATCAATTTTCATTTTAATGTTTAATGAACCTTACACAATTTAATATATTAATTTAGATATATATATATATATATATATATATATATATATATATATAACTTTAAAAATTATATTTAAAAAAAAAACTAATTTGATTGTATATATTGTATTGAAAAGACTCAACCAGAAAAGCCAGCTTTCAATGCTCAAATATAAAAGAAGGTTGAGAATTACAAACCGACTTCCCAACGTACTGAAAGAAAATATGTTAGGAAATTGGAAGTGTACTCGAAAAAAAATAACTCTTTTCTTACTTCTTTTGATCTGTAGGTAACTTTTTTCTTACTAAAAAAATTCTAAGTATATATTCCAGCTTACATATGTATATATTCCATTGAACAGTAAAAGAGCCGGCTTTTAATAATGCTCAAATTAATATAATAGAAAATTTTGGAAATTATGACACCAAATGTAATTAAGTATATTGAGATGAAAGTTAAAAGAATATGCTAGTAAAAAATCCGACAGTAAGCTATACCTTTGAAATAACGATCGATGCTTCCTATGAATTTGAGTTTTTGTCCTCCTTCTTAATGAGAACTGCAACGGCCGGGGGTTATGAACACAATTGAATTTTGAAGTTATGGAAGAGAAACTCAAAGTTCTTGTTATATATTTGAAAGAATGGAACTTTAGAACGCAAAACATGACATTTATAGATCCCAAACCAAAATGAGCAAATTCTAGGAAGTTTGTGCGTTTTTCACTTTACAATTACTTACCTTGTAGCCTGTGCTATGCTTGGTCCTTTTTCCACCTAGTTTAGTTTGATCAGGAATATTTTTATAAAATTAATTCCTTTTTTCATGAAACTTCGTTGGTAATTATATATATAGACGATACCTTCTTTTGGTCTTTATTCTTTTATCCTTCAAATGCACATGATAACTTTTTTACTTTCCATGTCATAACTGGAGTATTACCTCTGTATAATCCCATTTTTTATTTAACCTTCTCTTTCTCTCTTTTATTTTAAAATAAATAAATGTAGAGAGACACTGTTCTTTATATAAAGCCAATCTTAACTTCTAAGCTTCTTTTTATTTTATTTTATTAGCTTCTGAGCTTAATTTTGCGTCAAGTAAAAGTTATATATAAAAAAAAAAAAAAAAGACAATACATTTTGTTCGTGGTTGCTTATCTAATACCTCTTACGCGTTTTCTATCTCATTAAGGCTTTAAAGGCGCCATCATTGGATATTCGCGGTAAAAATAGCTTCATGTGAAGTCTCACATTGAGTAGAAATTGACAAGTTGAGTAACATATAATTGAAAAGACCCACAAACCTAATGTCTTAAGATTTTGAGTTGAAAGTGGTGTCGTGGTTCGCTTATATGATCAAACCACAATTAAAGCAGAATCATAAATGAGAATAATGTTTACACCAACCCAACCCTCCCATCACATAATAACTTGAACCAACATCACCACATAAGCTGTCTACACAAATCACAACCACACACTATATCAAAACCTGATAGCATCACCCTTCTAACCAAACTCTTCAAAAGCTTCCTGATATAATACTGCCACCAATCAAAAACTGATATATCATATAGCCATTTTACTCCATTACCATCCGCCTATATAATATATAGTAATAACAAAAATAGATGATATAATAGTAAGAAAATGACAAAAAATCAAGCACTGAACCAGTAATCATCTATATTTTGCGTTGACGCAAAGCAAATTAATAATTTTTAGTACTCAATTTATAGATAATTAATTTGCTTTGCATCAATTATTAGGAGTACTCAATTTATTAGATAATAAATTAAGTACTCCATAATATTTTGTATTTTTATTCATAAATTGACGCAAAGCAAATAATCATCTATAAATTATTAGGAGTACTCAATTTATTAGATTATCTAATTTTTTATTATTTTTAAGAAATTTCAAATCACTTTTTTTTTATAAACTGTTATTCATTTTATTTTCAAATAAATAAATTTTAGAATTTTAAAATAAAAGATGATATCTATATTATTTTCTAAATCTTAGTAAAAAAAATATTTTCTTTTATTTTTACTTTTAAAAAATAAAAAGAAGATAAAATTCTCTGATACCAATTGTTGTGCATACGAGGGGGATGAAATCACAGGAGATTTTCACTAATGAATCACGAGCACATCACATAATTAAACTTGACACCACCTTCAAACCAAAACCTTAAGGCATCAAGTTTGCATGTCTTTCTACTTGTACTCCAACACTAACACTTATCACCCAGCAGATGATGACATTGACGACAAAGAAACAGAAAGTTATAATTATGAACATGTTTTCGGATCGTAGTATAGCTCCTTACTGTGCATCAGAGTGAGCAATAGACGGAATAATTCTTGTTTTCCACTTTCCATTCCACCGCTTGGTTCCTTCAAGTGCATGATGAGAATTACAACTTACCACTTGCTCTCAATTTGTCCTCCCTTCACTTCACTTCACTTGCATTTGGAGCCACTATTCTACCAGACACTGCAGGTATAATATGTATAACTTTTACATAAATAAACATATGTTAATGTTATATGACTAATATTAATAATCACTTTGCTGAGATAGCAGTTGAGTTTTTATATGTAGTGCAAACCCTAAAAGATATATAGCTATATAACTCTCTTGGAAAGAACGATTCGGACTTAAATATAAATCCATGCACTGGACATCATAACTTATATCTGGGTTTAGGTTTACGCCTAATGCCAAGGAAGGAGAAGATAATAATGTCACTTGCGATAGCTCTTTCACCAATGACAACTTCTCAGCGAGAGAGTGTTTAATAATAGGCTTCCGGAAATTAATTTATAAGTGTTAAAATTTTAACAGAAAATTCATTTTTGTAATATACGTGTTAGAGCTGATGCTTACGATTGTTCATGGAGCTATTCACCAATCACCATCCACTTACTATAAATACGTGAAATTGATATACGGGGATTACAATACACATCAAACATTTGATTAACACAATCAATAGTCCTGTAAAAAAATCAATAGTTTGATTAAATTAATTAGTTTAACAATTAAATAATTTACATTACGATAATAATTAAATAACTAATTTAAAATTATATGTGATTATCCCGTCAAACTCTTTAATAATGTTACTAAGTTACTGGACTATTAACATCGTTGTTATATCATTAGTTAATGTTATTGCTTGATAGGAAATGATATAACAAGTAACATTTCCAATTCCTATTATCCACACTTGGTTCCAACCATGATGAATTGCCATGAGCTCCGCCGTGAGGCTATTTGAAAAACCAATGTATCCTGAAAGACCTAGGCTATTTGAAAAACCAATGTATCCTGAAAGACCTCTATACCCAAGCTCAGTTTGAATTCCGGATAAGACCTCTGTATCCTGAAAAAAAATAATGTACCACTATGTGTAATCTTTAAAATATGTTTATATTTACTTTAAAAAATATTTTAAATTAAATTAAAAATTAAAAATTAAAGATATTTTTCTAAAAAAATATTGATTCAAATCGATTTTCTATACCAGTAATTTTTTTTACTTGTTTTAAACTGGGTTGATCATCCGATTCTTACCAATTCTGAAAAACAAGCCAATTTTTTAGGGTTAAAAGACTAATTATTATGGGTATGTTTGGATTGGCGTTGAAACCACGTTCAACGGAAAAATTGCGTGTTCCAAGGCAAAAATTCAAAAGCTATGTGAGGGAAGCTTTTTTTTTAAAGTCAGTTGGGTTGAATCCAACTCATATCCAAACACACACTACATCGTTTCCAGTTAGACGGTCAAAAGCCGACCGAGTCAGATTTTCAAAACTAAGAATATGAACTTCGAAAATGTATGAATGTGTAAACTCTGGCTAGTGTCAAAATTCGAAAATGTATGGATTTTGACGTGAGATTTGGAGGACTGCCTGTCAACTTGTGATTCTACGGAAAAATTGCTCTCATTACTCATGTTTTCCATTCCTCGTAGTTTTTCTCTTTAAACGCTTTGAACATTGACGGATGACTTGGTTTCTTTCAAAATAAACTAATTCCAACAACTTCCCGTCTAATACGTGAATGCTGATTTGCCTAAAACTTTCCCTACCCACTTATCCAAAAAGTTGTTTTGCTGATGTGTATGGATATAGGCGTATGAATTCCACGTACCCAGAGTTAAATATAATTCAAAAAATTTAATGGTTATACAGTCACGTTGTAAAGTAATTTCACACAGGCAACTAATAAAAAAGCATGGTTAATATGATTTTTAAAGTAGTTATTATAGAAGTCAACAAACTTACCATACATAATAATTTATGTCTGAATAACCGTGTAAAACTATTTTACAATGTCAGTACATAGCCTATTTTATCAATTCAAAATCACAAATTATCAATACTGGTGTAATTTGAATGGTAAGCTATTTAGGTTGATTTAAATTACTATTATTTATACTGATAAAAAAAACTATTATTTATTTATTGCAAATTTTAATCAGAGTCCTAAGAGCACTGATTAAAAAAAAAATTATTGAGATGTGTAAAAATATGCTTTTATGATTTTTAAATGCGTTTTCATATGAATTTTAATAGTATAACATTTAAAACTAATGGCAAGTACTTTAAGATAGTAATAAAAAAAAAAAAATTCAATTGCAATATCAAACAATAAACTAAAAACGCTAGAACTATGGCTATTCAATTCGAACTACATTGAACCGAACTGTGACGAACTATTCCGAACTGCAATACGATTCACCTGAACTGAACTAAACTATCAAACAGTTCGGGCGAACCGAACCGAACTGTTTTAGAGTTGCACTAAACTATATTGAATTGGTTTGAACTGAGCTGCTCTCCAAACTGCTCTTAATTGCTCCGAACTGTTTTGAAAAAAATATTTTTTTATTTTCACTTTTAATTACAAAAAAAATTGCTTTAATGAAATTAGTAAAAATTACTTTAATGGCTTTATGATTAATGTTGAATAGTAATTTTATCATATTACCACACAAAATGTCATAAGAGCAAACCATTATTGATTTTGTCTCTTGATTATGTATAAAACAAATATAAAATTTTTAACTGCTTGAACTGAATTGTATTAATTGTTCAAAAGAATTAGTAAGAAAAATATAATTAAAAGCCAAATGTATGGATGGTGCATCGCAAAGCATAGACGTGGTGTGTCTTAGGAGTCCATGGTTTTGTTTCTTTTCAGTTCAAAAGAATTAGCATAGGCTAAGCTACAACATAGTTCTTATGTTTTTTTTTCAGTACTCTTTTTAAGTTCTAACGAAGCAGCATGGTTGATGTAGCAGGGACATTGCTTTCTGCATTCTTTCAAGTTCTCTTTGACAGAATAGCCAGTCAAAGGCTTTTGGAATTTTTTAGCGGAAACAACATGGTTTAAGTTTTTTTTTAGAAACAGTTCTTAATTTGGTTAACAGTCCAGTTAACCAATAATTTAGACGCAGTTCAGTATTTGAAATTGAACTGTCCAACAGTTCAGATCAGTTTTTATTGAAAAAAGTTCAGTTATTTTTTACCAATTCAATTCGGTTCAGCATTATTCAATTCGGTTTTTTTTCCCCACCCCTAGCTACTACTACAAAATATGCATTTTACATCGTCCAATTGACATCAGTTATATAAAAACCGATGTAAAAAAATGCATGGTGGTATTTTTGTAAATAAAAGGACTTCGTTAACATCGATTCTCATGCAACCGATGTTATTAATCGTCTTCAACATCGGTTATATCTGATAACCGATGTTGTTGATGCGTTTCCTAATTTCCTGCTAAGAGCTTTCATTCTCACACTGCACCCAAACCCTCTCATTTTGTTTTCTCTCTGCCTCACGCTCACTTCATTTCTTCTCTGCCCAAACCTTTCTTCTTCTCTCGCGAACTCTCAACGATGTTGCCATTTGTGGATCTTTATCCGTCGCTATCGCTGCCGCTTCCTCTCACCAAACCCTTCACTCTCTCACTGCCATTTGTGATTGTCTCTGTCACGCTCTCTCTCGCGCTCCCCGACAACCTCTGTCGCTTCTAACTTCCTCTTTGTCCGCATCATGCGCCATTGTGAGACCAACCCAAACAACAATAAAGAAATGCGATCTGGACTCTCGCACCCCCAAATCTAGATATCTTAGTGCAGATCTAGGTCTCCACAAAGCGCGATCTGAACCACTATGCGAGATCTGGACTTTGCTGCCACCGTCATGGTTGTATCGCACAGTCAGATTCGGAGCCCGCATGAACCATATACCTTCATACCTCAAAGCATCGGTATGACCCCAAATCCCAAACTCCTCATTTCCTTCTCCTTACTCATGCTCGTCCTCAAATCACACACCTTACTCATGGTTGTATTTGCTGCCATTATGTTATCAGTGGAATGACTGGTAGTAATTGTTCATCATGACTGATGCTTAATGGTCAGTTGTATGTTTCGAAGATTTTGCTTGGTAATATGCCTTTAAATGTGTTTTGGGATTTCTTTTTTCCCTGTATAGTTTGCCTAAACATCAAAAACTTTTCTTTTAAAAATTGGTAATATACCTAGTTTCTTCTTGGTTTTGTTATTTAATGATTGACTACTATTACTAAATTTATGTGTATTTGAGTTTAAGTGAAGAAGAATTTCATTAACCTTGAAACTTGTAAAGATGAAGAGTTATCCTCAAGAAAAAAGAATGATCAAAATCTCACATTCAATACACTCTAGTACTTGGCAGATATGTCCTATATTAGTGAAAAGTTCTTACCATTTATATTGATATTCTGTTCCCTTCATGCTGTTATGAACTCCTTAATACACATCCTCTTCTGAATGGGGTTAGTTATGGTTACATCCATTAATCATAGTTATGTTTTATGCTATATGCCTAATTTTATTAATTTGTTGTGATCTACAGTGGGACAAGGGAGAACCTGATGATCCAGGCAAATACTTTAGGGGATTGACTACTTGAAGTATGATAATTGTGAGAATAATAATATATACCCCGGAAATAAAACTAGACACCACAGTCAATCTGTTTATCCTTTAAATGCATTGTTTGCAACTATAAATCTGTCACAAGATTATTTGACAAGCGAGGAAGTACCTAAGACTCAAGTCCACCTTCATGTACTATGATTTTGACAAGGTTATCTCTGCCACTCCAGCAGATGATAAGTAGCAACTAACTTTGAAAGATACATGTATTATCTCAAGCATAGAGCAGGCTCTGTTAGTTAATTAATTTCACCATTCTTTGAATTTTCTTGACTTTTTACTTTTTCTAAAAAAACTGATAAATGGATTTGTTCTTTTTTGTGCTTGTAGCAAAGAGAGGAATCCTCTGGATTTGAACAAGCTGGACACTCTTATGCATCAGTTCAAAGGAAGCAGCTCAAGGTAAATATAGAATAGTCCAAAAGAAAAAATAATAACAACAATAATTACTTTTGTTATTAACTTGTTATTATAATTATTATACCAATAAATTGAGTGAAATATTATTTAAAAGTATCATCAGGTACATACTGTGTTAGCTTTATCACAACAAAGAATCTTAATTATTTGAATTCTTTTTTTTTTGTTTCTTTTATAATGGATTGCAGCATAGGAGCCAAAAAGGTGAAAGCAGAGTGCAATATGTTCAGGGAATATTGCAGGGCAGGAAATGCAGAAGGGTAATATATCTTTCACTATTAGATTATAGTTTTACTTTTAATTTGTTTTTCACAAGCTGCCAAATCGGGGCACAAAACTGAAGGCTTAATGCATTTTGATATGTGCAAAACATGAAATTAAAAAAATGATGTTTCACTTAGCTTCCATATATGGTAAGATTCTTTGGTAAGATTCTTCTCATATATGGACAAAATTTATTTGGATCAAACCATAGTTGTGAAACTGAAGTAAAACTTAGCTTCTATGCTGCTTATGTGGTTTTATATTACAAAATAAAGGAAAAAAACTTGAGGCTGGCTATATGATAGCAAAGTAAACCATATGATGCCACTTTGTATTGTACCATGACAAGGAGAATATGGGTCAAACTACCGGCTGGGATACTATAATTACTCTTCATATTAAAGCTTTATGATTTGAGAATCTGAATTTAATATCCAGCTCTTGTAATTTTGAGTTTCTGATGATCAACATAGTATGATAAACTCTTGCTCGAGAATATGCCATGTTGGAAAGAAACTTTGTTTCTTGGATGGCGTGTCAATGGTTTTGTTTATTTGTTGTGGCTATTAAATATTTTGTCTTACTCTTACTTCCACTTACCACCTAAACTTTCACAAATAAATGCTCATGTATGGGGTATGGTCATTGTCTGCTGGTTGGGATGGTAGGATAAAATCATTCCACAATTATGGGTATTATAGTATAGAAAATTCTATTCATAAGTAAACATAAAAAAGAAAGTTTATGTTTGCTCACAGGCACTACACCTTATTGGCAGGGGGAAAATTGCTCACAGGCACTACACCTTTGAGCAAAAAAAAAAGTATTGCAAGTATGCATGAGAGTTTATACAAGTACCAAGTTAAAATGACAATATAGACCATAAACTAGTTAGATGATATCTTATGGTCCATGATCTTTTTCTTATGTGATTACTTCTCAATAGAGAGATAAATGAAGTTTTTTTTTTAATTTTATTCAATTTCTTCCTTTACATTAGCCTGAAAACTGGGATGAAGAGGAAGATGGGAAATGGAAACCACCAAAGAGACTAAATCCAGCATATAAAGGACCATCAGTACTACACTGATCAAATGGTGGAAGATGCAATTGCTATTTGCTGTCATTTTTCACTTTCGGTTCTTGCAGGCTTGGTGTGAGTATTTTACCTCCTTGCTATGGATCTTTTTACTCTATTTGGGAATATGATATTCTTTCCAGTTTGCAAGGGATTGTATTGGATTTTTGCTATTAAACTCTATTTTTACTCATTCAAGGGTATTTTGTAGTAGATATAGAACCACTTGATTTTGAGATATGAGCTTGAGAGAGAAGCATTTTTATTCAACCATTAGATGCATCCAAGGGTCATAAACACTGTTGGAGAGAGGTTGGAGAGGCATTGTGACGGAGAGAATCCGGATCCTAGCTAGCATTAATTAACCTTAGAATTGACATCAATGTTGTTAAATTGCGGTTATGGCGGTGCTATGGCAGAATAGCGTTGCGGTTTTTTGATAAAACGCCATCAAATAGCGGTGGCGTTGCAGGTTTCACATGGCGGGCATGGTGGTTTGGCGGGTATGGCAGAAAAAGGCGGTTTTTTTTTTTTAAAAATGAAAAAAAAAAAAAAAGGAAATGGGCCACAGGCCCAACCCGACCCAACAAAAAATAAGGGTTTTTAACCCTAATCACAACCCGCGACAGAGAACATTGTTCTCTGCTTCTGTTAGTTGCGCCTCACTCCCTCTCCTCCGACGCTACTGCTGCTTCACTACCTCCCTCCTACAGCGACCTCTACGCCGGAGGCAACTTCACCGGTGGCCTTGTTCAGCTCCGGCAACTTCCATACTGGTGTGTTGTGCTCTATTTTTTGGTTTTTTTTTTATCTTCTCCTTACTTCCTCCGACGATTGCAATTGATCATTGTATTTTTTTTTTCATTGTTCAGCCCTTTTCTTCTATGGCTGAACCTGAAGAACCATCTAGGGGCAAAGGTAGGACAGACCCTGGTTGGATATACTGTCATCCACTTGTGGAAGGGGATACAAACACCATTGTTTGTAATTACTGTGGAAAAGTCACCAAGGGAAGAATAACCAAAGCCAAAGAACACTTGATAGCAAAGAGGGGTAATGTTGCTTCTTGCAAAAAGACCCCACCGAATGTAGATGAAGAGCTTAAGGGATATATAGCTAACAAAAAGAGTGGGGCAAGTAGTGTTGCTGATGTGCCAATGCCAAATATAAGAGATTTTGAGTTTGGTGATCCAATTGGATGTGATGAAAGTGAAGAAGATGAGTTTGAGGACTGTAGCATTGCTGCTGCAAAGAGAAAGAATGTCACTAAAAAAGGGCCAATGGACAAGTTCTGTAAGAATCCAGAAGATGCAATCAATCAGAGAAAAAAGGAGATGTTGAGGCAAACTAACATAAAAAAGTCAATGGACAAGAATGAAGTTCTGAAGGTGCATAAACATATTGCTCGCTTTTGGTACCAAGCTGGTTTGTCATTCAACCTCATTAAATTGAAGAGCTTTGAGCATATAGTTGCAGCCATTGGTCAATTTGGACCATATTTGCCCATTCCAAGCTACCATGATATCAGAGTTCCACTCCTAAAGATGGAGGTTGAATACACTGAAAATTTGATGAAAGGCCATAGGGAGCAATGGGTGAGGTATGGTTGTACTATTATGTCCGATGCATGGACTGATCGGAAACAAAGATGCATCATTAATTTTTTGGTTAACTCTCAAGCTGGCACTATGTTTTTGAAGTCTGTTGATGGCTCTAATTTTGTAAAGACGGGTGAAAAGCTTTTTGAGTTGCTGGATGCTATTGTGGAGGAAGTTGGAGAAGAGAATGTGGTTCAAGTTGTCACCGATAATGGGAGCCACTATGTCTTGGCGGGTAAGATGTTGGAGGAAAAAAGAAAACATATTTATTGGACTCCTTGTGCAGCCCATTGTGTTGATTTGATGCTTGAAGACATTGGGAAGCTTCCCTTGATAAAGAAGACAATTAGAAGGGCAATCAATCTAGTTGGGTTTATTTTTGCCCATTCTAGTACCTTGAGCTTGTTGAGAAATTGTACAAACAAGAGGGAATTGGTGAGACATGTTGTCACTAGATTTGCCACTTCTTATCTAACCTTAGAAAGGCTCCATAAAGAGAAAGCTAATATCAGAAGGATGTTTATTTCTAACGAATGGACCTTAAACAAGTTGTCTAAGGAGGCTAAGGGGAAGGAAGCTGCAAAAGTGGTGCTCATGCCTTCATTTTGGAGCAATGTGGTTTACACTCTTAAAGTCATGGCTCCACTTGTCAAAGTGCTTCGTCTTGTGGATGGTGAAAGGAAACCGGCCATGAGCTATATTTATGAAGCGATGGACAAGGCAAAAGAGACAATTATGAAGTCTTTCAACAACCAAGAAAGCAAATACAAAGATGTGTTTGCAATTATTGATCAAAGATGGAATTGTCAGCTTCATAGGCCATTGCATGCGGCTGCCCACTACTTAAATCGGGAGTTTTTTTATGACAACCCTGATTTGGAGTTTGATTTTGAGGTCATAAATGGATTGTTTGATTGCATTAGGAAGTTGGTGCCAACATTTGATGTGCAACAGAAAATTCTAACTGAGTTGCATCTTTACAAGATTGGTGCTGATCACTTTGGTTCTGAATTTGCAATGGCACAAAGGAAAACCCATTCTCCTAGTAAGAAACTTCTACTAATTGATTTTTTTTTAGTTTTAAATATTTAATACTACAGTTCAAAATATTCAGAATTCAGAATTCTGAATTATTCAGAAATTCATAATCTGCTGTGTGGAGGATTATAATTTAAGTCATGCTCTTGGTTGGTATTGTAGCTTATTGGTGGCGAATGTTTGGGTCCCAAACTCCAAATTTGCATAGGCTAGCTATCAAGAGTCTTAGTTTAACCTGCAGTGCTTCAGGCTGTGAAAGGAATTGGAGTATGTTTGAGCAAGTAATTGTCATAAGACTCTAACTATGCTTTTTATTTAACTTATGTTATGTTTGGAGTGTAATATTCAAGTTTTATTTAGAGTGTATTTCTGATTTTGAGCAAGTTTAATTATGTTATGTTTCAGATTCATTCAAAAAAAAAGAAATAGGCTTGAGCACAAAAAGTTGCATGATTTGGTATTTGTCAAATATAACCAACAACTCAAACAAAGATATAATGCTAGAGATGAAATTGATCCAATTTCTCTCAATGAAATTGATGTGTGCAATGAATGGTTAGTGGGAGAGATGGATGATGATGATAATGATGCTGGAAATGAGTTAGTATTTGAAGATGATGATGCACTAAATTGGGCAACTGTGTATGAGGCTTCGGGGGTTGGAGAGCCTAGGATATATACTAGGCAAAAAAACAAGGGGAAGAAAGCAATGAGCCAGTAGTGGTGTAACTGTTACTGCTGCTGCCTACACATCTAAAAAACAAGCATTGGGTGCTGGATCTTCATCAAGGAAGCAAAAAGCAATCCAACAAAATGAGGAAGATGTGGAGTTTGAGGATGTGGAATCTGAAGAAGAAGAAATCATGGACATGGTTAATTTTGAGGTGTCCGATGGAGAAGAGGGCGAGGGACATGCTCCACTACATGATGATAACAATGAAGAGGATTATGTTGGGGTTGCAGAAGATGATTAGAGTCTTTATTTTATTTTATTTTTGCATTATGCTTTTATCATTTTGTTATTTTGAACTCTTTAATGAGTGTGTTAGGTTATCATTGTTCTTAGTTCTTGTTTTGAACAATTGAACTCTTTATATGCCATGTTTTTCATTTATATGTACTATTTTTAAGTATTAATATCTACTTTTTTTTAAGTTTTTTTTTTCTATATTTACTGTTATATCTACTATTTTTTTTACCATTTTAATTTATGTCTACTGTTTTGTTAGTATATATATATATATATATATATATATATATATATATATATATATATATATATATAATTTTTTTTTTTGGTCCGCCATTTTCCGCTACGCCATCTGCCATATAAATATGGCGGATTTTTGGCTTTCCGCCATGCTCCGCCATCCGCCATTAACAACATTGATTGACATGGTGGATGCAAAAATCCTTAAATATTGATGTTATTAGCATCGACCATAACGTCGATATTGAGTAGTTACGAATTGGACAGTGTTAGCTAAGTCGATGCTAATGTTATATTTTTTAAAATAAAATTTTATTTATTATTGATATATTACAAAATTAAACAGGAATATATAAAGTAAAATATAAAAGCATAGCAAAGTTTTGACATCAATAATAATATAAAATTAAATAATAATCATCATATATACAAAAATTCTTGTATATATTGCCTCTAGTGGAGATACCTTTAGTCTAAATAAAATAAAAAATTAAAAAAACTTGTATATGTGTAGGACGATAATCACCACAGGTCTAAAGAGCAACTTTATTTGTCAATTGCAAACTATGTTATACTATGTTGGTTCGTCACTCGCTTGTAATAATGCCTTAACCATTCAACTTATAAAAAACTTTCACCATCTTACCACTGATGGTACATTGACGACAAAGAAGCAGGAAGTCATAATTGAGAACATTATTTCTGGATGAGGAAGATCGGGTGCCAGCTGGTAGAAAGGGATGGCAGTGGTGGCACATCATTTATTTATTCATCACTAGGGTTGACATAAAAATGAATTAATAAATTGTTTTGATTCGATCTATTATGATCCAGAATAAAATTTATCTGATCTATCCATTTTACCACCCTTAATCAACACTGACATGCTCTTCTCTTGCTTTGGCGCTTCTGCTGCTCTATATGAAAACACCCCATGCATGCATGGGTTTTAAAAGCGCTGCAACCATGATTCTCAATCTCATCATCCCAGCAAACCATGGTGTTTCTGTCTCTGTTTGAGTGAGTATGTTTCTTTCTCTCAGAAGTAAGTAATTGCCTTCTTCACTTGATTTCCGTTTGAAGCCTGAAGGGAATTCTTGTTCTCCACTTTCCACCGCTAAATATCCTTGGCTTCTTTAAGTTCTCTGAAGCTCTTATATATAAATGAAGATGACCACTTGCTCGCAAAATTTATCCTCCTTATTTCACTCCTTGCATTCTGCTTCACTTCTTCTGTTTGTTGCATTTGGAGCCACTGATCTGACAGACGGTATTTGTATAACTTTCAAATTAAAAGTTTTTATAACTAATCACTAATTTGCTGATATGTAGTGCAATGCAAGCCCTGAAAAATACAGCTGCAAACTATGTGGGAAAGAACGATTGAGATCCACTTCGAGATAAATCCATGCATGCACTGGACATCATAATTGGGTTACGGCGTTACGCTTAATGCCAAGGAGGAGAAGATAATAATAATATCTCACTTGTGATTGCTCTTTGCCATTGACAACTTCTGCCATGTGGATAATATTATTGTTCTTAGTGAGTGTGATAACAGGCTTTCGGAATTAATTTTTCAAATATTATTTAATTATTATTATTAAAATGAATTTTGAAACTTAACTTTCGAAAAAAAAATACAAAAAACATAATACAAATGAAAACATAATTGTCCTTATTATATCTCCTCTCTCCTTAGTAAGTTGTCACCACTCTAATGGCTGACCACTCTTTCTTTGACACATTATCGTTTTTGTTCAAATACAAAGAAAGAAACCAAAAGAAACTATCAAGCAGAGGAAAAAAAAAAGCAAAGAAACCCTCAAAAATAAATTACTCGTATTGTCAGTATGTATTTATATAATATTTATTAATATATATATATATATATATATATATATATATATAATTTTATAATATAATAATAATATTAATTGTTTGTGTTGTCTATTG
The DNA here is from genome assembly GCA_026413185.1 of Pueraria montana var. lobata. Lineage (NCBI taxonomy): Eukaryota > Viridiplantae > Streptophyta > Magnoliopsida > Fabales > Fabaceae > Pueraria > Pueraria montana. Next base: position 47,864,463 of record CM048649.1, on the reverse strand, counting down.
TCCACTAAATAATATACATGATAAAAAAAATTGTCATGATAAAACGAGATGGAATCACATTTTTACACTTTATTTTAATTCAAAATTTTCATCTGAATTCACTTTTATTTTATTTCATTTCATCCTACCAAACACTCTATATTAAGTGTGTATCAAACACAACCTTAATTTTTCTATGTTTAATTAAAATCCTTTTTGTTTGATTATTAGAAGGATTTTTATGTAATTTATAGATATTTGATTTGGAAATTTTTAAGAAAAATATTTTTTTATCTTTGGGTTTGTGTTCTCTAATCTTTGGAGCTTTAGATGGAGAAGAGCTTGCTTTCAATGGGAAATAACTCTGCTGAACGAATTAATGGAGATCATACACAGCATCATACCAAAGAGGGAACAAAAAGACTCGTGGGAATGGTGGGAAAGCATATGTAGTCAAGTATGTCTATAAAATATTGTAGCAACAAAACATAACACAGGAATTTAAATGTCTTTGGAGGATACCTGCACCTTCAAAAATATTGGCTTTTATATGGAGAGTAAGTTTGGGAAGGCTGCAAACTAAATCTGAACTCAAAAAGAGGGGAATGGTTTCTGAAGCAAATGATATTAGTTGCACTTTCTGTAAACAAATGGATGAATCACCTGGGCACTTGCTTTTTTCTTGTAATTTTTCTTATCAGGTGTTGCAGGCTTGTTATAACTGGATGACTGAATCTGAAAATACACAACTCCACTTTTGGCAGCACAGTGCTTTGGGCATCGGGAAAAAGACAAAGCATTTATGGTGAATATTATGGCTGGCAGATCATGTTCAACAATAGAGTCCTGATGGCAGAGGAAATGGTGGATTTAGCAAAACTTCGGTCGTGGTATTGGATAAAATCAAAGTGGAGAAATTTGCCCATTTGTTCTACCGATGGTCCACGAACCCGAAGCTTTGTTTGGCAACAGTTTAAAGAAGATATGAAGGGGACGCAACTTGAGTGGTTATACAATGGTGGGTGAACTATTTTCGGCATATGAATTATGATTGATCTGGTGGTTTGGTTGACACTAACGCATTTAAGATGCTTTTGCATTATACTCAAGCAGCTATTGTGGAGAGGGTAGTAATTAGTACCTCTGTTGGTGGTGGTCTATAACAGTAATAGCAGTGTTTTATGGTCATTCTGTTATGTGAGATATACTTCTTTGCTGGTGTAAATGGGATTGGTACCCCTTGTACCATCATATATATAATATGATACTTTTATTTGCTGATAATATATATATGTTGCAACGTAACGTCTTTACAATCACAATGGCCAAAAGATTAAATTTGAAGAGGATAACAATCATATTTTACAAAACCAAATCCCAAAAACAAAGGAAAAAAAAAATCAACAATTTTGTGGCATCATCAAACCAAGTATGTCCACCCATGACATTCACACAACACACATGAAATCTCCTTCCTCTTTCAAGTAACATAGTATTTACAAGAAACGTGCAAATACTAGCAATGCAACTTGAAGTAACATGTCTCAAGGACAACATGAGGAGGATTATTATTCACACTTTGAATATATATGATTATTGGGTCTTGCTAACTAGTGCTATAAGGACACTGTTTAAGGAATTAAAAGGAAAAAAAGTTTTATTGGAAATCATACGGAAACGCATTTAAAAATCATAGGGAAATGCTTTTTTACACATTCCAATAAAAATCTTTTTTCTTTTACTTTCTTAACCAGTGTCCTAAGTTAGCATTTGCCATGATTATTTAGAAGAAAATAAAATATTACACACGTGACACGACCACTGATCCAGTAGCAATTTAAATAAAGAGGCTTATGAGCTAACTGAATGAAGCCAGTTTAAGTTAACATCCACTTGAGGCACATCTATCTGCAGATTGGGAAGCATAGCTTCGAATCCTTCCCATGAAGCAGCCGTCTCTTCATCACATATCACTGCCTTCAAATTCACAAGATTGACCACTGAGAATGGCAATTCACACCTTGCACAACTTGTCATATAGAGATTTCTTAGATTACAAAGATTGCCAAAGTCCTCTGGTAAATTAGAAAGGCTTATGCAGTTTGAGATGTCAAGATGCCTTAGATTCAAAAGCCTTCCAATAGAATCTGGTATCCCTTCCAAATCAGTACAGGAATTTAGCCTTAGCAGTTCCAAATTCACCAACTTTCCAATTTCTTGGGGTAGTGCCAAGAGCTTGTGGCAATTAGTAACACTGAGCTTCTTTAGTGGTGTAATATCACAGAGGCCACTAGGTAACACCACCATATCTTTGCAATAGTCAATACTCAAATCTACTAGATTTGGAAATGCATCTGAAATTAGGATGATACCATTTTGAAAAGCATGATTCAGATTGCACATGTAGAGGGATAATTTTTTAAGAGTCTTTAATGTGACAAATGAAAGAACAGAAATCCTCTCCAATCTAATTCTTTTCAGGTTGGATAAAGAGCCAAGTAGCTCAAAATTGGTCAACTCAGTGGCATGGAAATTGTAATTTGTGACTATCAGAACTTTTAGTTTGGTCATTTTCTCCATGGACTCTGGAAAAGAGTACTGATTAGTTCGAAGATTTAAAACCAGAACCTTAGCTCGAGCTGGTTGCATGTGTGACCAATTTGAAGAGCAAGTTTCATCTGCAAAAGCAACCCATATGATGTCAATTACAGAATCTCTATATTTTGCATGTAAATTTCTGTACTTTAGAGAAAGGTATACGGATAACTAACCAATTGATATGGACAATGTGTGAGCAGGGATCTGTTGGGGTTTCTGTTTAACACAATATCTAAAACAATTTGACAATATGCGGGTCATCATGCCTTGTTGCTTCTCGCCAGGCCCCCAGTCACTTTTATTTTCATTTGGGTCAATAATCAGTCTTTTTCTCTCTTCAATTGGTTCCTGGCTGCTTTGGTAAATTGCTAGCTCCCTTAGAAGATCATGAATGACCAAGAAGTGGTTATTGTAGAAATAATTGTCTGTGTCACTTGTATTTTTCCTGGTAAATTAGCAGAAATTAATTCTTTAGGGAGAAAAGTTCTCGCACAAAATTAAAAGTACATGCTCTTCATGAGATAGAATACTTACAAATCTCAACTTTTGTCCTCAGAGAAAGCTTATAAAATGAAAAGCCAAATTGCATAATGCGAAATTTAAATTAAGTCCAAGATAAATGGTCATTTTTAGAATATTTTTATGAGGTAGTATATAAAAGGAACCAATTGCTCCTCACATCTATTTCTCTTTAAGTCATTATTCTAGAGTATAATTCACGTTATTTATATTTCGAGAAGAAAATATTCATTGTACCTTGCTATTAAGACATAAACCAGATTCATGGACTCTAATTTGTTGATAATGGCCATTGCTTCTATGCCGTCATTGTCTAGTCCATACAACTCTGCCCATATATCAATGAGAGCAGTAACAGGAATTCTGTGGTCTTCAGGAAATAAGCCAATGTCCATGAAGCACTCTTTGATGCCTGTATTATCTTCCAAGACATCTAAGATCTTTTGGAGGTAAGTTAGCAATTCAGTGTTAGAATCAAGTATAGAATGACCATGTGACAACTCCTCCACCATCTTTTGCCACAACTGATAAGGTCGATGTCCCAATGACCTACCAATCACTTTAATGGCAAGCGGTAAACCCTTGCAACTTTTCACAACCTACAATCAGTGCAAGTAAATATAATTTGTTATGACTTAGGTGGCGCAAGGTGCAAATATAAAAGAGAGGAATGCTAGCAACACTCTTTGTGACACTCTCTTATGATTAGTTGAAATTTGTTAGAAATCACTTAAATTGCTTATTCTTTCTCCTAATTTAGAAGTGAGACTCATCAAAATTGCTGATTTTCAATAAATTTCAACTAATCACAAAAAAAGTGTTAGTAAGAGAATGTTAGAGAAAGTGTCGCTAACATTCCCCATATACAAGATTATCGCTTGGTGGAAAAATTATTAGATAGTTTCATACCATTATTATGGTCTCTAATTATTTTCATACACACATAATTAAGTATTATTATTATTATTTTATAAATTGTAAAATTTAAATGAGTTATATAGACATTAATTGAGATCATGGATGTGTAATGATATTGGACTTCCTAATAATTTCTCCATAGTCAAAATAGAGTTTAAACTTTAAATAGAGATTTCCATGCATTTTTTTTTAGTTCAATGATTATTTTTTTTCTAAACAAAAATCATAATGGTCTGGTACAATTTTATGATATCTATACACTTCAAATGAATGCATGATCGGCCCAAATGCGAGTTTTTTTTTTCCTGGGTCAGAGACCATGGGTGTCTCCCAATCCACTGGGTCAGAGACTAATCTTGCTTGCGGTGCATGGTTGCCGCTGGTCCAATGAAATTTTGCACACGGAGAGAATCGAACACGGGTTCTCTCGCTAAATGGATCGTTCCCCCACATGTGAACGTAGCGGGGCCTTACACCACTGCGCCAACCCTTTGGATTTTTGCCAAATGCGAGTTTATGAACAAAGAAACTAAAAAGGGTTCAAAAATATTATTCATTATTTATATTTGTCACTTAAAAAGAAACTATTAATTAACAAATAAGTAATGTTAAAACTTAAAAGTATTTTCCTCACCATCCTATTATAACACATCTCTCTGACAACGTTGTTTATCTCATTAGCTAACCTTTATTATTCTATTGGTTCTAATTAAAATACACACCTTCTGTTATTTAATGTTATAAATTATATTATTAAAAAAAATGTTATAAATTTTAAATAATGAATAGATTAAATATTGTATGCATTGAATGTGTAAAAAATTTTTACAATATCATCTAATCATAAACTGGCATGTATAGTAAGGGTGGGCATGGATTGGATTTTTAAAAATCCAATCCAAATCCAATTTAATGGTTGGATTTAAATCCAAATCCATATTTTTTTAAAAAAAACTAGTTTGGACTTTTTCAAAACCAGTTTGAAATTGGTTTTGAAACCAGTTTTTGGTTCAAAACCAGTTTCAAACCAAAAATCTAGTTTTAGTTCAAAATTAATTTTAAACCATTTTTTTGTTAAGAAAATCAATTTCAAACCAAAAATTGATTTTTAAACCAATTTCAAACCAAAAATCTTTTTTTCTTTTTTCTTTTAAAAAAAACTAGTTTTAAAGACAGTTTTGCATGTCCACGGATGTAATTTGACTAGAAAATTTTTGGTTATATGATTTATATAATACATAAATATGTGTGCATTGTTTGATAAAAAAAAAAAATGTGTGCATTGTAGAAAATAAATATGCTACGAGAACCAACATAACCGCAATAATAATTATTGGCTTGGAGAATTGTAAAAAACAAGCAAAAAAGATTATTGTGCGTAATGAATGTAAAAGAAAAAAATAGTACTATAAGAAATCATAATAATTACATGGGAAATCATAGAGGTGGATGATAAAAAACAAATCATACTAAAGGGGATTATTAAAATTAAATGTTATATCAAGCTGGACAAGAAACTCATCAAAATCTCCAATTCTATTACATTCCCGGTAGAGAAAGAAAATATCCTGACCAATAGAATTTACTGCTTATTTTGGATCATTAATCAAAATCTAAGCAAGCATATGAACCATCCTAGTAATAATTAAAACAAAATGACTCAAGAAATTACTCTCACTCTCATTAAGTCAAACAACTTATTTATCAATGAGGTCTAACTCTTGGTTGAGAAATGTGCATGAATTACTGTGTACTTGTGCAATTCCTATAAATGAAAAAAAAAAAGTCACATAACTTATTTTATCTAGTGTATTCAATATTTTTTTTAAATATTTCTTTCAAATATATTTTTAAATTTTAATTTCAAATTTAATTTAATTTAACTATCAATGAATAAATATATGCTTTTACATTCTCCTTTGAAATAAGAAACATATTTGTCATGTAAATATTAAAAATGAAATAGTTATATTTTACAGAAATTTATATTTTAAAACAAAAATGTAACTATGATTTTTTTACAATAATTTATTTTTATAAAATTACTTTTAATTGAAGATACAATAAATAAGTAAACATTAATAATTTTAAAAACAATTTAAAATATATAAATTATTAATAAATTTAATATTATTAATTAAATCAGTTTATTAATAATATAATTGATTTAATTAATAGTATTAAATTTATTAATAATTTATATATTTTAAATTATTTTAAAATAATATATATTGGCATACAAGGGATAAAAGAAGGCACGTATTTTCTTTTAACTGCCACAAAATTCCTTTTTAAGAATTACAGCAGCGCTTCACTGCACTTACGGATCAAACTAGAAGAGAAACGCGAGCCTGGTCTTGATGCGGCAGTGGAGTAGCGGTTCCAGACTTCCAATAGCCAAAGAATTTGGATCTGGATTTTCCATTTGTAAAATCCATACGATAAACAAACGGACTCCAGTCCATAAAAAGAAACAAAATATGGTTTTGGATAAAAATCCAACCCGTCAAATCAGTTTTGTAATGGTTTGGAATGGTCTGGTTATGGATTGGTAAGGCACAATTGGATTTTTTGCCCACCCCTAATGTATAGTAAATTAATTGACTTTTACAATAATTACCTCAAAAACTATGCCGATGATATTTTTAACTATTTGATAGTGTAAATTTTATTATACTAACACTATATAGAAATTAAACTCAATAGAATATACTAATATTATAAAGTCATTAATATAATGGTTGTCATAAACAAATTAAATAAAAAGACTTTATTATTAATTTAAAAATATCAAACAAAACTGATTACAATATTTTAGTAAGAAATTTTAGATCTTAAAATATCTAAAACAATAATTTTAAAATAAAACACTAATAATTTTAATTAAAAATTTAATTAGTTAATTAAAAAAATACTCTCTTAATATTCATTTTTGACTTAAACCTAAACGAATGACTGCATTTTGGATAAGAACATGAATTACTCTTATACGTCAGAAAGTAAGAACAAGCACCTTTTGGACTATATCTTCGTCAGGAGTATTTGAACTGTTGTTGCTATCCAAGAGAGCGTAGTGACGGAATAGGATCATTGCATCTTCGTGAACAAGTGGTTTTAAGACACATGGGGTGCCAAATCTAGGAAATGCAACCCTTGAAGTCACCAAGATTTTATAATCTGATAAATGGAATTTAAATTTCTTCACAAGGGCTTCTGAGCGAGGCCATACATCATCCAAAACCAATAGCATTGGACTTCCCTCAAATTTCCTTAGCAAAAGTCCCAAATGATTAATTGCATCTTCATCGGTTTGAAACTTAGGCACTTGATACCCAAAGTGTTCAAATAGTCTTTCTACAATAATCTTCAACTTGGGCGTTTTTGAGAAGGTGACAAATAATATATTTTCCCTAAATTTACCTAGTGAAACCAAAGAGCTGTGTGAGCGCAGAGCATTTGATGTCTTATACCTATTCAGAATGCATATATGCAATGTATGTATTTAACTGTGCATACTGTATATTGCAATAAAATAATTTACTACGTTTATCAAGGATAAAATAACCGTAAATGATGGAATGACATATAACTGCTAAATGGTATCGGGGATTATTTTTAAAAATTTTAAAATCTATAAAAACCCAATATGAACAAGAAAAAAAGAAGAAAAAAAACACTTGCAACACCCTCTCTAACATATATTTTTTAACAAATACTCTATTATTGGTCAAAACTTATATAGAAAACTATAAAATTAACTAGGAGAAAGACTTATTAAAAGAAATGAGATTTACAAAAATTTGTAATTTTGAATAAATTTGAGCCAATAATAGAGAGTGTATTCAACAAAGTGTCATAAAGTATGTTACTAGCATTTTTCATTAAAAAAATAAAGAATTAAAATCAAACTAAATCATATTTATAAAGAATGAAAACATATTTAGGTATCTACAAAATGAGCACTAAACAACAAAGAATATAACTAATACAGCTCAAGAGAATATGCTTTATCTATTAAATTAGGGGAAAGGATTCTCTGCAGTGACATTATCACTGCATGAGATTTGGCCATTCAAAAAAATGCATAGCATAATATATTTTTATTTTAAAATTAAGCTTTAAAAGAATAAAGGGTGAGATTATAACATTTGAGAGGATCCAAATTCTTTCTCCACATCAGAGGATCCGTTCCCATTAAATTAGCATTTTCAAAAAATAGAAAATGCCTATGATATTATCTCTTTATCTAAATGCACATACAAGTTGCATTTTTTAATAAGCAAGTTAGCATCATTGAAGTTGTCAAGTTAAGAATCAATTGCATGCTTATTAATTTAAGTAATTACTTGAAGAAGATTAGACCCCACTGAAAATAAATGATCAGGAAACTTGTTTTGGGGGAAAACGAGTCAATTACACATAATAAAATGTAGCTATCTTGCACGAGTTATTTGGTCAAACATTTTAGAATTATGCCATTGGAATGGAGAGCTATTTAGTGTGACATTATAAGGTTTTATATGAAAATTATAAAATTAAAAATAAGGATAAGCAACTCTAATTGTAGCATCCGGAAATATTAACTTCTCAAATTAAGGACAAAGTATCAGTATTCAGTAACCTTGAATTCTGCTTTAAGTTGTTTAAATTTCTAAATTTCATGAGGAATATATAAGGAATCAAAACATTTCACTCCCAATCTGTTGCTGATAAAATTTCCATGTAATGTTGAATAATGAATGCCATCTGATGTATTTCCAGTAAACATTTTTTACGTCTTTTTGTTACCATATGAGAACTAATTAGCTCATTATTTATCATAGTAGAGAACCAAAAAAGAGTTACACTTACCCTTGATTTGTTCATCCCAACAGAGCCTTGTAGCCAAAGTGGATTTCCCGGATCCTCCCAAACCAGTCAACACAATAATGGACAAACCTTCGTTAAGAATCTTCACCTTCAACTCGCTCAATGGTATATCAAACCCAACAGTGAATTCTGACTTTTCAGGAACACCGAAAGGACGCTTGATTTGTTGTGCGGTCTCTTCCATGAATAATTAATAAGCAACCTTCCACGCCCCTTCTCTTGTTTAAACTATTAAGGAACTGGTTATGAATGGCAGAAAAAAAATCAAAGTGTTGCTGCCTCTAAAACCCTTAATTTCAATTTGATACTCGATAATTATAGACATGAAATTAGTTCTCTAAAAATTTTGGTCACTAGATTACTTCTTAATAATTCCTTTTGTTACATTTTAATTTTCCACAAGAACGAATATATAATGATATTTTAATTCTTTAAGGGTGCGTTTGTTTCACAGAATCGTGTTGGATTTCTGGAAATGTGGATTCTCATGCTTATAGTGATCTTATTCCCATGGAAAGAGGGTGAGAATGTGAATTTCTATGGGGTAAGAATCATATTTACTATGTAAAAACTCTATTATACCCTCACTATTAATACCCACTACCCCACTACCTCTCTACCTACCTTGATTTTATTCTCACTACTATTTTATACTGCTTTTGTTATTCCCGCTATTGTGTAAATATGATTTTATGCCTACTTAAATAATACCCATGTGAATTTTATCCACACGTACTACTTTATAATCTCCATGATTGAATTGCCTGCTTTGTTCTAAACTAAAAATTTTTTATATAATCGTTGTGTTGTGATAAGTTTGTTTTATATTGAAATTTGGTAATTATAATGCATGAACTCACGAGAAGCATAAGAAATTTGGTTGTTGATATAAAATATAATAATTTTTGTAATAAAAAAAGGATATTTTAGTGATATAACATATATTCCTAGAAAAAAATAATGTGAACCAAACATATATTTTAAATATTCCCGGGAATATAAAAAACATTCCCAACCAATTTTACTATTTAACCAAACATATTTTTCTTGAAATATCCAAGAATGTCATTCTCATCTAATATTCCAAGGAATAACATTCCCGGGAATACAACAAGATTCCGTGAAACAAAAGCCCCCTAAGTGATTGGTTTAGGAACAAATTAATATTTTAATCGGTGCAATGTACAAAATAAATATAAAGTTATATAATTAAAATTTATAATAAATAAATAGTATTAAATATATAAATTATATTATAATTAAAATTCATAATAAATAAATATTTTTAACATATATATTATGTTTTAATTTATAATAAATAATTTATAAAATTGTAATACAAGGTTATTTTTAACTATCAATAATTTATTTAGGAAAAAATTTATATTTAATTTAAAAATAAAGATTAGAACACAATATATAAAAAGAGATAAGAGATTAAGAAAATTTTCCAAACATACTTTTGTCGAAGAATAACATCTAAAAACACTCTCATTCAATATAATCTTTTAGATATTATATTTTTAATAAAATCTTTAAAGAATTAATATAACAAATATCTAAGAAATTAATTTAAAATTCAAAATTTTTGGAATAGTAAAATAATATTGGAATGATGCATGTTAGTTCTATTGGAAGATCAAAATAAACAATTTATTTAGCGAGAAAACTTTTTCTACGTGAGTAATCAAAAGAATAAATATTAATTATTAAATCTTGTCATGGATAATCAACATTATGAGTTATGTGAGTTTTTTAAAATGTCAAATTACATGATATTAAATCTTGATAATTAATTATATATAATTATATGACTCATATTTACTCCTCACTATTATAAAATTCTCTATATATATATATATATATATATATATATGAGTGTATCAAGTAAGAATAATTCTTCTTTAAGAATATGATAACATTAAATTTGGACCATACACAAATGGTAAAGATTGAAAGTCATGTGGTTTTTTCTTTTAATCTTGACCATCCAAATAAGATCTAATAGTCTATATTTATAATTATCATTTATGAAAATAAGAAGCGTTCCTATTTAATATCTCTCTCTATCAACACTGGTTGGCACAAATGATAGCGATTTGTATCCCTTAACTAAGTTGTTCAAGGTTTGAATCTTGGCCTTAGGTATGGATTATTAGACCATGTTGGGAGGGGAATAGTCACTTTATGTGCGCTTACAGTTTCCAACGAAGATTAATCACTGCTTTCGACGGTGGATACTTCATACCAATACCATGGTAAGCTAAAGAATAATAATATACCTCTCTCTGTGTATATATTAACCCTTAAATCTTACCATAAATAATCAAGATTAAAACACACAAGTCGCGTGAGTTTCTTAAAAAGTTATATATATAACTTTTTTAAATAGTCACATAACATTAAATCTCGACTATCTATATATGATTGTATGGTCAATATTTGTTCCTCTTATATAAAAATGACCCACTAGATATGCCCCCACAAATATTTATATATATAGATATAGATTAACTTACTATATATCAAGGTTTTAATTAAAATTTTACTTATATGAATTCAAATTATTATATTTATTTGTACAATATTTACATATGATATATATTAGAATACAAATTATAGACCCTGTTTTGTGGTGTAAATTAAATATATAAAAATGAAAAACTTAATAAATTTATCGTATGAAACGATGATCATTCTGAAAATGTGGAGAATATTAGTTAGATTTTTTTTTTTTTTTAAGAATGGTTAGATTGTTAGTTGGGTTGATACGTCTCTTACACGCTTTGGTGGTTCAAAATGAACATCGAAATCATTTTGGTTTGTAGTTTCCTGTGGGTGTAGGGTTAAATATGTTTTATTAAGAGATGTGATACACTTTTTTTTTTTTTTGAAAAGAGATGTGATACACATATAAATACATAATTAAATTTAAAATATTTTAATGTATATCTATAGATTTATCTCTATCTATATATATATTTGTATATGTAAAGGACACTTAAACTTATTACAAAAGGAATCGAACTCAAGTTGTTCCGCTAAATAGATCATGTGAACGCACCTATGAGTTAACTTATTATAGTCATTGATAGAGACTATAACTCTTTGTAGTCATTGATCAGACCTAATTAAATTTAACAGACCTATTTCTATTTAATAGAAAATTAAATATTTGCATTAATGATATTTATTATACAATTGAGTAAAATATATTTCTAGATCAGGTTCATGTATAGTCATTCATCGAACTTAATCAGATTTAATGAACTTAATTTCATTAAACTTCACAATTAAATATAAACAATACTCATAAAACAGCAATTTTAACCTGCTACATGCTCATATATAATTTTATTACTATAAATTCTTATCTTAAATATTGTCATTAGCTTATTGCCACGGTATTATTATTATTTTTTTGGTTTACCATGACATTAATGCGGAGTATTCACTAGTTTTGTTGATGACTAATCTCCGTCAAAAAACCTAGCTGACCACCTTTAGTGTGATCTTCCCTCCCAACCACGTTTTTGTCTATTCACAAGACTCGAACCCGAGACCTTGTTTAAGAGGACCGATGAGCCTTTTTTTTTTTATTTGGTCCTGTGTCAGAGACCACGGGTGTCTCCCAACCTACTGGGTCAGAGACTAATCCCGCTCGCGGTGTGTGGCTGCCGCTGGCCCAAGGAAATTTTGCACAAGGAGGGAATCGAATACGGATTCTCCAGCTAAATGGATCGTTCCCCCACATCTGAACGCAATGGGACCTTATACCACTATGTCAACCCTTTAGGTTAGGACCGAGGAGCCTAGTACCAACCAACGACTTGTTGGGATGGTATAATTACTATTAAATGCAATTTTTATTGTCGTATAGAGAAATTTTTGGAAATTATGACACAAATGTAAGTATATTGAGAATAAGTTAAAAAAATAATTTAGTAAAAATCCGACTGATATGTAATACTAAGCTATACCTTTCAAATAACGATCGATGCTTCCTATGGATTTGTGTTCTTCTCTCGTCCTCCTTATTGAGAGCTGCAACAGGTTACGAACACAACTGAATTTCGAAGTTTTTTTTTTCTTTTTGAAAGGACTGAATTTCGAAGTTATGAAAGATGAAAAATTCCAACTTCTTTTACGGGGCAATTTGAAGGAATGGAACTTCAGAAGGCAAAACAAGGCATTTATAGCTCCCAGAGGCCAATTTTTCCTATTAAAGTAGGTTTACGTTTTTTCGGGGACAATTGCTTGTCCTGTGACTTTTGGAAAGATATTCTTTATGGTAGTTGGAGATAACTTTTGAGAAGGGGTAGTCACAAGTCGAATTGGTTTGAGTTTAAGAGATATTTTGATCTAAACCGATTAATGTTAATAGATTTGAATTGGTTCAGTTTTTTTTTTTTAAAAAAAATATGGCAACCCAAACCGAACCAACTCAATCACATTTGGATTTGTTTGGATCATGTCATTGGATAACTTAATAAAATAATAAAAAATAAGAAAAATGATAGAAAAAACATACAAAATCATAACAAAATGAAAGAAAAATAATGAATAATATTAAAAATGGAGATTATAGAATTACACAACATAAAAAATATAGAATTATAAAATTACACAAGATAAAAAATTAAATTATTTTTAAAATGGTATGAGTTCAAGTTAGTTCGGATTGGTTTGGATTCTACATGCTCAAATCCGATATCCGAATTGAAGTCATTAGGTTCATGATTTTAAAATATGAACCGAATCAATAATTCGAACCAATCCAATTTTTTCTCTTTGGTTTAGTTTGGATTTATCGAGTCATTAGATCGGTTTGATTTGGTTTGGTTTGAATTTATTGGATCACTGGATTAGATTGAACCCATGATCACCCCTATTTAGAAGTTATAATGACTAATTTATTTATTTTTTTATATTTTATTATTACTTTTTTTCTTTTTCATCAAATAACATATTACAATTATTACTTTTCGTCTCTACCTTTCCCTCTCATCTTTCTATATCTATCCACCAAATTTTAAGAGCATGGAGAATCTTTATTTCCTTTCACAATTTGGCATCCTTAAGCATTTGTTTGGTAGAGCGAAATAGGAGACAGACAAGAAAGAGCGAAAAAATGAAGAGATATTGAGATACGTGCTTCATTTGATTTCACGAAAGTGAATGGCCAATTATATGTATTAACATTATATGTGTTAACAAATAATTATATGTTAGAACATATAATAAATTATATATATATTATTTAAAAATAAATTTTTATTCTTATTTATAAATTTTTTATTTCTTTTCTATTTCTCTTAAATCAAATATACTAGAAACGTGAATAACCAGAAGAGGAAAAAGAAGGAGTCCCAATTCTCATGGTGAAGAACGAAGAAGCACAAAAATGAGGTCAAATTAGAAGAAACAGATTGATTCATAGATTTTGGATTGGGTTTGGTGCACTCACTGCATATTGGGTCGTTAATATAGTGGTTATGGGGCCACCGGAAGCAATATGCCGAACTATTGGAGTGTGTCTCGGCGTGGTCACCGGAGGCCGTGGTGGTTGTCGGAGACCATGAAATGGAGAGTAAAAAGAGGAATATTCTGATACAGAAAGTGTATAATAAGATGGTAGACCTTAACTTAATCTAAAGGCCAATAATAATGGTGCATGGTGGACCATTTATGATAGTGGTCCACCCTAGAAACCGTCATGAGTGTATTTAAGGATAATCTCTAGTTATTGTAACACCCTTCAACCCTGAGACACATACACTTATAATATAATAATAAATACATTCATTGCGGAATTTAAATAGGAGATATACTAATTTTTCAAAAACTTCTTTCGTGGTAAAAGTGCATTGCATCTTGTATTTTCATAAACTTAAAGAAAAACAACTCAGTAAATAACATAATCCAAAATTGAATAAATCTTGGTACTTCAAAGGCCATACAAAAACCATTTTAAATCGATTTTAAGAAAAACTAATTATAAATTGAAACATAGACTAAGGACAAAAAATCTATACCCTGATGTTGCATTGTTTCAGAGCATACATAACAAAAAAGCTGAAAATAGCAAAGTGCCTAAGCCTCTCCTTTAGCATCATTATCATGCTCTTGTAAAGACTCATCTGCAAGGTTGGCGTTCAACCCAAATACAAAATGAAATAAATGGAACACACTGGAAGGGGGTTGAATAGTGTGTTAGTGTAAACCTTAACACTTTATCTCAAGATGAAACCTTTTCAAAAAGCAGATATAAAAAGAAGGCTTAACAAGCTTGTGAAAAGATCGTCCAAAGTTGTTAAAACCAATTTCACAAAATAGATTGTAAATAAACTTGTGCTTCCAATGATGCTTTCAAGAGAAAACAAGTTAAAACTCAAGAACAGAAGTATGAACACTTGTTTTATACTGGTTCACTCAATATGTGAGTTATGTCCACTTCTCCTTCAACCTTAGAAGGATTCCACTAATCAAAACATATTACAAATCAAGTATTCTTCCTTGTGATTGCTGGCTTGCTACAAGTATTCTTTATGCCACTTTTGGCACACCTTCAATCTCCCTCTGAGATTGATAAACACCCAAGTATTCTTATTCTTTGATCACTAAGTCACTCCTGTCTTTCCAAGCATCAAGTTTGAAAGATTACAATCAAATAACTCTTACTGAGAGGACAAACAATGTAGCACTGATTACAACAAAGCTTTGCTAAGCAAAGAATAACACTTTAACGCTCAGGTTTTGATCGTCTAGAAATGAAAGAATTATCAGAGCAAAAATGGCAACACTTCAAGTATTTAAGAATCGTTATTTTCTTCAAAGCTTTCATCTTGTTATATAGGCTTCAAGGATATGACCGTTGTGGGGATTTGAGCCTTAAAAAAATATTCGTTTCCTCACATAACTTGTCGCTTGTGCAACATGGCGGTCATGGTGATGATGATCATGGTGGTGGTTGTGGTCATGATGGTGATGATGGGCTTGACATATTTTTAGATATTTGATTTTTTTTTTTGTTTGGTGAAACTTTCAAAGATTTCATAGTTACATGATGTTTTAATTTGAATTTAAAATATTTTAATTTAGGTCTTCCATTTTAATCTAACGTTGATGTTAGTCATTTTTTTTTATTACATAAAATTTAGGTGAGTTGGGTCTCGGGGACTCACCAGGATCAAGGTATGTTAGTCATTCTCATCCTCACGTAAGAATGTCATTCTCATATGATTCGTCATGACCCCATATAAATAAAATATTTGAATCTTTTAATACTTTCCCATAAATTATTTTCTTAAATAATTTGAATACTCTGGGTTTTTTGTAATGTTTTAACTAACAGTAATTTTGGTAAAAAAAAACTAACAGAGTAATAATAATTAGGCAAGACAATATTTAATTAAAATTAATTTAATTCATTTAATTGATTGACACGACTAATTGCTTGAATACTTTCCTTTAAAATTTAAATTATTATTTTCTTAAAAATGAAAATTCATAACCATGATAAATATTGATTACTCTTAATATTAATAATACTCTTTCTTTAGGTGTAAAAAAAAAAACATTCAATTGAACTAAGGCGCCATTAGCTAGCGTAGACCATCGAACCAGCGCCACACCAGCAGCAGCGTCTGTGACCACCGCACCAGTAAGGCCCACCCATGACCACATCTGTCTTCCTTCTCCAATTTCCCTATGGCTTTGTGTCTTTCATTTTGCGTTTTTCTATTTCCCAGATTGATCCAGATTGTTTAGTTATTTATTTTATTTTTGTCTTATTTGCATGTACTACCACACGCCTACACTTTATTACATACTTTCTAAACCATCCTCTTTTATGAATTAAAATTTATTGAAAAATTATAAAATTAGGATAAAAATTCATTAAATAAACCATGAGATCCACTAAATTTTATAATTTTCAACCAATAAAAAATATGTGTTAAAAAATGTGGTCCAAACATTTCTCTTGCATATATCATTGTTCGCTAGTTGTTCTCTTTTTAATTTTAATTCCTGACTTCCATGATGTCTACTACTTTGTTAATCAAACTTTATAATTTATTTACTCTCTTTGATCTTATTAAGACCTAACTTTTTTTTTATAGAAGAGACCAAACTTTTTAGTTTATCAAGATTAAAAAAAATTAATTTAGTTGATAGTAATAAATATGTCTTAAATTTATATTTTTTTTGTTTAATTATTTTGCAGATTCCCATAATTTTACCAAATTTTTAATTAAGTCTCTAAACCTTTTTTTTCAATTGAGTCCTCCCCCTTAATTGTCATTATGAAAAATAACCGTAGACACAAAATTAGAGGTGCATACAGTGGATTGGTGCTTCAGAAGTGTGTTATAAGCACAGGAATCAATTACGAGATATTTCTGCAGAGTTTCAACCTCTACAAGTCAATTCAACCCATGTATTCTTTCACAAGCCTCTCACAATTGTTTAGCTACGCAAAATATTAAAACTCTGCAGAAAACTTTCACAATAAACTCAGTGTACTTACAAAACACTCCAAAAGCAACAATCTACTGTTTGTACATCTAATTAAGTATCTGCGGTTAATTTTTCATAACCACAATTAGACAGGAGGACCCAATTGAAAAAAATTAGAAGTTTAGGGATCCAATTAAAAGAATAAGAAAAAAGTTCAAGGTCCTAATTGAATATTTGGTAAAATTGACCGTGGATCAATTTAACTTTTTTTTTTAACTTCTATAGTCATTAATACTTTTCTCTCTTTTAATTATTTGCCATTACAACTTCTCTTTTAATTTGGAATATGTTGGTCTAAAAATAATTAATGCAAGGAACATTATGAATTAAATCATAAAAAGAAGGCTAGAATACAACTTTGGTCCCCTATTTTGACCAATCCGCAATTTTGGTCTCCGTTTTAAAATAAAGGTATTTAGTCCTCCAGTTTTCGAAAATCAGTAATTTTGGTTCAATTTTCAATTTTGCATACGTTTTATTTCTTTTATTTGTGTGTGTGTGTGTGTGCGCGCGCGTGCATGTGTGTAAATTAGTGAGGATAAAAAAATTCAAGTAAATTAGCAAGGATAAAAAAAGGAAAAAAATTACAAGGTTATAAGCTATAAGCTAGTAATTGAAGTAGAAAATAAGTTAGAAATTATTAAAATAAGTACACTACACCAATATGTCATTAGTGCAAGTGAAATTAAGCTCGGATATCTTAAACAAGGTTTTAGGTTAAAACCTTGTAAATGGAAAATATGTAGTTTGAGCGGAAGAACGTATAATTAAAAGTGGTCAATTAGGTTTCTGACAAAAATTAGTCATCGACAAAATCAATAAATACTTCACATCATTAACATAGTTACAAAAAAATAAATTTGTGTACCAAAAAACTTAAAATCATCTTCTACTCCTGGAGTGACTTATCAAACACCAAAAGTTATTGAGTAGAGCGACTCTACTAAGAGACTAACCCTCACTCTTGCCAATATCTCAATTAGACATTTTCAATATTCTTTCTATTTTTTCTCTTTTATATGTGCATTGCACACACAAGCTTTGCAATTAACAAAAAAAAAAATTCTTTTAATCATCTCAAACTACCTTTCTTTATCTTTATCTTAGTTTTGTTAACCATCTAACCCTTTTAATCTATTCTCTTTTACTTTATCTCTAAATTAAATTTTAAAATTTTTTAAAATTTTTTTTGTCAATAATTAAAAATAACCTTATATCAAAATTTAAATTGTTCATTGTAAATTCTAAATATAGTTTATCTATTTAAAGATATTTATTATGAATTTTAATTATAACATAATATAATTTATTTATTACAAATTTTAATTATATAAAAATAAATATTTATCTTATGTATTTCACATACTAAAATAATACTACAAATAAATTTTATTAACTTTTCATTTTTAAAATTAATTCTATCAATATTAATCATTTCAAAATATTCGGAAAAAAAATTAATCATTTCAAAATTAGCGCTACTAATCTAAGCACACGTTTAAAATAACTTATGTGTTATTAGTGTAAAATTTTATAATTGATATTATTAATTAATTAAAAATTATTTTAAACATAACTTTTAAAATAATTATTATTGTAAAAGTCAAAATTTTTATCATATACAAGAGTTTTTAATTCAATAAAAATAAATCTTTTATATCATCAATTTATTTTAATTAAATAGTTTAATAGTATGTATTGTTGATATAAAAAAATTGATATCATCAATCAATTATAAATCATCATTAATATAACTTTAAAAATAATTATTATAAAAAATAATAATTTATTTTATATGATAATTTATTATTAAATGATATTAGTAATATATAAAAACACCTCTACATTGACTATACTTGTATTATTTATTCAAAATGAAATTCTTAAACATGTTCATCGTAGTTGTTATTCGTTTGGTTTAAAAACACATCTACATTGACTATACTCGTATTATTTATTCAAAATGAAATTCTTAAACATGTTCAACGTAATTTCATCGTAGTTGTTATTCGTTTGGTTTAAAAACACCTCTTCATTGACTATACTCGTATTATTTATTCAAAATGAAATTCTTAAACATGTTCAACGTAATTTCATCGTAGTTGTTATTCGTTTGGTTTGACACTTTGTTTGGAACAAGTCTTTTTTTTTTTTTTTTTTTGAGGTGGAAAACTGGATATATTAAAGCAAATAAACATCAGAGGAAATTACATCATGGGTAACAAGATGCTCCACTTGATATGAACTTCCTCCATCCAGCACCTATCAAGAAAATTAAAAGCTATCGGAAACAAGTCAATGTGAAAGCAAGCGTATGGACAAGATTAAACTAGATGCTCTTTCTTTTTTTTCTTTTTTTGTTGGGTTCCTCTTTAAAGAAGAAGGAATGATAAAAAAAGAAGTAGGACCTATTTTTGCTTTTCTTCCAAATTGGAAAAAAAATATGGGAAAGTTATTTTTATATATCGAAAAAACCAAAATGATATTATTTTAATATAATTTTTTATTAAGAATGTTTTATGTTTATATAATATATTTGTCTTTATTTTCATTTTTTAAGTAATCAAACAAGAAAAAAAATTAACTTTTTTCTTTTTTATTAAATAACCTATAAAATTATCTCATATTAAATTTTATTTTCTCTTATTTTTCTTTCCCTTTTTTTTTTTTCTTTTTACTCTCTTTTTTAAATCAAGCATACCATAGCATGAGAAACGAGGAAGACTTGACTAGCAACATGGAAGCTCATACCAATACGGAATGAAACGTCAGCATCGGATTTGACAACTGTACATCTAGATAAGCCGTTATTGAATGATAAAAAAAAAAAAAAATGGGTATTGGTTAACGCGTGGAAACTGGAAAATACCATGTACTAGTCTTTTTTGTTGCAAATCATAGATATTTTCCATAATACTAGTCTGGTAAATGCGGATCCAGAAATTTTTCTTAAAGAGGATAAGAAATAATTTATAATATTTTTATAAAAATATATTATAAATTTTTACAAAATACATAATGTCATAATAAAAATATATCAAAATATTTAAATTTTTATAAATTATAATTGTTTTCTATGCATTTTCATATTTTAAAAATATTCTATGATTTTTTCATTGTTAATATTATCAAAAATTAAAAGAATAAAATAATAAAATTAGTATCAATTTATTCTCTTTTTTTATTTCATATACTTTTACATTCATTTAAAAAAAAAAATTATCTTATGGGACAATACCCTTTTTTTTTTTGGGGCAATTTTTTTCATCAGACATGTATAAATAAAAATAAAAATCTTGTGGGGACAATTGCCCCCACAGTCTCTTACATGGATCCGCCGGTGGATAACAGTATGTGACTCATTTTTTTTATAAAGAAATTTTGAATTTTTTTTACGCATTAAGAATATCAAAACTCGTGGGCTGAAATTAATTTCTTTAAGTATAAATTTAAACTATTAAAATATGAATTATTTTTTAGAGAAATGTTGTGAATACATTTTCTAACACATTATTTTAAACACACATTCTTTTATTAGTTAAAATTTATTGAAAATGATAAAATTTTGTAGGTCTTCCATCATATTTAATGATTTTCTCTCTTAATTTTTAATTTTCAATAAATTTTAACTAATTAAAAAGTATGTTTAAAAAATTGTGCTACAAAGTATGTTTCTAACCATCCTCTCATTTTTTTTTGTAATAAAGTTTGTATACACGATTGAGAATTAAATTTTTATTTTATATTTTAAAAGTTTAATTATCTATTAAATGTTTGGTGATGAGACTGATCACTCATTTAATTTTCGTAAAACTTCATAAAGAAAAGCCATGGCAATTGACAATGCATAGACCTACTGTTTCTTTTATATTTATACGCAAATGATTGTTGGACGGAAACAGAATCAAACTCCTTTTGATGAACACGTGTTTGCCCAATTCAAAATATTTGTATGTGTTTGACAGACATTTCCAACTTTTTTTTCAATGAGAAAAACATGTTTAATTTTAAGTTAAATGTATAATTTAATTAAATATGTGTAGCAAATTCTTAATTGGATCTATATATGTAAAAACTTATTAAATCGATCTCCATGCTTACAAACATCATGGATGCATTTGGTCTTTGCCATTACAAACATGTTTATGTATGTTTAATTTAAGTGCAATGCATTCTTAATTCGGTCCCTACACTTTTTTTTTATCGGTAAATATTAATTTATTAATTTTTATTAAAAATGTTAGTGGAAGGAATTCGAACTTACAACTTCTTCCTCTTCATTCTCTCCATCACCCTTAAGCTCCCTCTTCCAAACCACCAAGTTAACCTTATATCTCCATTCAATCCCTACATTTGTAGCTCATTCTTAATTCTTAATTCTTATAGGACCAAATTAAGGATGTATTTATGTATAGGGACTAAATTAGGAATGTATGGCAAATATAGAGACTAAATAAAGAATGTGTTACACACATAAGAACCAAATTAAGAATACGTAAATTGCGTTATAATGACAGGAACCAAATCAATAATATTTACACATATAGGGATTGATTTAATAAATTTTTACATACAATGATTAAATTGAGAATTTGCGACACATATAGGTACTAAATTATGTGTTTAACCTTAACTTTATTAATAGTATTTGATAAACTAATTTTTGTTAATAGTTTGTAGTGTTTTTTAATACATTACTTTAAGTAATATTTTTAAAAATCCTAAATTTTAATATTTTATATTTTTTTTAAAAAAAATTGCTTAAATGATCTTTTGGTCCCTATAAAATAGGGTGTTTTTTTTTTTTTTTTTTTAATTTTAGTCATTTAAAGTTTTTTCTTTTTGTTTTAGTCCTTTAAAGACTTAAATTATTTTGTTTTAGTCCATGCTTTTAAATAACAACATTAATTGATGATGTAACAGCAACGTCAACAATTCATTGACTTGTCAGTCATGTCATAAGAAATTTGACAGGATAATCACTTGTAATGTTAGTTTAGTAAACATATTATTATCAATAAAGTAAAATTAAAATTTATATAAAATTATTATCTTAACATATTTATTGCTAACTACTTTATGGGACGATTTATCAAATAATTATAATTTAATAAACTAACTTAATATCTTTCTGGGTAAAAAAAAAACTTAATATCTTTCTGGATAAAAAAAAAAAACTTAATAACTTTTGATCATCAGTTTTCAAGTTTCAACTACTTTTATCAAACCTAACCTATATATGCAAGCACACGTCACTCAATTCCATCATCAATCCTCTCATACAGTCCTTCTACAGCCCATGTTTGGTTGGGACTTGGCCACTTGGACGTTCTGATCCGCCAAAACGCAGTGGAGCAGATATTACTTTTTTCTATGTTTTTTTTTTTAATTTAAATATCTTTTTAATTTTTATAATTTAGTATTTTTTTTGTTTAATTGTAATTTTTACCTCAATTTTTTAATTTTTGACGAATTTTATCCCAACAAATTAATTTGGGGCATTTTATTCTCAACTTTTAATTTTTGACGAATTTTACCCCCAACAAATTAATTTGGTACATTTTATCCCCAACTTTTAATTTTTGGCAAATTTTATCCCCAACAAATTAATTTGGCGCATTTTATCCCTAAATCCTAAACTATAGAGGGTAAAATTTGTAACTTTTTAAAAAAGTTGGGGGTAAAATGCGCCAAATTAATTTGTTGGGGGTAAAATCTGCCAAAAATTAAAAAGTTGGAGGTAAAATGTGCCAAATTAATTTGTTGAGGGTAAAATCCGCCAAAAATTAAAAAGTTGGGGGTAAAATGTGCCAAATTAATTTGATGGGGGTAAAATCTGCCAAAAATTAAAAAATTGGGGGTACAAATTGCAATTAAGTCTTTTTTTTTTTGTTTTTCATCATTGTAAATTTTTTTATTTTAGTTTTTATAAATTATATTTGTTTTATTTTTTATCCTTAAAACAGTTTAGATAATGTCTTAAATAGTGAAAAAAATACTTTGAATGGTAAAAAAATACTATCTAAACTATTTTAAGAATAAAAAAATAAAATAAACATAATTTATAAGGACTAAAACAAAAAAAAATTGTAAGAATGAAAACAAATACTAAATTGTAAAGACTAAAAAAATATTAATTTTTTTTGCAAATACTTTTTTCTATGTTGAATAGAATATTTTGACGTAAATTTCTAAGTGAATGCGGATCCTCTACGTTACGCAAATGCAAAAACACTACAAAGGTTATTCCTGCGTGTTAGACTCGTAAGCTTCAGGGTCAGACATGACATTTTACGAGACCAAGGAAAATAATAGATAAAAGGGTTAATTAAGTTTTTAGTCCTTAAATTTTTTTAAAATTTGATTTTTAATCCCTAAACTTTAGTTTGACTGGTCAAGGTTTCTAAACTTTTTAAAAAATCGGTTTTTAGTCCCTGAATAAAATTTTGACTGGTCAAAGTTCCTAAACTTTTTAAAAATTCGGTTTTTAGTTCCTAAACTTTTTTAAAATTTTATTTTTAGTCCCTGAATTAATGAGATTTCAGAAACTAAAAATCGAATTGTTAAAAAGTTTAGGGAGTAAAAACTGAATGAATTTTTAAAAAGTTAAGGGACATTCACCTGTCAAACTAAAGTTTAGGGACTAAAAACTAAATTTTTAAAAAGTTTAGGGACCTTGACCAGTCAAACTAAAGTTTAGGGACTAAAAATTAAATTTTGAAAAAGTTTAGGGACTAAAAATTTAATTAACCCTAGATAAAACTATAAAAGTTAGGATGGTCAAGGATTGAGTTGGTTCAAAATTAGAAAATATTTTAATCTAAACTAATTAATGTTAATCAGTTTAAATTGGTTCAATTTTTTTAAAATAAATTTGGCAACCCAAACCAAACCAACCTAATCACATTCAGGTTAGTTTGGATTAAGTTATCGGATCACTTAATAAAATAATAAAAAATTAAAAAATAACAAAAAATAGAAAAATAAATAAAAAATCATAATGAAATGAAAGAAAATTAATGGTTGATATCAAAAGTGGGGATTATAGAATTACTTAACATAAAAATATAGAATTATAAAATTACACAACATAAAAAATTAAAAAATTTCTCCAAAAAAATAATTATTTTTTAAAATAGTATGAATTCGGATTGATGTGGATTCTACATGTTCAAATCGTAATTGTTATATTTACTTCCTTTATTACTAATATACCTCCTTTTACGTTTGTTTTTCCAAAAATATCCTTTATATACACCTCTCTTTTGTTACTAATATATATTTACATAACCCCGCAACGCACATTGAGATTTGAGACCCCGCCAATACGATCTAGCCCCTGTGCAGTGTGCAATACAATTTTTATTTTGCCCCATCCATAAGACCTGCATAATTCTGAATTCATGTATACTCCACCTGAGAATCATTGGACCCACATCAATGGCGGAGCTAGACTATTTTAATTGGGTGGCCAAATACATGAAATACTATTAAGTATAAACTTCTATTATTTTACTGTAAAATTTTATATGTTAGGCAATAATTAGTTTATGCATCAAAACAATATCCTCACTATTCAATGTAGCTACCACACAAAAATCTCTTAATTCAAATGTAGACTCAAGCTTAGCATATACCGGATATGTCACACGCTTCCACATATTTTATGACAAGATTAGTTCTTTCTAATCTTGACCTTGCTACTGCAAAGTTGGCTATTGGGTTTCTAGGTCCCTTTCATCCTCTCAGTGTTTGGTTTTCTCTTTATCTTGAGAATAGTCATGTCTTGGTACCCAAAACTCCCAGTGGAAAAAATTCCATATGTAATAGCCTATAATTCCAGTAAGTCACTTCTCATTCCCACCCACAAATGATTCCTCTTTTAATTAATTGGCCAAAAAAGAAAAGATGTTGTGCTCCACCTCAATAGCAATTATAGCATGACCCAATGTCATTAATGAATGTTATCACTGTAAAAGTATTTTAATATTATAATTAAATGATAAGGTACACCAAATTAGGTTTAAAGTGTGAAAAATTATGTTCTAAAAGTGAAACCAAACATGCAAGTAGTCTCAAATCATTGCAATGCACAAGCTCTAAGGGTGTTTATCAGTTTGAATCAACCCGACCAACTCGAAAATCCAATCCAATCCAACCCAAACCAATTAAATTGGTTTAAATTTTTGGCCTAATCGTATCCAACTCAAACCAAACCAATCAAATTCGATTGTATTTGGTTCGGTAAATTTTTCTATTATTAATTATTATGCATAGAGTTTATGTAAGCCAATTACAACAAAATATGTTGTTTATACATTTTAATGATAGAATTATGTGTGCATTTTTTTAACAAAATCATATATATATATATATATATATATATATATATATATATATATATATATATATATGCTATAGAAAACAAAATCATAAACTTCTCAAAATATACTAAAATATGGATCGTTTGATTACCTTCTTATTGTTGTTCAATTTTGACAAAATTTGACACAGATAATCTAGATAATGTGTAGATATAATTAAACGGTTGGATCGATACAAATAATATTCTATATCGAGTTATTGAATGGTGTAATAGTTGATCAAAGTTACACTGGTGTAATTTGATCCCTCCTCATATTATACCAGTGTAACTTTGATAAACTATTACACCATTCAATAACTTTCAATTGGATGATGTTTCTTAAAACCTACCATTGGATTGAAAGTTCTTTTCATATAGATCATATATACAAAATTTCATATTAATCCAAAATGATTTGCTATCTCATTCATATAGATTAAAGTCGACGTAATATAAACTTTTCAAAATATACTAAAATATGGATCGTTTGATTACCTTCTTATTGTTGTTCAATTTTGACAAAATTTGACACAGATAATCTTGACAATATGTAGATATAATTAAACGGTTGGATCGATAAAAATAACATTCTATATCAAGTTATTAAATGGTGTAATAGTTGTTTAAGTTACACCGGTGTAATTTGATCCCTCCTCCTATATATATATATATATATATATATATATATATAATAAATGTGCATTCATACTTGGAAATCTTGTCAATTTCATTTAGAACATCAGCTCCAATACCCTTATCTACACTCGCATCCTCACCCTCAAGCACTTCCACGTTTGTACTGTCAACAAATCACTCATCAACAATATCAGGCAAAGCAGCATCAGGGAGTATCTCCGGCATGACATCTAACACATGCTCAAAATATATATGCACATCCTTGTCTAGATCGGCGAAAGCTGTGTTACATGTAGCCAACACATCTTGATCATTATCCAATAGAGTTAAACCATCCTTGAATCCTCTTTCTGGTACCAAATAAAACACATGTTCCACCACAAGCTTTAAAAATGTCATGTACAGCCCAGACATTCATCAAGTCAGTTTTCAAAGACTCCCAGTAACATTCTTCACCTTCTAAATATGAATGCACATTTATTATATCACGTGGACCATTTTGTCAGTTAGTTATATTTTTTAGGGACCATTTTGATAGTTACTTGCAAAAGTTGGTTTTTTTTTTTGGGCAACTGATTTCATTCGAGTTTGCTTTGTCATACCACCTCCATTAACAAAAATGGAAGAAGAAAAAGAAGGATGAATGAGAATAAGAGAAAAAGAAGGATGAAGGTGAATCGAATCGGAAGAAGAAGGATGAAGGAAGATCAAATAACAACCTTGCTGAATGAAATGAAAAAGAAGTTTCTTCAAATTTTCTACTCAAATAATCGTTACCTACATAAACTTAAAAGGCAACAGTAAAAAATATTTTTTCACGGACAATTTAGTTCAAAACACTGTGCGCTAACTTGGAATGCTCCTGCACACGTGGGTATGCTACGTCAGCAACGACGTGCCACGTATGCACTCAACGTTAACGGAAATGACACATACTTAACGGTAGGACTAATTTATTGCAACATTTACACATTTGTGGACTAAATTGGTCACTTAAAAAATGTAAGAACTAAATTGTCAGCAAATGCATAATTTCAGGGACTAAATAGGCTATTTACCCTTTAAATAATGTTTTTTTGTTACTTTTTCTATTATCATTTCCTATTTTTTTATTTTTCATCACCATCATACACCTTCTGGGAATTCACGACAATTCCGTTGACGACGCTGTTTCGCTCTTCAACAACCAAAATAAAACGACCTTTGTATAAACCATGTATAAATAAATAAGAACAGTAAATGTCCAAAGTAAAAGAGTCCTTACCCTTCTCATTTGGTTGCCCTTTTATTTATTGTGATGTCAAACCCAAGTTTTACGAATGCAAAATATAAAAGCCGGTTGAGGTTGAGATTAACTTGAGTCACTTGTAGCTCACATTGCAGTAGTCAAAGTTCATTCTCCACCAAATTTCGCATCATATCCGAATCTTGGATACAGCAAATTTTAAATGCTTCATTCACTATGCACATTTAGGAAAGAAACTTCTAAAACTTCTTCGACTGCACACTGGTCATGTTGAGGTATTGACACATTCTCAAATCTGATTCACCTAAGGTCTGATAGAAGATAGTCAAACGGCAAGAAATTATCTTTGCATGTAGATGCCATTTCCTTATTGTTTAAACTTCTAGGTTCAAGAATAATATTTTGTTTGGAGAAAGAGTGAAATAGATAAAAAAAAAAAAATGAAAAAGATGGATTGTTTGGATAGATTAAAAGGAAAGAAGTGAGAAATTTCACTTGTTTGAATGAATAAAAAAATAGAAAAAAATATAAATTATATAAAAAAATATTTATACTTATTAAAAATTATTTTTACTCTTATTTTTCCCTAAGAAAACTATTTATTATTTTTGAAATTTTTGTTATAAAAAATTATTTAACTTTTAAAAATAAAATAAAAAAAATCATTTTTCTCCAATTTCATGCCAATTTAAAAGGAAATTATTTTCAGACGGATCCCATGAAAATGACTTCCTATTTCTCCTCTCACAAACAGTAGAAATTTGATATCTTGATCTCATCAGTCATTTCCTTCCTTTCTATTTGCTTCTGCTCGATTTCCACACAAAGGTAGAAGCTTTTTTCTTCATGAGCATTCATTTGTCTCTGGCCCCATGCGGAAAATCTAACAAATTTAGCAGAACTCTCTTTCCTGTTCATAATTAAGTAGCTTCACAAGATTATCACACAGCACATCAAAATCAGCCATGTTAACTTGTTCAGGATGACCTGTTCATAAATTTTCTGTTCCACTGGCATGACCGGGATCCTTTCTGTTTATAATTATAAGTGGCTTTACAAGATTATCACACAACACATCAAATTATTTAAGAGCCTCCCACCCTACCTTGTAACAACAAAATCAGCCATGTTCAGTTTGACCTGTTCATAAATTCTCTGTTGCACTGGCATGATCAGGATCCTCTGGTCTTCCAGAATAAAAATACACAGGTCCCTATAACACTCAATGGCCTTGTGTTCCAAAACATTCCAGCATTTTTACAGACAAACAAGTACATTGCTACTAGAATAAAGATTTGAATGACCCCAGAACCCTTGCTCAGTAGTGTCATACCACTAGATGCTTCAGACATAGTGAGTTGACACTCCAGCTGTCTTTCTTCCTGCCAATGGATGGATATATATAAAAGGATGGATATCCTAGCTGATCAGAAAATTATGAATCTCTTTGTTGAACTTGGATATTCTTAAAGGTTTTTGTTTTGTGTTTGATGAGCTCCTTAATAGCAAATCCCCTTCAGCACTGATTAATAGGGGCGTTTCCTTTTACCATAATCCAACCTGAAAATTGCATTTTGTTCTTTTTGCTTTTTTGTGTGATCATTGACTCTTGGAAAGACAAGCTGAACTGCATGAAGCAAGTATTAGGAGGAAATTGTATGAAGCCAGTTCAAGTTAACATCAACTTGAGGAACATCTATCTTTAGATTGGGAAGCATAGGTTTGAAATCTTCCCATGAAGCAGCTGTCTCTTCATCACATATCACCGCCTTTAAATTCTTAAGATTAGTGACTGAGTATGGTAATTCACACCTTGGACAACTTGTCATGTAGAAATTTTGTAGATTAGACAGATTACCAAAGTCCTCCGGTAAATTGGGAAGGCTTATGCAATTTGAGATGTCAAGAAGTCGTAGATTTGAAAGCCTTCCAATAGAATCTGGTAACCCTTCCAAATCAGTACAGGAACTGAGCCTTAGGAGTTCCAAATTCTGCAACTTTCCAAGTTCTTGCGGCAGTGCAGAGAGTTTGTGGCAATTAGTAATACTGAGCTTCTTCAGGGAGATGATATCACAGAGCCCCTTAGGCAATCCCGCCATATCTTTGCTATAGTCAATGTTCAACTCTTCAAGATTTGGAAAAGCGTATGAAATTAGCATATCATTGTTTTCAAATGCCTGTTTCGTATTACACAAGTAGAGGGATAACTTTTTAAGATTCTTCATTGTGACAAAGGAAGGAACAGAAATCCGCTCTAGTCTGATTCTTTTCAGGTTGGACAAAGAGCCAAGTAGCTCAAAGTTGTTCAATTCAGAAGGATAGAAACTGTAATTTGTGACTATAAGAACTTTTAGTTTCTTTATTTCTTCTATGAAATCTGGAAAGGAATACTGCTTAGTTCGAAGATTAAAAATCAGAACCTCAACTTGAGCTAGTTGCATTTGGGGCCAATCTGAAGTGCAATTTTCATCTGCAAATACAACCCATATGGCATTAGTTGTGGAAGAGTAATGAATGGCAGATCACAACATTTATATTACACCATTTTTTTACTTTGTAAGTGTATACTTTAGTAAAGGTATAACTCACCAGTTGATATAGACAATGTGTGGGCAGTGGTCTGTTGGGGCTTAAGCAATTTTGACTTCTCTCCAAGCCACCAATCAGGTTTATTTTGATTTATCTCAATAATCAATCTATTTCTCTCTTCCGTTGGTTCCTGGGTGCTTTGATAAATTGCAAGTTCTCTCAGAAGGTCATGAAGGACGATGAAGTGGTTACTGTAGTAGTAATTGTCAGTGTCACTAGCATTTTTCCTGGTAAAGAAGCAGAATTTAATTCCTTAAGAAAGAAAAATTCCCTCACAAGATTATAAAAAATGCTCTCTATCAAGAACAATAATTATGAATTTCAACTTCTGCCCTCTAAATCAAATCAGTTCACAAGAATAAATGCAGAGTTACAGAATGTGAGGTGCTTAATTTCAATCCGAGATAAACGGTCATTTTGGAATATTATATCATGAAACATATGCTTCTCTCATAAGCTATGCAAGCCATATAATTATTTGTTCTATAGAGCATAAATTCATGTTGTATATAACTATATAATCTAGAGGAAAATACAAGCAGTAATTGTACCTTGCTACCAAGATATTAGCCAGATTCATGGAGTCTAATTTGTTGATGATGGCCATTGCCTCTATGCCATCGTCATCTAGACTACGTGAGAGTGGTAACAGGAATTCTTTGGTCTTCAGGAAATAGCCCTAGGTCCATGAAGCACTCCTTGATGAGAGGATTATCTTCCAAAACATTCAGGATCTTTTGTAGGCATGCAAGTAGTTCAGTACTAGAATCAAGTATAGAATGACCCTGTGACAATTCCTCCACCATCTTTAGCCACAACTCAGAAGGCTAATGTCTGAGTGATCTCCCAATCACTTTGATGGCAAGTGGTAAATGTTAACGAATTGACAAGCGTACCAAATTGCACAAGTAGTAAAATGGACACGTCCAAGTATTGTTTTTTCAAGGGACTCACGTAATATAGGCAATGTTCACACAGATATTAGCTAAGCCAAACAGATTTCACAAGAAAGCAGTAAAAACACAACCTTTAGTTGGTTTTGTGGAACTTTAAAGCAGATCTAATGCATAATAGAAAATAAAATAACATTTTTATGATTTTATAACAGAACACAACAGTAAACAGAGGTTAAAAACATATATATGACAATGTTGTAGGGGTTAGATCTCACCAAACTCTACTCTCTTCTTACATTAACGCATAATACATATTCCATTTGCATTTAGATGTTAAAATCAGCCAATAAAAAGTTCTCAGCCTTAATCCCTTAGGTGCAAAGAGTCTTAGTTCCTTCCTTAAGCCTTGATCCCTCAACAACTTAACGAAGAAACTAGCTTTAAGCTTAGTGACACAAGATAACTCATGAACTAAGCTCCATTCCTAGACATAAAGTTTATGAGGTATATTGCTTAAGATTTAATTTAGACAATAAAAGTGTTTCCCAACAACAATCATGTCCAAAGATCATGCTATGGGTGGCCATTCCACAACAAGCTTTAAGTAAATAAGCAAAATACTAACATTAAACACAAACCTGCATAATATATATGTAAAAATATCAAAAGATACAAGAGAGTCCGAGTATGTTTACATCTAACCCTTTACAACTGATGAACTCAGCCGCTCATGGACATGAGAAACTGCAAAATACACATGGAGGGGAAGGAGATGAAGAAGAACACCATGAACAAAGGAGAGAGCTTTTCTCTCCCATAGAATAGTACAAAACGAAATTACAGAACAGAATGGGAGTGAGTCCTAAGACTACTGTCATACATGAGGGTCAACCCTTTATATACATGTGCAGAATTTCTTCAAGTGACAAATCGTTCAGCCAAGAAATCTGGCTTGGCTGATTGGCAAATTCGGGTACTGCATCAGAATGCTACTGCAGATGACCCTTCAATGCTTCCAAAACATCAGAATGCAGCTCCAAAATGTGTTCTACATCTTCAATCTCCTCTTTCTACAAAAAGTGGGGTAAATTACTAAGATATAACCATAAAATTAGAAAATTAAACTAATATTAACTAATTTACGAAATTAAAGCAAATTGAGTAAAACAATACTCCAAATAAGAGAAAAAGACAGATAATTGCATTAAAAATCACTTAAAAAGTAAGTAATTACAGCAACTAACAGTAAACCCTTACAGAGTCTAACAACCTGTACGTGCAACAAAAAATAGTCAGTAACCAAATTGCTATGACTTAGGCACCTAAGATGCAACCTGCATGTATTGTATCATATTATTTTGGGGGGGGGGGGGGGGGGGGGGCAAAACGGTTTTCTATTTTATTTTTCTTGTATGTGAGTTCAATGATACGTTGTTCAAAATGAAACAAAAAGATTCCAAGTGTTAATATCCAATCTTGTGATGTCTACTTCAATTGAATGACTTCAGACAAATAGAACAAATACAGATAACTCTAATATGATTCGCACCTTTTGGACAAGCTCTTTGTCAGGAATACTTGAACTGCTTTCTTCCAAGAGAGCATAATGACAGAAAAGGGTTACTGCATCTTCGTGAACGAGTGGTTTTAAGATACACTGGGTACCAAAACTAGGAAATGCAACCCTAGAAGTCACCAAAATTTTATAATCTGGTATCTGGACTTTAAATTTCTCGACAACGGCTTCTAAGCCAGGCCAAACATCATCCAGAACCAACAACATTGAACTTCTACCAATTTGCCTCAGCAAAGGTCCCAATTGATTAACTGCATCTTCATCACTTTGAAAATCAGGCACTTGACATCCACAATGTTCAAATAATCTCTCCACAATAATCTTCAACTGGGGCATTTTTGAGAAAGTGACAAATAAAATATTTTCCCCAAATTTACGTAGGTGAAATCAAAGAGATCTGTAAGCACGGAGTATTCGACATCTTGTACTATTTAGAATGCATTATGTATAAGGTTTTCATTTCATTGTGAGCATATATTGCAACAGAATAATTTATTATTACAGATAACATTATGCTAAATGAACACTGAACATAAAAACAAATAATACTACAGATCAAAAGAAAGCTTCTTTAATTTGTTAATGCATCATTTGTAGATAATAGATGCCTAGGCTATGCCCTTATGATGAAATTTGGACTACAATGAACCCTTTTGTTCACATATGAACTTTCTACATTGGTCATAAAAAAAAGTGATGTAAAAAGTTAACTTTTTACATCGGTCATAAAAAGAACTGATGTAAAAAGTTTTTCTATATCAGTCTTCACATCCAATGTAAAAAGGTATCACTTTCTACATCGTTTGCATCTATAACGGCCATACAACCGATGTAAAAAGTCATTTTTAACCGATGTAAAAAGTCTTTTTTGCACTAGTGACAATTTTAACTGATTATATAAAAATATTATTTAATATCATATAAGAAATAATAGTATTAGTTTTTTAAAATTATATTTTACAAATCATATCTTTAAGTAGTTATATTTTACAAAGAGAATAAAGCATTGATAATTATTTCACATCAGAAAATAATTATATAACATTTCTGTTTACATTATTCACAATTTGAATTTTTACATTTGACAATATATAATTGTTGTATATAAAATTATAATTAAAATAAGATAAAAAATAAAATTAGAATATGATCCTGTGCAAAATTAAAATGATTATAATGGACTAGGCCCAGTTCAAACTTAAAAAAAAAAAACAACAAAAATGTCAAATAAAATAAATATAAAATTAAAAAAAGAAAAAAAGAAAAGGGGTTTCAAAAACTCAAGAAGCTGCCTATGCAGCGTGAGGTAAAAAAAAAAAAAAATCAAAAGTGGTTTTCTTTTAAAAGTCCAATTTTGTCCATATTTTAGGGTGGGAAAGTTGCTTTTAGGGCAAAAAAAAAAAAAAAATCCTAGCTATACTTGCTTACTTTTATTATATTAATGATTAATGATATGCATTTAGGCTATGTGAATAAAAATAGGGTAAAATATGCGTTTGATGTATCTAAAGTTTTCAAAATTCGATTTTAGTCCCTCTAAATATTTTTATGTATTTTTTTGTCCTTCTAATTTTGAAATGTACCATTTTTTGTCCTCAAAGTGACTTAGGTAGTGTTTTCTAGAAAAATGAAAAGTGGTTTAGACAACGCTTGAGGACTAAAAATGATGCATTTCAAAATTAGAAAATAAAAAAATGGATAAATTTTTTTAGATGGACTAAAATTAAACTTCAAAAATTTTAGTAGATTTAAAAAATATTTTACCCATAAAAATAATAGTATTAATTTTTTAAAGTTATATTTTACAAAAAGAATAAAGCATTGATCGTTATTTCACATCCAAAAATAAATATATAACATTTTCATTTATCATTCTTTACAATTTAAATAATTACATTTGCAATATATAGTCTTTATATATAAAATGTATAAATCTATATTAAAATTATAATTAAAACTAAAATACGATAAGAATTAGATCATGTAAAAATTAGAAATAATTTTAGAATAATGAGATTTGACAGTAAAAGAGATAAAAATATTAGGCGATTAAGCAAAAAACATAAATTATTTATTCAATATTTATATTTTTTTCTTACAATTTTCAAAGAGAAAAATTACACTTGCGTAAAGCCTAAAACTCATATACAAATAAATAAACGTAAATTAAAGGAACGTGGAGAGAAACAGAAGGCATCCTAGAGTTACCTACTGTGAAAAGAAAAATTGAACCTACTGACAGAATGGTGATTGAAATAATTAACTAAATGAAAAGTAAAAAAAGAAAAAAGAAAACTAAAGAAATGGATATGAAATGAAAAGGCAAATTATTTTTTTTTCTGACAGAAAAGGCAAATTAATATCTGCACCTACCATTTCTCAATTAAATGGATATAGGCAAACGAAAATTCAGTGATTGAAAAGCTCTTTTTGTATCAAAAAAAAAAAAAAAAAACTCTTTCTTTGGGTCCAATTGAAATGCACAGCTGGAGATAAGTCTATGAAAAGCCAATTTTACCCATATATTGGGGTTTCAAAGAGACTAAGTTACTTTTTGTATATTAATGATGATTCCTATTTCGGTAGTTATTAACACAGTGGGATTCACGATAGTGTCATTCTACTGAATAATTAATGTTCTAGGACATCTGTTAATTCAGGGGCTTGTGAGTGGCTTTTAATTTTGTTTGACATCACTGTTTATTTTGATAGGTTATATTTTTTAACAATGGCACGCCTTATGCTTTATTAGCCATATTCAATAAAAACTGCTTTACTGTTGTGAACCCTTTTTGAGTAAGGAAAAACTCCACAGCAAATTAAGAAGAAGGAAAATAGAAAGCTAAAATTGAATAATTCTTCTCTTCTTTTGATAGAACAATTACAATGAATATATAACAGCACGATACAAGTGCACTATGCACTACTGCTAACACACACAAACAGATTTATAACAGAATCCATTCTAGAACCTACCCACTGAGTCATTATCTATATTATCTATTACTACTTCCGTCCCTAAATATAAGACTCTTTTAACTAATTCACACCCTTTAAGAAAGTTGATTAATTTAGTTAATAGCTTTAAATTTGTTAATAATTTATATTATTTTTCCAAAATTACCCTTACAATTATTGGGACTCATCATCTCGCTTTTCACTTAATTACTTTCTACCTAATTAATTAATTAATGAGTAATAGTCATCTTTTCCAATCCTCATAAGAGAGATAATATACTTATCTTATTAATTTATCACATTCATTGTAAAGTGATTAAGGGTATTTTGGTCAAATAATGTAAGAGATAACTTGAAAAGAGTCTTATAAAAAGGGATAATTTTTTTTAAGAAAAAAGTCTTATATTTAGTGACAGAGGTAGTATTATTATTAAAAGATAAATAAGGAACATTAATACTAACAATGGACCTAACAGTAGATAGCACTATTAATACTCTATTGGGCCTAGCAATAGGAGATGGGAGACAGGAGATGGGTAGTAACAATTACCTAAAATAAATAAATAATAATTAGAAGAGGAGTAAATTAAAGAAAAATGATCTGTACATGGGACTCATTCAAACCCTATTTTAAAACTCAAAAACTGAACTGTATCTAAGGAAGCTATCCAAATCTTCATCGGGACGATTCTAGTAGGTCAAAGAGATATGTTTCTGCCTAAGGGTAGCAGGGTAACTTTCTCCTTGCTAACTTCATAACTCCAAAGTCTTCTCTTCAAGTATTCGGCTACTTGGATATTCTCTTCAAGTATTCGGCTCCTCGGATATGCGGAGGGTGGGGTACCTGCAAAAGGCACTCCGACGCTCAAGTCAGATCTCGGCATAGAGTGATAAATGAGCATAATAAGATGAGAGTGAATAGTCCGCTTACCTTGAGAATTTAACCCCTATTTATACATACCTTAATAGGCTTACAGATCCATGGACCTTGTTCATGATTACCATTTTGGTTAATCTAGATTTAATTATCATTATAACAACAATCATACAGATAATCCTTATTATGTCTTTATGATCTATCATGGGTTGAGGCGTTCTCATGTATTCGGCCATTCGGCCATCTGAATATGTGTTCGGCCATTCGATCATTCGAGTGTCCGGGACCTTCTCCTGATGTATCCTTGGACTAAAGTACCTTTAGGTATTCAGCTATTCGACAGTCCGAATACCATTGGGCTATGTGTTCGGCCATCCGAGTGTCCAAGACTTTGTCCTGATATATCCTTGGACCAAAGTACCTTCAGGTATTCGGCTATTCGACAGTCCAAATACCCTTAGGCTATGTGTTCGGCCATTCGGTCATCCGAGTGTTCGGGACCATGTCCTAATGTTCTCTTATGCTTAAAGTACATTCAAGTATTCGCCTATTCAGAAATGCGAATACCCCCGATATACATGCCCCCAAGCCTCGAGGAACACAAGTGACGAAGAGGTTTTTCTCGTCTCATGAAGTCTTCTCAGTGCTGAAGGGTCGAGACCTATCACCAAGGGTTGTGTGTTTTGGAGAATGTGTTCGCTGTCAGGTCATGTCTTATCATCTATTATGACGAGGATAGTCATTTATGGGTTTAGAAAGTGAAGTGTTGCTTCATATCAACCGTTGATCTTATCTAACAGTTGAGCCGAGAGAGTTCTAGGTATGGCTTATAGGGTTCTAGGTATGGTTGAAAGAAGTGAAGCTTTGCTTCATATCAACTATTGATCTTATCTAACAATTGAGCCGAGAGAGTTCTAGGTATGGCCGAGAGGGTTATAAGCCATGACCGAGGGGTTCAAAGCTGTGACCAAGAGGGTTCTCAACCATATCAGTATACATGCCCCCAAGCCTCGAGTCTTTAAGAGGACGAAGAGGGTTAACGAGTCTTGTCTCTTGTCTTACCGAAGGGTTTTGGCTCTACTCTTAGTGGTTATGGCTTAAAGTGTTTCAACTTTCGTAGAGTTTTTGTTAAGGCCGAAAGGTGTTTAGGCTATCCTTGGCGGGAGATGGTTGAAAAGTGTTAGGCCATCCTTTGCTCGAGGGAGGTGGGCGAAACGTTCTTCATGCCAAATTATCCTGAGCTGTACTCTATACCAAACTGATTGAGCATAAAATGACCAAAGGTCAAGTGTAAGATACTTAAGGTCGAGTGGCCGACCCTTCGAAAAGATAGTCGAGATCAAGTTCATCGGGACAAGGTTTGCTGGAGGTCGAATGGTTGAAAAATTACTTGAGGCCGAGTATTTAATTGAGGTTGACTGGCCGACTCGCCGAGAAGTTACTCAAGGCGGAGTATTTAATTAAGGTCGGCCGTTCGAGTGGCTGAGAAAGTACTCGAGGTTGAGCATATAATTTAAGGTCGACTGTCTGAGTTCGATGGGTACTTAAATTTCTTCCTACATAAGCCCCCAAGCCTTGAGTCTGCTTGGGGACGAAAAGGCTTAACAAGTTGGTTCAATTTCATGTATTTGAGAGAAAGTCTTTCTAAGCAAATCTAAAGGGTGCGTCCTTAGCCGAGTGTAGGTACTCGGGAGGGAAACCTTTGAGGTGAAGACCGCATGGTGAGTCCTTAGCCAAGTATGAGTACTCGGAAGGGAAACCATTTAAGGTGAAGACCAAATGGTGCATCCTTAGTCGAGTAGGAGTACTCGGGAGGGAAACCATTTTTTGGTGAAGACCGAATGGTGCATCCTTAGTCGAGTAAGAGTACTTGGGAGGGAAACCATTTGAGGTG
This sequence comes from Pueraria montana var. lobata, assembly GCA_026413185.1. Lineage (NCBI taxonomy): Eukaryota > Viridiplantae > Streptophyta > Magnoliopsida > Fabales > Fabaceae > Pueraria > Pueraria montana. The sequence goes on along the minus strand of CM048649.1, from coordinate 47,826,023 downwards.
AAAACAGAATGGTGCGTCCTTAGCCGAGTAGGAGTAATCGGGAGGGAAACCATTTTTTTGGTGAATATCGAATGATGCATCCTTAGCCAAGTAGGAGTACTCGGGAGGAAAACCATTTGAGGTGAAGACCGAATGGTTCATCCTTAGCTGAGTAGGAGTACTCGGGAGGGAAACCATTTGAGGTGAAGACCAAATGGTGCGTCCTTAGCTGAGTAGGAGTACTCGGGAAGGAAACCATTTTTTGGTGAAGACCAAATGGTGCGTCCTTAGCCTAGTAGGAGTACTTGGGAGGGAAACCATTTTTTGGTGAAGACCGAATGGTGCGTCCTTAGCTGAGTAAGAGTACTCGGGAGGGAAACCATTTGAGGTGAAGACCAAATGGTGCGTCCTTAGCCGAGTAGAAGTACTTGGGAGGGAAACCATTTTTTGGTGAAGACCGAATGATGCTTCCTTAGCCGAGTAGGAGTACTCGGGAGGAAACCATTTGAGGTGAAGACCAAATGGTGCATCCTTAGCCGAGTAGGAGTACTCGAAAAGGAAACCCTTTAAAACTTCTAACGATAGTCGATGTCGAGCTAAAGATGTTATGGGCACAAAGCCGAGGTGAGTGCTCAAGGCACAAAGCCGAGCTATAGATGTTCAAAGTGCTAGAGGTCAAGCCGAATGCTCAAGGTGCAAAGGACTGAGCTATAAAGATCGAATTGAGTACTCATGTGCGAGGTCGAGCTGAATGCTCAAGGCATGAAGTCGAGTTCAGGTGCCGAGTTACAAATACTTATGGCACGAAAGGCCGAGTTGTAAATGCTCAAGCTTGAGACTGAGCTTAACAGTTACTTTCATAAGATGATGCACAAGGAGTGCATATAAGGCTGAACGATGCCTTGTTAAGCATGTTTCTTGACTCAAGTCGAGTGCTTTTCTACCATGTGTAAGCTGGTATTAGTGTAATCATAATTCAAAGTCCGACATCCTATCAGCTGAGTTGATGAGAAATCCTCCCTTGCTTTACCTTGTCACTACTATCATAATATATCAACATTTTGAAACCGAAATCTACTCGTAAATAGAACATACCCATACTTTTTCCTTTTCTCCAAGGATGAGTCTTGTATCATTGACGGAGGGAGTTTTCGTGCTAGTAGAGTGGTGACTAAGTAGTCGGGGTGGCCGAGCGAAATCTCATGCTGACATGCATAAAATGTTGAAGCCAAAAGTAGCTGAATAAATATCGGAAGAAGAAAATAATATGCCGAGATGGTAAAAAGCACAAATGCTAAATGTTATAGCCGGCGTGTATTTTGGTCAAACTTATCGGTGTCGAAATGCTACTGTCGTTCTGATGCCGGCTTCACCTTGGGAAGCCGAGAGTGCAAGCAACAAGCCCGACATAACAAACATATCAGGCAGGTCTGAGCTTTTGATCACGCCGACTGTCCTTAATGGTATGATTACATGGCGATATCAACGCTGGTTCTTGTGAGCAGACAAGGTTATCGTGGCATTGCAAAGGGCTTCTAGGATGGGTAGCATGGGTGTCGGTTGCAAGTTGGTCATGCAATTGATCAGTGTGTGAAGGTTGGGACGTTTGGTATAGATTTTTATGAAGGTGTTCAGTTATTGCCTTCCTCCGGATTGGAACAACAGTTTCGTGTTAAAGAGTGAATGACCGACGATGACTCAACCTAGATCTTACATATGATGGCATTAAAGTGCACACCACTGTAGGCGTGTGAAGTCAGATATGAAAAGGCGGAGAGAAAACTTGTGCATCTAGCTATGTCGGCAACACAAAAGATTTCAGCTTACACATACCACTGATGCCCCCGAGAAGGCAATCTCGATAACTTCTCAAATAAATAAACAATGTTGGAGGATCCATATATATCAGCACATTTCGCCGTATACATACCTCTGGAGACAAATTGCATATGTGCATGCTTTTGCTTTCCGTACACCATGGTATAATCATATTTAAAAAGACAAGGGACGTATTAGGTGCATGATACTTCGGAACAAAATTATGTCATGCCATTGCCTATTATTATTATAATAATTTTTTAAAAAGGCACTTGCACCTTCTGGCACGTGAAACATTATTGCCATGATATGACTTTATTATATAATAATCATGAAATAACATAAATGAAATTTTGGCCTTTGAATTTGATATATGCCGTAAAAAAGAATGGGAGACGCATGCGGCTTTAGATGTCGGTATTTACTATTCTTAAAAGAATGCAATCTCCCTAAATTATTCATACGATTGATAATATAATATGGCCTAGTGCTACGATGATGTAGCATGGTATAATAAAGGCATTTAAACCTGTGTACTTGCACGACGGCATGATATGAAAATAATGACTATGGCATGAACAATACCTTTATGCTAGTAGCTTCACAAAATTATGTGTAACATTCTTACCGCTATAGAGCGCATTTAAAGCGACACGTATATATACAATACGGCCTGGATACATGGAAATCAAGATATGAGCAACAAATCCAAGTTTGGGGTGCACATGGTTCATCACCTTTCGTTATTCATGGTGTTATAGTTACGAGCATGGAAGTTCGAAACTGCAAGCGGCTGGTAGTTTTACCACTTCATTGCTAGTCATGCTTCTATGCCCAAAGCGGAATGACTTGTTTGTCCCGGGATTGAATGAATACGAAGGCAATTTAAGAAATCGGCGAGTGCCGCTGATGCATATCTTTCCCCAATCCGAGTTCTGAACTATCGCCTAAAGGCAACTTCTCTCATCCTTGTTGGTTTCAAAACTCCGACGTAACACTTACATGTGTGATGTTCACGCTGTACAGGCAAGCCGAATGTCAATGTCAGGATGTCAGGAGCGCAATAGAAACTAAGATAAGATACTGGTGTGTTGGTATGTTCTTAGCAAGTTCCCAGAGAAGATATCACGGGTCCATATTGTAAGTCGAAATGTTTGTCGATGTCGAAGAAGCTTCCAAGTTTTAAGCATAGTGCCATCTTTGCAGAAGTCGACAATCAATATATGAACAGGTAGCAAGTGCGAGGTGATCCCGAGATCACGGTGACAAGCATGTGCCGAAATAAAGACCTGGTACTAGGTGTGTGCCGGCATGCCGATGGTGTTTCTGTTTGAATGTCATGGTATAAACAAGACCTGTCAGCAACACCAATGATTTCGGCTTGCACGTAGCGGAATGTCGAGTTTATGAGTTCCAGTTTTATACACAATTCCGAACACTAAGTTCCGAGAAGTTGCACAGTCCCATCCCAGTGTTCCGAACACTAAGAATGTGCTTTGAACTCCAAGAGGTTGCACAAATGGCATGCCGAACATGATGGTGGTTGTAACGTACAAGGGAGCATTGATTGCGGAAACGTGGAAAAAGGTGTTGATTGCAATAGATACTGTGTTGGCCGAGATACTTGGGAGGGATCCCTGCAAATAAACTTTTCGAGTATTTTGACATTGCAAGAACCGCATGGGGATCAACTTCAAAGCTGTTGACGAGGTCGATAAGACGCGTGTATTTTGCGATTGATGCTCGGCATTTGAGCTTATCACTTGTTATCGGAGGCCAAAGACATGTAGTCCAGCTCATGGTGTATACACTATATGAAGAGTTGGTGGATATTGGCGGTGTGAGCACTAGATTTGATATTCGGCTCATCAGATATTCTCTTCAAGTATTCGGCTCATCAGATATTCTCTTCAAGTATTCGGCTCCTTGGATATGCAGAGGGTGGGTACCTGCAAAAAACACTCCGACGCTCAAGTCAAATCTTGGTATAGAGCGATAAATGAGAGTAATAAGATGAGAGTGAATAGTCCACTTACCTTGAGAATTTAACCCCTGTTTATACATACCTTAATGGGCTTACAGATTCATGGACCTTATTCATGATTAACATTTTGGTTAATCTAGATTTAATTATCATTATAACGACAATCATACAGATAATCCTTATTATGTTTTTATGATCTATCATGGGTTGAGGCGTTCTCATGTATTCGGCCATCCGAATATGCGTTCGGCCATTTGATCATTTGAGTGTCCGGAACCTTCTCCTGATGTATCCTTGAACTAAAGTACATTCAGGTATTCAGCTATTCGGCAGTCCGAATACCCTTTGGCTATGTGTTCGGCCATTCGGCCATCCGAGTGTCCAGAACCTTGTCCTGATATATCCTTGGACCAAAGTACCTTCAGGTATTCGGCTATTCGGCAGTTCAAATACCCTTAGGCTATGTGTTCGGCCATCCGAATATCCGGGACCTTGTCCTAATGTTCTCTTATGCTTAAAGTACATTCAAGAATTCGGCTATTCGACAATGCGAATACCCTCTGTATAAGATATATATGATTTGACATTTGAAATAAAAATGTTAAAGGAAATAAATAAAGGAAACTGTAATACTATATGGCACGATACGAAATCCACGTATTGGATAGATGTTAAACTAAACAAAATAAAAAACAAAGTTTGACGGAAATCAGAACGATTACGTATAAGACAAATTCATACTTTCTAGTAGCATTTGTCTAAAGGAAAAACAATACGCTGATACAATTGCATTGTTTGCTTCAGTTGGGGCAACTCGAGCAAGGTTGGCTGACCGACAACAAAAAGACACACGAAAATGGGATAATATGACACATTGACATGCGTAATCAATGTACACTTGTCAAGCATAAATCTATGAGACAAAACTGGATGTAGGATGGAGACACGTGGAAAGCAATAAATGAATATTATGATATATTATTATTAATTTTTTTTTAAGTATGAAAGAAAGGCAAAACAACAGCAACAAAAAAAAGGCAAACTAAATAGGAGGAAATGAAGTCCCTAACGCATCAGCTTGGAGATACAGATCCAGATCATGAGGAAGGGAGGACCAAACTTTAAACTCAATATCTTGATTCTTGAGCTGCACCATTCTTGGCTAAAAAGTCTGTACAATAGTTGTCTTTGTTTGCATCATATCTGAATCTCCTTAATTTTAGTCTTACCTTTGTAACAGACAGCAATATTATCAATTTGGTTTTTTAGTTGTTAATTTTATCTGATATGTACAGCTAGCTTAATTTGAAAATTCATTATCTAATATGTATAGCTAGCTCTATTTGAATTCCCACTTAACCACTAGTTATACTATTTAATAACTAAATTTCAACTTTAAATAAGGTCATCACATTCAGTTTAAAATAAACTCTACAAAATGGTGATGTAGAACAAGAAAAGGTTGCTCCGGAATATTTAATTCTTCTTGGGACAGTTCCTACTCACCCTTATGCTCCCATTGATAAGATAAGATCTTACAAGGAAAATGAGATTGGAATCCGTCTTTTTCGTATATTCATAGAGAAGGCCATAGCTGGGCAGATTACCTTGCAAAACTTGGTGCAGTTGTAATACACACTTTTCTGTTTTGTTATCTTACCCACAGGGTCTTTTTCCTTTGCTTCTAGTTGATGAGTTAGGAGTAGCTTTTGTGAGAAACCACTAGTTTTGGTTTGTTTTGTTCTGTTACTGTTCTGACTGATAATAATAATAAAAAAAAAAAACTCTACAAAAAAAAAAAAAAAAACCACTAGTACAAATTTTTTAGTTTAGTTGATGAAACTGATGAAGACCTCATAGATATTCTAGGTAGGGCACCGTTTGAATTTATCCATATTTTGCTTCATAAATCCTTTAAGCTAGTCAAGCAAAATATCACCAATAATTTCTTCGGCTTTTTGTTCTGACCCAAGAATCACGCATTCATTGTTGTACAAATAAATTGATGGTATTTCTAATAGGGTGCATTCAAGAATAATGGTTTGTAATATAATTTACCCAAATTTGTAACAATAGTAATATTTAGAGCTTTTGTTATTAACCGAAGCAAATGTTCAGAACGTTGAAACCTGTTTTAGTTCAGCATTCTCGTTTAACAACTGAAGCAAATATTGATTATCAAAACAAATGAAAGGATCAACTAAATTCACACTTTCTTAAGCACACGAGAAAGAAACATAATATGAAGAAGGTAGTCACTCAAAAAGGTACACTCAAACATAAGCGCTAAGCATAATATGCAGTAGTCACTCACAAACATTAACACATCCAAAAATGCTAAAAGTTACGAGAGTTTTTGGTACGAAAACTTTTAGAAAACACATTTTAATATAGTTGGCTCAGTTGTAATTAAAAAAATAAAAGAAATTTTATTGTTAACGGAAATCATGGGTGATAAACAATATATAGTATTCATACCACACGAATTTGTAGTACTAATAAGCAAGTTTCTAAAAGTTTACATATGCAGGCAGTCAACCTATACAATAACAATTCCTTCACCCTGTTTTGCCTTGGACATATGTCACATATCATATAGGATTTTTGTTTCAAGAGTTCCTTAATAACAAACCAAATATTGTCTCCTTTGGCACCAACTAACATACATATAGAAGTTTCCTTTTACCATAATCCATTGTTCAAGCCAAGCCGTATTTTATTCCCTTTGCTTTCCATGGTGATTAACAACAACTTGCAAACAAATGATATCTGCATGAAACAGGTATTAGGACTGAATTGCATGAAGCCAGTTCAAATTGACATCAAGTTGAGGAATATCTATCTTTAGATTGGGAAGCATAGGTTTCAAAGCTTCCCATGAAGCAGCCATCTCTTCATCACATACCACCTCCTTTAAATTCTTAAGATTGACGATTGATGGTGGCAATTCACACCTTGCACAACTTGTCATGTAGAGATTTATTAGATTACAAAGATTACCAAAGTCCTCTGGTAAATTAGGAAGACTAATGCAGTTTGAGATGTCCATATGTCTTAGATTTGAAAGCTTTCCAATAGAATTTGGTATCCCTTCCAAATCAGTACAGGAACTTAGCCTTAGAAGTTTCAAATTCTCCAAGTTTCCAATTTCTTGGGGCAATGCAGAAAGCTTGTGACAATTAGTGATACTGAGCATCTTCAGGGAGGTGATATCACATAGCCCTTTAGGCAATCCCACCATATCTTTGCAATAGTCAATATTCAAATCTTCTAGATTTGGAAAAGCATCTGAAATTAGCATGTTTCCGTTTTCAAAAGCCTGTCTTGTATTACACAAGTAGAGGGATAACTTTTTAAGATTCTTCAACATGACAAAGGGAGGAACAGAAATCCTCTCTAATCTGATTCTTTTTAGATTGGATGATGAGCCAAGCAACTCAAAATTGTTCATTTCAGAAGGATGGAAACCATAATGTATGACTATCAGAACTTTTAGTTTACTCATTTCTTTCAGGAACATTGGAAAGGTGTACTGCTTAGTTTGAAGGTTTAAAATCAGAACCTCGGCTTGAGCCGGTTGCAGGTGGGACCCATATGATGTGCAAGTTTCATCTGCAAAAGCAACCCATATGGTGTCAATAGTAGAAGAACAAATGAAGATCATAGGGACTTTCTTTTAACCATCTTTACTTTGTAAGTAAATGTCTATACTTTAGAAAAAGGTATAACTAACCTGTTGATATAGACAGTGTTCGAGCAGGGATCTGTTGGGGTTTCTGTTCAACATGCCATCCAAAAATATTTGACAATATGCGGATCATCATGCCTTGCTTTTTTTCTCTAAGCCACCATTCAGGTTTATTTTTAGTTATGTCAATCATAAGTCTTTTTCTTTCTTCAAGTTGTTCCAGGGTGCTTTGATAAATTGCGAAGTCTCTTAGAATATCATGAAGGGTGATGAAATGGTTACTGTAGTAGTAACTGTCTGTGTCACTTGTATTTTTCCTGGTAAATTTGCAGAAATTAATTCCTTAGGTACCCTCACAAGATTAAAAATAGATGTTGTCTATATAATAGATTACTCACAAATTTTCAACTTCTGTCCTCAAAGTAAGTTAAGAAGAAATGCAAAGTTACATAATGCGAAAAGTTTAATTTCTCAAGTTAAAATGGTAACTTTGGAATAATTTATAAGGAATCAACTGCTCCTCTCATGAGCTAACAAGCTATTGAATTATTTGTTCTCTCGAGTATATTAGGATGAGGTAGTTGAGAAGAAATGTTAGTCTGTACCTTGTTACTAAGACATTAGCCAAATTCATGGAATCCAATTTGTTGACAATGGCCATTGCTTTTATATTATCTAGTCCATACAACTCTACCCACATATCAATGAGAGCAGCAACAGGAATTCTTTGGCCTTCAGGAAATAAAGCTAAGTCCATGAAGCACTCTTTGATGATGGGTTTATCTTCCAAGACATCTAAGATCTTTTGGAGGGAAGTAAGTAATTCAGTGTTAGAATCAAGTATAGAATGACCATGTGACAACTCCTCCACCATCTTTTGCCACAACTCATAAGGTCGATGACTGAGTGATCTACCAATCACTTTAATGGCAAGCGGTAAACCCTTGCAATGTCTCACAACCTGCATTTCAGTGCAAGTAAATATAGTTTGTTATGACTCAGGCACCCAAGCTGTAAGTATAATACAATAATATATATGCATTTCAGAAAATTCAAGTATGGATTACTCGTATAATATGTCAGAAAGAAGGAACAAGCACCTTTTCGACAATTTCATCAGGAATATTTGAAGTGCTTTTTTCTAAGAGAGCGTGGTGACGGAAAAGGGTTATTGCATCTTCATGAACAAGTGGTTTTAAGATGCACGGAGTGCCAAATCTAGAAAATGAAACTCTTGAAGTCACCAAAATTTTATAATCTGATATCTGAACTTTAAAATTTTCAACTAAGGCTTCTGAGTCAGGCCAGACATCATCCAGGACCAATAACATAGGACTTGCATCAATTTTCCTCAGCAAAAGTCCCAATTGATTAATTGCATCTTCATCACTTTGAAACTCGGGTACCTCATATCCACAATGTTCAAATAGTCTTTCGACAGTAATCTTCAGCTTAGGCGTTTTTGAGAAGGTGACAAATAAAATATTTTCCTTGAATTTACCTAGAGAAACCAAAGAGATTAGTAATCCCAGGAATTCTTTCTACAATAATCTTAAACTATGCATATATTGCAACAAAATAGTTTACTACATTTAACATTTTATAAAAATGAACATGAACAGGAATGAAAGTAGCCAATACTCGTGATCAAAAGAAAGTGCTTCTCTATGCAGCATATGCAAAAGTTAGGAAATCAAATTACTACATCAGTATTCTGTAAGCTTGAACTCTGCTTTAAGCTGTTTTCTACATTTCAGAAATATATAAGGAATTAGAGCATTCCGCTTGCAATAATTTACCTATTGCTAATAAAACTTCTATTTATTCTTGAATATGATCTGAAGTTTTGCAAATTTCCAATAATTTATTTTTCACCTTTTTTCTACTATCATATAAATGAGCTAACTATTTCTTATAGATCACCAAAAAGGAGTTAGTTACGATTACTTACCCATGACTTGTTGATCCCAACAGAGCTTTGTAGCCAAAGTGGTTTTCCCCGATCCTCCTAAACTAGTCAACACAATGATTGAGACACCTTCTTTAAGAAGCTCCATCTTCAACTTGCTCAATGGTACATCCAACCCAACGGTGAATTCTGGCTTTTCAGGAACACCAAAAGGACGCTTCATTTGTTGTGCCGTCTCTTCCATGAATAACCAACTTTTCGAGTCCTTTCTCTATTCAATCAAACAAGGATCAAGTTGTGACTTGTGAGAAGCAGAGAAACTTAACATTGCTGCATCAGGACCTCAATTAACGTGAAAAAAGATCTGTTTGCTCATTAAAATAAGAGAAAACTTTCTATTCCAAACCCAGACTTTGGGGAACGCATATATACTTTACATTTACATTTCAAAATTACTATAAATATATACAAGACAATATACACACATAAATCTTATACTATCATTCAATCACATATCATTATATATAATAAATTTGTTAACTTTTAAAATAATTATTTAAAAATTTAGTACAATGATAATTTCTAATTTATTAACAATGTAAATTTTATATTTACAATATATAGGCTATGTTCGGCAAAACTAGCTGAAAAGTTAGCTGGAAGCTGAAAAGTTAGCTGGAAGCTAAAAAGCTAACTGATAGCTGAAAGTTGAAAACTGGTAGCTGGAAACTATTAAGCTAGCTTATTAAATCATAAGTGTTTGGTAAAATTATCTATTAAAGTAGCTAGAAAATGTAAAATGACAAAAATGGATACATTTATATGATATTGTTATATAAATTTTAATTTTATTTTATGGATAAAAATATATTTTGAGGTGTTATAATTTTAGTTTTTAAATTAATTTTAAACTCTTGTAATTTTTTATTTATAGATAAATTATTTTCATTACATTTTTAATTTCAATTATTACATTTTTTTCATATTAAGTATTATACTATTAATCTTATACTATATCTTAAAATATTTTTAATCAAATATAAAATAAAGTAAAAAAAAATACACTTAAGTAGACGTTATTATACGTTTATTATGTTAATTAGTGTAATAGTTAATTGATAAAAAAAAACACACATTTAAGTAGATACTTAAGTATAATACAATAAAGAATAAAAAATAATTGATAAAAAATTAAAAATAGTTTACATGGAGAAAAAAAAAGAGTGAACAAGAAGATTAAAAAAAAAAGTGATGGGCACAGTGATGCACATACGAATCAGTGAAAAATAAATAAGTAAATAAATAATAAAATCCTCAATTATTTAAACAGGATAATAAGAAAATTTAATAAATATTTTAAGGATAAAAAGGAAATAAAATATAAAAAATTAGAAGCTAACGTTTTAAAAAATACTACTTTAAGTAGTGTTTCAAAAAATACTAGAAGTTACAAAAAAAACTTGTTTACCGAACAGTTAAACAAGCTTTTCAACTAGTAAAAAAAGCTAAAAACTAGCTGAAATGACTTGCCGAACATAACCATAATAATTAAACTCATATTATATACATTATAATATTTAACATAAAAGAAATCTCTATATTTATCATAATTATTTCTATCACCGCAATTGTTGTCCCAATTTTTACTATCCTCGTTATTTCTATCACCACTGTTGTTGTCCCTTACCGTTATAATACTTCTCCCTATTTTCACTACCGTCATTATTTCTATAACCACAATGGTTGTCCCGGCCAAAAAGAAATGTCTATATTTTGAACATATCATTTGTTGAAATTATGACAGTGTTGGATTTGATTCTGACAATTCTTGTTTTAGTTCCAAACAAAAGATCTTTCACTTTATTTTGCTTTCTACATGAAAAAGAAAAAAGAAATGCATTTTGGTTATGGTATAAACATCTTTTTATTTTATTTTATTCTTACATTAAAAAAAATTAATTTACAAAAACATGTGAAAAAGCTGAATTGTGAAACGCTAAACTAACTTTCCATCGTATTCAAAGAAAATAAAAAAGATGTTAGGAAGTTCATGCTGTCAAAAAAAAATGTTTAGGAAGTTCATTAGGAATATAAAAGAATTGGCTTCCTAGCATTAACTCAAATCTATTTTGTTAAGCCGTCTTTATTGTAGATACTTTTACCTGGTCTTAGCATGAAAAAAAAAACTCTTGCCTTGTCTTAATTTGCGACCTCATACATTTTCATTGTGATAGATGTGTGAAGGAATGAGTATAGTCTTATATCGAGTAGATATATAATTTAAATAAAACTTATAAAACTTGGACAACCCTTACTATAAAAGTTGATTTTGAGATTTAGTTACACCCTAAATTTAAATTTAATACTATTATCCTATATTATAAATTTTAATCTTCATCTTTGAATTATAAGAGACTTTTTAGGAGTATTTAGTTTATTTTAAACTCTTTATTTCGTTCAAATATATCTCTTAATTTTAATTTTAATTAATTATTTTGATTTAAATAGACCAAAATTGAATTATAAGAGACTTTTTTTTTGTGTGGAGAATTTAGTTTATTTTAAACTTTTTATTCCATTCAAATATATCTCTTAATTTTAATTTAAATTAATTAATTTTATTTAAGTAGACCAAAAATTTTCTTTTATCAATTTTAATTTAAATTTCTCATTTTATCATTATCTCAATACTTGGTCTTCTTAAATGTTTATGTTTTTAATCTATCTTTTTCATCTTTATTCCTAAATTAGTTTTTAATATTTTTTTAAAAATTATTAATAATTAAAATAATATTGTATCACAATATAAATCGTTTATCTTAAATTTAAAATATATTTTATATATTGAAGATATTTATTTAGCATAAATTTTTATTAGAGTTTAATGGGTATGTGCTCTTAGTGTACAAACTTTAACATAGTTAACTAATAAGAAATTATTATTAATTAGTATATTTTAAGATAATTATTATAAAAATTAATAAACTTATCATACATGATAATTTATAATTAAATGACAATATAAAACTACTTTATATTATCAGCTTATTTAAACTTATAATGTGCATTGCAGAAAATAAAATACTACCATAAGTATATATTGCATTGAAAAGTCGGTGCAAGAAGATCCGGCTTTAAAAAGGACAAAGGTAAGTATATATTGGGAATAAAGTCAAAAAAATATTATTGTAGTAAGAAAATGCGACAGTTACATACAACTATGTACCTAAATTTGAAACAACGAGCGGTGCTTCCTATGGATGTGCTTTCTGCTACCTGTCCTTCTTGTTAATGAAAGCTGCAACCTACGACCAAAATCAAAATTTGAAAAATATGAAATGAGTTTTTTTTTATCAGCTTAAAATATGAAAAAGTTATTGTAGTGTACGAGTATCTCCAATTGAAAGATTGGTTAGAACCGCAAATTAAGCAGATATTTATAGCATGCACGTCCTGTTTAGTTTCCCTGGACTATAATTATAGTTATAAATTAACGACCATAGCTTTGTAAACTTGTTCAAATACTTCCCTTGTTTTACAAGAATGAAATCATATTATAGTACACAATTTGCTTTTGTTTAGAAAGTACGTAATGTCGTGAAAAAGAAGAAAAATTATAATATGTTTCTCATTCAAGCTAGATTAATTTAATTATTATTTGGGTAGTTAGAAATAACCTTTACTTTTACTGTGCGTATAAGCATCCTCAATCTAAGTTTAACAAAAAATTATTCATAACACGTATTTGGTAATTTCCAACTTAGAAAAGAATTTGCAAAAGTCCAACAGTATGTTCTATATATTCCAACATAGTGCTGATATAGCGTTCAATAAAATGAAGCTAAGCCAACATTTCCTACTTTTGATTGTGTAAATTACTACTAAATTATATCTGGCCACGTTGTGTTAATTTCTTAGAATCTGTGTGACTTCTACGTTGTGATTGTATGAAAATTCCCACTCCCACTATATTCGTGCATCCCATTCCTTGTACTATCTCTTAAAGCATTGATTGTTTACCTATTATTCCAAAGAAAAATTAGAATATTATAATATAATTCCTCGTCAAATACGTGTTTGTGCCTATTTAATTACCTCAAAAGTTTCGTCCCACAATATTCCAAAAGCTGTTTGCTAATATTTTGTGGGTAGGCCAGTGTTATCAGACTCGGACCAGTTATCGACTCGATCGGGGTACTGGGTTACTGAGTCACGGGTCGACCCGGTGAGTCACTAGTTAACCCGCATAACTCGGTCTATATTAAAAAAATTCTAAATAATTCCATAACTTGTAAACTTGTACACTTTTTTGTGTGCAGAAAAGATAGCAGCTTGTAAACTTATACACTAAAAGATTTAAAGTTTAATAAAATTCAACATATTTAGAAGCATAGTTATGAACTTATTTAAAAATTTTGAACATTTTTTCAGAATTCAATATACACAACCTTAAGTTATAATTTAAAATATATTATTATTATCTATTTATCAAAACTATCATTGTTATACACTGACAGACATAATATATATATATATATATATATATATATATATATTTTTTTTTTTTATTTAGACAATACAATTTTTCCATTCATCCCATTATTGCTCTGATAAAGAATAATCATTTTTCAAACCAGTAAGTATATTGGATGAAATAAGATAAATACAAATTTTACTAGTAGATAACAATATAAGCCAAGGAGAAAAGGCCAAATTGGAAGTGACAATTGTAACACCCTAAAAATTACAACTCAATAAATATATATTTGTGTGATTGAGTTATGATTTAGAGGTATGGAGGGGTTTCTTTTTTTCCTAAGCTATTTCCTTGTTTTCTTGTTAAATATGGATTGTGGCTGTTATTGATAGTCTGTAAATACCATGGTTATTGCAAGAACTTTTGAAAAACCCGAAATAAGCTAGTTGTGATTTGTGTCCTATGACTGTGTTGGATTTTTCGTCTCATTTTTTGTGCATGTGTTTTGAGGATATAAATACATTTTCCTATGTTTTGATGCCTCTGAATATCGTGGTATTTTTTTCAGATTTTTTTTAGCACTGTAACTATTTTTACCGGAATTATTTTCGAAAACTGTTGTTCTGAGAATGGGACTGTTTTTATTTTTAAAAGAATTTTGGGACGTGATTTTGGAAAAATGGAATCATGAGTTAATTTTATGTATCATGAGGGTCATCTCTAAATTTTTGCAAGGTTAGGAAAAGTTGGAAAGTAATTTTAGAAAATTATTGTTGTGAAAAATGAAAACTGGAAAGTGGAAAATTTAAATGGGGAAAATATCCTTTTTGTACGAATTTGGCTATGAGAAAACTTTTTAACCTTATTTGGATTATGTGGAATATCTGTGAATTTTATAGGAATTTTATAGGCATTTTTGGTAATTATTTATGTTTTTATATGGGAGAATCTGTTCTGAGACAGAAATGCTTTAAAAATACAAAAAAGGTATTTTGAATAGGTATTTGGTGCTTAGAAAATTCCATATGTTATCTCACATGTTTAGGACATACCCTGTGAATCTGAACATGAAACAAAGTTGATTTGTTTTTTTTCTAAAAATGTAAAAGTGCATTTTATAGAGCCTGTCCAGCAACCATAATTAATTTAAAAATAATATTTAGGGGTATAATTTCCATGAGAAAAATTTATATGATGAAATATATGTGATGTATTATGTTGCTGTAAAATTTCACGAAATTATAAGTTAATTTGTTAGGTCAAATAATTTTTGGTATGTATATTCAGCTATAGGTATATGCATGAAAATTAATTAAGTGATTGCGTAATTATGCCTAATGTCATTCGTTGGACTTGCTAATGGATATTTCACCTCAAAAGGGAAATTCCTATGGAAAATATGTGTATGATATTGTTTAATGGATTATGTCGAATTATTGAATTATTGTTTGTTAATGATTATTATACCATTAACCGTAAATTAGAGACCGGGAGGAGCGTGATCATCGGGCAAAGAGTGCTGAAAATTTCTTGTGCATGTGACTTGTTTGCAATGTTTGTGATTGCAGGGACAAGAATAATTCATTCTTGTGTGGGAACAAGTGAACTCCGAACGGAGTACACCTGTAGATGCTAGAAAAATTACTCTAGCAATTAAGAACATTCACTACGTGCAATAGTGAATTAATTATAATTAAAGAGCGGGAACTTAATAATCTTATGAGATAGTAATTAGGAATTTCCTATGTGCACGGAGGACGTCGTATAATGGATTTAGAAAGAAATTTAGGACCCTTGCATGGATTTGGACAAAATGTCTAAAGTAAGCATAAAACGTGAGAGTGGGTGAGGATTTCCATAAAACAAAGTAAAACAGTTAAGAATCATGACGTGGGTCATGATTGGGTAACGTGCAATACGCACATGTGTTTGATAGTTTATAAATTGTGATTGTCCGAATCGTGGTGAGAACCGAAAGGAGGAAAGAACCTCCAATGCTAAGTCGTGTGAGACGGTTGAACGGATTTGTTCGTGGACAAAGCTTGAACGGATAATTGTGGGACAGGTCGTGTGGAGGCTTTATCTACGGTGAGCATTGTGCTTGTGAGATGATGGGGTCGTAATGTTTAACCATTAAGATAGTGGAGGAGTTGGATCTCTGTGTTGTATGTCTGGGACATATGTTGATTGAGGACAGTCGTCGAATACCTTTGGTAGAAAAGCCCACACGGACTTGTAAAAGACGAATCCCGATAGGGAGAGTGGTTGAGGAGTCAGTCCTCAGAGATTGGATGACCCTACAGAGTCGTACCTGAGGTGTTCTCGCTGACTTACTGTTTCTTGGGGATCTGGCGCCGAGTTTGTGGTCGAGCTTCCACAGTGCCGACTTGGCAATCCCGACAAATGCGAGGCACAACCGTGTTAGTGAGAGCTCTGCCATTGTACCGTGGTGAAGGGTGTACTCTCAGCAAGTCATCCAACTTAAATTATGTAAGTCCACTGAGTTCTGGGAGTTCCGGTGGCAGTGAGCCCGAGTTGTGACGAGATGTGATGAGTTAAGGACTAGTCCGAAATGTGTTCAAGGTTTCGAGTGAGACTCGTGAGAGCACCACTGTGAAGTGGTTGATGTTGTATGTTTGTTTGAGACCGGAAGGTCGTTTGGTTGTTGGTTTAAAGGAGGAAAAAGACTCACTCCATACGCCTTTATTTTTCAGATTTAGACAAATGATCTTATCCAGACAACGAAGATGGAACGAAAGGCTACAACAAGCACTGTGAACACGAGTGGATGTTTTAAGAGAAAGAAGATGATCCTTCTAGGATGTTACTTGGGTTAATTGGGTATTTTTGAAATTTTCATTGAGTCACTGCTCTGAGTCTTAGTGCTTTCTTGTATAAAAAGGGGTAGACTTGGTTTAATATTATGATGTACCAATTCTTTATAAGTGACTCAAATGTATAATGTGTTATATTCCAAGATTTTAAATGCATAAGTATATTATGTGTAATAGAATAGTATAATGATGGATCTGAGGATGTTCTTAATTAAAGAAGATTTTGTTATGTTTCATGGTTTGCATCGAAGTTAATGTCTTATAAAATGAGTTTGATTTATTAAGACTGATATTTCATTAAAAGGAATTTTTATATATTAATAAGTTATTGTGGATGATTGTTGTTTGGAGTTTTAAGTAACAACCTTTTTAAAGGAAAAATAAATTTTCCCGTATTATAAAGGTTATTTTCAATAATTGGATATCGAATTACTTCACAAATTACTTAATTAATAAGAAAATCTTTAATAGTAAAAAAGGGTGTTACAACAATAGTTTTATCATCTCAAATCCTAACATGCGGTTATGCTTGGTAAAAAAAAGTAAGCAAATATATAAATAACATAAGTGTAAGATATAAATTGAATTTTCTTATATGAGTGTTATTGTTCTCCTGTAAAAAAAAAAAAAAAAAACACCAAAACTTCATGACCTGCCAAGTCAACCGGGTTGCCGAGTCACCGGGTTAACCTCCAAACCGGCCGAGTCAAATCGGGTCACACCGGGTCGATTGCATAACCGATTCGATTGGTGACTCGGACCGGTTAGGTGACCAGTTCTCGGGTCAATGGATCAACCCGACCGGTCCGAGCCGGGTCTAATAACTATGGGGTAGGCATATGCTTTCCAGCCTGCAGGTTCAAATATAATTTAAAATCATAAATTGTTGATTTGATTTGGTATTATTTGGAGTTGTAAAGGGTCGCAACTATAGAACGTTGAATTGAAATTTTTTAATTCTTTGAGAATGAAGGTTAATTAATTGAGTTTGCAAATTCTTGTAAATTGTTGATTTGATTTCACAATTTTTTTTTTCCAGTCATGATTTGAGTTTGCAAAGTAAGCTCTTTGAGAATGAAGGTCAATATTTGTTCTACATTTTATTGAGATTTGCTTTATATTTTACAATTCTTAATTTCAAATTTTCTCTCATTTTACAAACACTGTTTCACATAATGACAAGTTAAGGTTGGTATTTATTAGAGAACAACAACTTCTTAATATGCAAAAAATGATTCTACCGTTTTAATTTTCTATTAATTTTCTTTCCTTTACGTGCATATATCATATG
This sequence comes from Pueraria montana var. lobata, assembly GCA_026413185.1. Taxonomy (NCBI): domain Eukaryota; kingdom Viridiplantae; phylum Streptophyta; class Magnoliopsida; order Fabales; family Fabaceae; genus Pueraria; species Pueraria montana. The sequence goes on along the minus strand of CM048649.1, from coordinate 47,808,043 downwards.
TTATTGTATTGGTATTGTTGCTTAAGAAATAATTTTTTTATCACTTATTATTGCAAATTTTAGGTAAGTGGTCAATGGAACGAATATTGCTTATGAATCCTATTCGAAGAAAGCAACCATTGTTGAAGAAGTTAATTATAACTCAAAATATTGTGAAACTACAAGATCAAGTTGGAGATTATTTACCCAGAAGAAGTTCATCAAATGGAACTGAAAGATATAACAAAGTCAAACATTTGAATTTTATGGATATATTTGTAACAAAAAAAAGATATATATATATATATATATATATATATATATATATATATATATATATATATATTTGTTAAGAACTTAAGATAACATTTGAATTAATCAATCAACTTTTGTATCATTCTCTAATTTGTTTGTTTCTATTTTTTCATGTAAATTAAATTTTGACTTCAAATTTAGTGCTTTTAATAGTTTTTTTTAATTCATTGTAATGATAATTCAATATAATTTTTTATATTTACATTTCCAATTTAAATTTATTATTAATTTGATTTAGATATAAGATGTGTATTAATTATTTTGTAAATAAATAAGATAATTTTATCCATTTAGTACTAGAAAAAACATAATCACCGCTCAAAGATGAATGATAATAAACATTGATAATAGCCCATATTATTATAAAATTAATGTAAAATATCTTGAAGAATTAATAGAGTGAAATATAAATTGTCTATTACATATAGTATATTTAACAATTTTAATATCTAATAGTAATAACTACACATACCAGTGAAAATTATTATTAAAACTTTAAGAAATATTTAAATTTGAATATTTGGATGAGTTCAAATCACCTTCATATTAGCTATTTTTTTGTTTTATTTTTTCATACATAAAAATTCATTATTATTATAATTAAAGTAACAAATGGTATATATTCTAATTTGAATTAATTGGGGGTAATTATGACATATATTTTTTCAATTAAGGTAAACATATTATTTCAAAATATAGTAATATGTGCAATTAACAAGTTTAATTAAACAAAATAATGATTAATTAGTAATTGAATGTCCATGAATTCCTTCTAAAAAAAATAATAATTGAATGTCCATTAATTATATGTAATATGCTAATTAATTATTTTGAGTACAACTACGAATAAACAATGTTTTTTTTTACATAACGAATAAACAATGTTTAATAATTTAAATTAGTTAAAATTTTATATATTTACATGTTCTTGAAAATACATAAAAATATGAAAATATTTAATTTAAAAAGCATTTAAAATTTTAGTTCATTTATATTGAGAATATAAATTAATATATAAATTAGGCAGTCATTCAAGCACTTAATGTACAGAGTTTTAAAAATTAATTTTGTTTGAATATATATTTCTATTTAGTCAATCTTTTTAAACTTAAGGAACCAAAATCATGTTTTAGCCAAATTTTTATTTAGATAATCAATTAAGAATATAAAAAAAAGAGAAGGTAGTCTGCAGTAAATTGCACAACAAATCTGATATATAATTTTCTAATTAATTATTATGAGTATTGAAATAAGTAAGCGATGATTAAAAGTCTATATTAGTATATTTTCAAGTATATGAAAATACATATAAAATGTAAAAATATATATTTAAAATTATTTAAAATTTTAGTTTATTGATAATGAAAATATAAATTGATATATAAAATATGCAGTCATTTATAAACTTTTGATTTATAAAGTTTATTATTCATGATTTCTAATAAAATTTATTATTCAAAAAATTATAATGTTTAAAAATAAATTTTAATTGATGAAAGAATTAATTATGATTTGAATATATATCTCTATATTTCATGTTAATTATAAAATTTTGAGTATTAATTATCTAAAAAAACAAAAATCTTGACAACATAACCAATTAAAAAAATCAGAATATATTATTTTGCATTTTGATTTATAGTTTGCATTAAATTAAAATCTTATAGTAGTTACGACTATGTATGCCTTAATGACGCACCACATTTTAAATTAAAATTTATAATAATAATTTATAATTTATATTAAATAGAATTTTTGTTATCATAAGTAATTAAATATAAATTATATTCTTCAATGATTGATTGCATATATTTTATCATTTTTATATGTATGTATTAAATTACTTTTTTCATATATTGTATTTGACGCACATTAATTATTGATTTTGTATTTTAAGATAATAATTGATTGAGTGTGTAATAATTAATATAGTAATTATCATCATTTTAAATAACGGTATTAAAACCTTAATAATAGGCAGACACAAGGATTGAATATTATATATGAAGTAAAATTAATGTTAAAATTTTGTTTATATTTTTTTATAGAAATTATATATTAATATAATTTTTGTAGTATAATATTTATAATTTAAAATATATATCAGGTATAATATTACTATTTATTTATATTATAAGTTAAATTACTAATTTTGGCTATTTGATAAAACAATTTAAAATTAAATAAACATTACACATTAAGATATAAAATATATTTGTAATATGATTTAAATTTAAAAAATACAGACATCGTTAATTTTTTATATAATATTTTTTTAAAATTTATTATATATTTCTAATTTTAATATATTCCCGTGCATTGCACGGATTATTATACTAGTTCCAAAGAAAAATTAGAATATTCTAATATAATTCCCCGTCAAATGCGTGTTTGTGCCTATTTAATTACCTCAAAAGTTTCCTCCCACGATATTCCAAAAGCTGTTTGCTAATATTTTGTGGGTAGGCATATGCTTTCCAGCCTGCGGGTTCAAATATAATTTAAAATCACAAATTGTTGATTTGATTTGGTATTATTTGGAGTTGTAAAGTGTCTTAACTATAGAACGTTGAATTGAAAAATTTTATTGATGAAAAATAAGAGTTGTTACCAGAATTTATTTATCTGGAAAAATATTAGAAAAAAATCTTTTAAAGAAATTGGTCTTTAAAATTAAAATAGAGTTACGCGTAATGAATATATTGACACTGTATTACATATCCATTCTAATAAAAAAAAAGTTATTTCTAATTAAATATGTAAAATGAAGATATATTTAAAAATATAAACTTTACTCCTTTTGAAATAAAATGAATAAAAATAGAAATTAAAGTTATAAAAATGAATGAATAGTATATATTTAGGATAAAAATTAATTTTGTCTTAACGGTTTGATTCTCATTCATACGTATCACCTAATAGAATGAGAAATTCAAAATCACCCAATTCTTTAGAAAAAATTTTATTGCTGGATTTTAATTAAATTTGACATCAATAAGTTGACACAAATCATACATATCTCATTAAAACGTAAGATTAAAAAGGTATCATGACTTAATTAACCCATCTTGTTATATATTTTTAGAAAATTTTTAGAAAATTATAATAATGACAACTCTTTATGTTTAAGAAATTAAATACCATTAAATTATCAGAACTCAGATGTCCCAAATTAATTTATGAGATTACTAAAGTGTCATGCTTCAATTAATCTCTTTATACATTTTTTTAGAAAATAATAAAATAATAATTCATGTTATAAAATAAATTCATAATCATCAAATTGTCACAATTTAGATATCTCAAATTAATTTATAGGACTAATAGATACTACCCACATCCCTAAGAGCATCTCAGATGCAGATGCTTACACAGGTTATTTAAAGTTAAGAAACATTATTTAATTAACAAAAATTTTCATTGTAGCATATGACTTGATTGAGTTGCTTAGATAAACAATCATTGCTTAATTGATTCGTACCAATAAAAGAATAATTTTTCTTTATCACAAAATTTAATGTGGTTAAGTTAAGCACTAATTCTAGCAACTTTGGCATTAGAGTAAATTTTTGTATAAAGTTCTTAAATCTATGTGACATTGTAGGACTCACAAATTTAAGATAAGCAACTCATTTAAGCAATTAGATGCTCTAAATATAAGATTCTTTTAATTAATTCACACTCGTTAAGAAAGTTAATTAATTTTGTTAGTAATATTAAATTTGTTAATAGATTGTATTACTTTTTTTCAAAATTATCCTTAAAATTATTGAGACTGATCATCTCACTCTTTCCATTTAATTACTTTTCACTTAATTAATTAATGTGTGTTAATCATCTTTGTCAGGTCATTGGCAAGCGTACCAAATCACATAATAGTATTTAAGCAAGAGTATCATTTTCTCAAGGGACTCGCGCAATACTTGGCAAAATAACAATGTTCACTAACTACGGCTATTGGAAACAATGTTTTCAATTGGATTGTGAGAGTGTAAATAGCAAGAACTTAAATAAAATAAAAAGAGTAAAAGAACAAGAAACTCTTTTTTGGGTAATTTTTAGAACGCTTGGAATGCGGATAAAAAAAGATTGAACAATGAATAAAAGTGTTGGGATTGACTTCACCAAACCATTCCCTCATGCATATACAAAGGTCATTCATCTAGTTTAAGGTTTGTTTATTTTTATCAAATCATAAAATACTCAAACCTCAATCCCTTGGATAGAAAAAGCCTAAATCCCTTGACTAAACTATCAATATTCCCTTGCAAAGCTTAACCAAGTGACTTGCTTTAAAAAGAAAATTTAAGATCAACAAGTTGTCACAACTCAAATGTCCCAAATTGCACTATAGCATTAATAAGACACCAAACCTAAATTAATTCTTATATTTTTCAAAATTAATAATAATAGTAATAACAATAATGATAATTTTATTTTGAGTTTAATGGTGATGCAGTATAAAATAGTTTAACACAGTCATCCAATCACAAATCACCGTTGACATGACTTTTAAGACAATTTTTTAAAAGTAAATAAACTTACCATACATGATGGGTTGTGATTGGATGGCAGTGTAAAACTATTTTACACTGTCAGTGTATAGTCATTTTTCTCTTTTATTTTAAAAGAAACTTTTTATTATCAACTTATGACAACTTAAATATCTCAAATTAAATGATTAAATTAGTAAGGCATCACACTTATATTAGCTCATTTTCATGTTACTACTTTTTAATGAAAGAAATAGTATTAATTATGATAATATTTTATTTTTAGAAAAGGGATTAATAAGCATGAAGTTGACACAACATTCCTCAGTGTAAATCAATTAGCATAAAGTTATTTCAACTTAATTAGTATTAAAATTTAGTCCTGAATAAGTAATTGCGATAATATTAATTAAGAATGAGAACTTTGTGATTCATAATGATTCCATTTGTCTCAAATAAAAATTGTTTATCGTAAAAGATATTTGTGTAACTTAAAAAAATGAAGTTACTGCAACCTATATATCTTAAATTAAATTACAAGAAATAAAATAAGTAAACTAAATTACAAATATATTTTTATTAAAAAAGTTGAGATAACAATTAATAACGTGATGTACATGTTGATAGAGAAACGAAATCTGACAGATATGTTTGATGATAGTATACAACCATAATAATGGTTGTATAATAATAATAATAATAAAGCAAAAATTACTTCCGTTGAAAAAAAAAAAAGCTAAAAGGTGAGCAAGTTAACGTTCAAGAAACAACATGCACCAGTGCTAGCTGCTGTGGCTAAAACCGAATAATTCTTCTCTCCTTTTGATAGAATAATTACAATGAATATATAGCAGCACGATACAAGTGCACTATGCACTACTGCTAACACACACAAACAGATTCATAACAAACTCCATTCTAGAACCTACTCATCTGAGTCATTATCTATATTATCTATTATTATTATTATTAAAAGACAAATAAGGATCATTAATACTAACAATGGACCTTACAGTAAATAGCACTATTAATACTCTATTGGGCCTAATAATAAGAGATGGGAGATGGATAGTAACAATTACCTAAAATAAATAAATAAATAAATAAATAAATAATTAGAAGAGGGATAAATTAAAGAAAAATGATCTGTACATGGGACTCATTCAAACCCTATTTTAAAACTAAAAAACTGAACTGTATCTAAGGAAGCTATCCAAATCTTCATCGGGATGATTCTAGTAGGTCAAAGAGATATATATGATTTGACATTTGAAATAAAAATGTTAAAGGAAATAAATAAAGGAAACTCTAATACTATATGGCACGATACGAAATCCACGTATTGGATAGACGTTAAACTAAACAAAATAAAAAACAAAGTTTGACGGAAATCAGAACGACTACGTATAAGACAAATTCATACTTTCTAGTAGCATTTTTCTAAAGGAAAACAATATGCTGATACAATTGCATTGTTTGATTCAGCTGGGGCAACTCGCGCAAGGTTGGTTGACCGACAACAAAAAAACACACGAAAATGGGATAATATGACACATTGACATGCGTAATCAATGTACACTTGTCAAACATAAATCCATGAGACAAAACTGGGTGTAGGATGGAGACACGTGGAAAGCAATAAATGAATATTATTATTATTATTATTATGATTATTATTTCAGCATGAAAGAAAGGCAAAACAACAGCAACAAAAAAAGGCAAACTAAATAGGAGGAAATCCCTAACGCATCAGCTTGGAGATACAGATCCAGATCATGAGGAGGGGAGGACCAAACTTTAAACTCAATATCTTGATTCTTGAGCTGCACCATTCTATTTCTTGGCTAAAAAGTCTGCACAATAGTTGTCTTTGTTTGCTCATATCTGAATCTCCTTAATTTTAGTCTTACCTTTGTAACAGACAGCAATATTATCAATTTGGTTTTTCAGTTGTTAATTTTATCTGATATGTACAGCTAGCTTAATTTGAAAATTCATTATCTGGTATGTACAGCTAGCTCTATTTGAATTCCCACTTAACCACTAATTATACTATTTAATAATTAAATTTCAACTTTAAATAAGGTCATCACATTCAGTTTAAAATAAACTACAAAATGGGGATGTAGAACAAGGAAAGGTTGCTCCGGAATATTTAATTCTTCTTGGGACAGTTCCTACTCACCCTTATGCTCCCATTGTTGATAAGATAAGATCTTACAAGGAAATTTGAGATTGGAATCCGTCTTTTACGTATAATAGCTGTGCAGATTACCTTGCAAAACTTGGTGCAGTTCTAATACACACTTTTCTGTTTTGTTATCTTACCCACAGGGTCTTTTTCCTTTGTTTCTAGTTCATGAGTTAGGAGTAGCTTTTGTGAGAAACCACTAATTTTGGTTTGTTTTGTTCTGTTACTGTTCTGACTGATAATAATAAAAAAAAAAAACTCTACAAAAAAAAAAACCACTAGTACAAATTTTTTAGTTGATGAAAACTGATGAAGACCTCATAGATATTCTACGTAGGGTACCGTTTGAATTTATCCATATTTTGCTTCATAAATCCTTTAAGCTAGTCATGCAAAATATCACCAATAATTTCTTCGGCCTTTTGTTCTGACCCAAGAATCACGCATTCATTGTTGTACAAATAAATTGATGGTATTTCTAATAGGGTGCATCCAAGAATAATGGTTTGTAATACAATTTTCCCAAATTTGTAACAATAGTAATATTTAGAGCTTTTGTTATTAACCGAAGCAAATGTTCAGAACGTTGAAACCTGTTTTAGTTCAGCATTCTCGTTTAACAACTGAAGCAAATATTGATTATCAAAACAAATGAAAGAATCAACTAAATTCACACTTTCTTAAGCACACGAGAAAGAAACATAATATGAAGAAGGTAGTCACTCAAAAAGGTACACTCAAACATAAGCGCCAAGCATAATATGCAGTAGTCACTCACACACATTAACACCTCCAGAAATGCTAAAAGCTACGAGAGTTTTTGGTACGAAAACTTTTAGAAAACACATTTATAGTTGGCTCAGTTGTAATTAAAAAATAAAAGAAATTTTATTGTCAACGGAAATCATGGGTGATAAACAATATATAGTATTCATACCACACGAATTTGTAGTACTAATATGCAATTTTCTAAAAGTTTACATAATATGCAGGCAGTCAACCTAAACAATAACAATTCCTTCATCCTGTTTTGCCTTGGACATATGTCACATATCATATAGGATTTTTGTTTCGCGAGTTCCTTAATAACAAACCAAATATTGTCTCCTTTGGCACCAACTAACATACATATAGAAGTTTCCTTTTACCATAATCCATTGTTCAAGCCAAGCCATATTTTATTCCCTTTGCTTTCCAGCGTGATCAACAACAACTTGCAAACAAATGATATCTGCATGAAACAGGTATTAGGACTGAATTGCATGAAGCCAATTCAAGTTGACATCAAGTTGAGGAATATCTATCTTTAGATTGGGAAGCATAGGTTTGAAAGCTTCCCATGAAGCAGCCGTCTCTTCATCACATACCACCTCCTTTAAATTCTTAAGATTGACGATTGATGGTGGCAATTCACACCTTGCACAACTTGTCATGTAGAGATTTCTTAGATTACAAAGATTACCAAAGTCCTCTGGTAAATTAGGAAGGCTAATGCAGTTTGAGATGTCCATATGTCTTAGATTTGAAAGCTTTCCAATAGAATTTGGTATCCCTTCCAAATCAGTACAGGAACTTAACCTTAGAAGTTTCAAATTCTCCAAGTTTCCAATTTCTTGGGGCAATGCAGAAAGCTTGTGACAATTAGTGATACTGAGCATCTTCAGGGAGGTGATATCACATAGCCCTTTAGGCAATCCCACCATATCTTTGCAATAGTCAATATTCAAATCTTCTAGATTTGGAAAAGCATCTGAAATTAGCATGTTTCTTTTTTCAAAAGCCTGTCTTGTATTACACAAGTAGAGGGATAACTTTTTAAGATTCTTCAATGTGACAAAGGGAGGAAAAGAAATCCGCTCTAATCTAATTCTTTTCAGGTTGGATAATGAGCCAAGCAACTCAAAATTTTTCATTTTTGAAGGATGGAAACCATGATGTATGACTATCAGAACTTTTAGTTTACTCATTTCTTTCAGGAACTTTGGAAAGGTGTACTCATTTGTTTGAAGGTTTAAAATCAGAACCTCGGCTTGAGCTGGTTGCCGGTAGGACCAATATGATGTGCAAGTTTCATCTGCAAAAGCAACCAATATGGTGTCAATACTTAATAGTAGAAGAGCAACGAATGACAAGATCATAGAACTTTCTTTTTACAATTTTTACTTTATAAGTAAATGTGTATACTTTAGAGATAGGTATAACTAACCGGTTGATATAGACAATGTTCGAGCAGGGATCTGTTGGGGTTTTTGTTCAACACGCCATCCAAAAATATTTGACAACATGCGAATCATCATGCCTTGCTGTTTTTCTTTAGGCCACCATTCAGTTTTATTTTCAGTTATGTCAATCATAAGTCTGTCTCTCTGTTCAACTTGTTCCTGGGTGCTTTGATAAATTGCGAAGTCTCTTAGAATATCATGAAGGATGATGAAATGGTTATTGTAGTAGTAACTGTCTGTGTCACTTGTATTTTTCCTGGTAAAATTAGCAGAAATTAATTCCTTAGGTACCCTCACAAGATTAAAAATAAATGCTCTCTATATGATAGATTACTCACAGATTTCAACTTCTCTCCTCAAAGTTAATAAGAAATGCAAAGTTATATAATGCAAGAAATTTAAATTCTTAAGTTAATTGGTAACTTTGGAATAATTTATAAGGAATCAACTGCTCCTCTCATGAGCTAACAAGCTATTGAATTATTTGTGCTCTATAGAGTATATTATGATAAAGTGGTTGAGAAGAAATATAAGTAGTCGCTGAATGTACCTTGTTACTAAGACATTAGCCAGATTCATGGAAGCTAATTTGTTGACAATGGCCATTACTATGCCATCATTATCTAGTCCATACAACTCTACCCACATATCAACAAGAGCAGCAACAGGAATTCTTTGGTCTTCAGGAAATAAAGCTAAGTCCATGAAGCACTCTTTGATGATTGGATTGTCTTCCAAGACATCTAAGATCTTTTGAAAGGAAGTAAGTAATTCAGTGTTAGAATCAAGTATAGTATGACCATGTGACAATTCCTCCACCATCTTTTGCCACAACTCATAAGGTTGATTACTTAGTGATCTACCAATCACTTTAATGGCAAGCGGTAAACCCTTGCAATGTCTCACAACCTGCATTACAGTGCAAGCAAATATAGTTTCTTAGTTCAATGATATATTTTTTTTCTTCTTAAAATTAAAGTATGTATTACTTGTATAATGTCAGAAAGAAGGAACAAGCACCTTTTGGACAACTTCGTCGGGAATATTTGAACTGCTTTTTTCTAAGAGTGTGTGCTGACGGAAAAGGGTTATTGCATCTTCAGGAGGAAGAGGTTTTAAGATGAATGGAGTGCCAAATCTAGAAAATGCAGGCCAGACATCATCCAGGACCAACAACATAGGACTTGCATCAATTTTCCTCAGCAAAAGTCCCAATTGATTAACCGCATCTTCCTCACTTTGAAACTCTGGCACCTGATATCCACAATGTTCAAATAGTCTTTCTACAATAATCTTTAACTTTGGCGTTTTCGAGAAGGTAACAAATAAAATATTTTCCTTGAATTTACCTAGACAAACAAAAGAGATTATTAAGCCCAAGAATTCTTTCTACAGTATCTTAAACTATGCATCAAAATAATTTACTTCATTTAACATTTAAAAAAAACATGAAAATGAACAGAAATGAAAATAACTAATCCTCGTGATCAAAAGAAAATGCTTCTATGTTAGAGTAACATGCAAAAGTTAGGAAATAGGTATTAGCATTCAGTAAGCTTGAACTCTGCTTTAAGCTGTTTTCTACGTTTCAGAAATATATAATGTTCCTGTTAGAGGGTAATAGGATAAATTTCTCTGCGTCAGTGTCTTCAATCCAAGATCTCCTCCGGGTGTCCGTATCCTCCAGGGTGCCTGCTGTAACATCCTCATTTTATTAATTGTACGCATTTATATATGTATATTATTAACATTTATGCACTATATTTTATAGAAACCTTATGTACATATTCTCTTAATGAAATTAATACAGTTCTACTCAAAAGAATTTTCTGAATTTCCAAATGTCTTTATTTTTGCCGAAATTAATAGTTGACTGGACTGCTATGTCAGACAACTGTCCAGGATAAATTTTCAAGTATAGAATTTTGAACTCATTTATAACTTAAAAGAAAGGTAATAGAATATAGATTAAAAATATATACAGATAAAGAATTAAAATGCTTATTCAGAATTGTTAGGATTTTCTGAAAGTTAGAACTTTGAGGAAATATTACGGTAAAATTCTAAGACAGAAAATTTAGAGAAAATTCATAGGATATCTATAGAATTATCTAATAATTGTAATATACTTAGAATAATTATTAAAAATGTTTAACCAAGAAAATTTTAATTTAGAACCTTAACCAATCAAAAAGTGACAACTTAGGCTTTTCTAAGATCACTAAATTAAGCTAATTAGGCTTGGATTAAGAGATAAGTAAGACACTACCCCAAGGTTTTTGATAGTGAGGAATCCAATGGTGATGTTATTTTCTCCAAATTCTAATCACATTGTAAAATAATTAGCAGCCCTAATTACCTTCTAGAAATTTCTACAAAGTGCTTGAAATGTTGACTTTTGGGGTAGGCAAGTGACTTGGAACTCCTTGGCTGTCCAAGTGGGCTGGAAAGGCTTGGCAAGTGGACTTCCCTTGGTCCAAATGAGCTGCTGGACGTGCAGGCAGCAGCTGGACTTGAAGGCAAAGTCCAATTTGGTTAATAAAATTTTTTAGAAGCATTTAACTTAAGTGAAAGGAGAAAAAAAAGTCACCAAAAACTCAAAAACAGAACCATGAGTCTCCAAACCCAGCAGCTGCAGTTTTCATTTCAATTTCATCTTAACTTCATCATCTCATCTCAAATTAAGAAACCAAACCATCCAAACTTCCTAAACCCTAAGCTAATCGGCAAAAAGGAAAAGAAATTGGAGGAAATCTCAAAAATTCCTACAAGACCAAGGAGTGAGGGAGAAAGGAATTCAAGGCTTTTTCTTCAATTAAAGAGTTTAAGGTAAGGATCTAGGCATTTAATTTCAATTAGAACCCTTGGAATTAGAAGAAAACATGTTGTAGGGTTAGATTAAAATTTTGGCCTAGAATCATGAAAACTTGAAATTGATTTAGGGGTTTTGTGTTTTTGATGCTTGTGATTGAAATTCATGGATTGGAATGATGTTTGATTGAATTTTTAAGGTGTTGTAATGGTTGAAATTTGGTTTGTTGAATTTTGATTGAATTTGTGATTTGATTGAATTTTGGTTGGAATTGGAGTTTGTAGCTTTGGAAGAATTGTTGAGAATGGCTTGTAGACCATTCGGCCAGCCCTAAATGCAAGGGATATTATGTGGAAATTTTTTTAAAACCAAGGGCAAAATGGTCATTTTACATGTAGGGACACATTGGGTATTTTGGAAAAAGATTGAGGGCATTTTCGGAAATTATTAAAAATACTAATGTTATAATGTAAATTGCTTAAATTTTTGTATCCTTGTATGTTAATGTGTACAAATTATTTATTTGATTGTGATCATGAAAAAAATTCATTAGCATGAGTCTTTTTGAGGGATTTATCAAAGTATCAAATGAGAAAGAATTATGTTGACTAACCAGGACTGTGGTAGTCATGAGAATTGAGTTGATTTATGAGAAATGGCTTTTGTTGACTAACCGGGAATGCGGTAGTCATGTGAAATGAGATTGATTGAGAAATGAATTGTTGACTAACCGAGATTACGGTAGTCATGTGAAATGAGAATGATTGAGAAAGGATTTTTGGGTTGAGTAGAATTTGTTAGACAGGACCGTATAATCTGTGATTATATAGTCTGTGGGGTGAAGGATATTGGCAATTCCACATGTGGCTGGAAACTGGACTGAGTTGCGGTCGTGGTAGCCTTCCGGGTATCCTAATCTCCTAATTCTGTTTAGCTTATTCGCGTTTAGTAGGGGCTGATAGCTGAATTGCAGTACGTAATGGTAGGCCAGTTACTTACTAAACACTCAAAGGGGAAGTCTCCATGGAGCAGGGTCAAAACGAATTTGAGTCAAAAACTGCATTGCATAAATCATACTGCATTTAATTATGTGTGTAACTAATTATATTGTTATGATATGTATTTGTTTGAAATTGTTTTAATTCTATGAGAAATTAAATGCCTGATCCTGTAATGCTGTCCCCAGATTCTAGGGGAGTGTGAATTGCAGGTGCTTGAAGATATAGTTAAATGATGAAGATGCAGAAATTCCAGAGCATATAGGATGGGACTATTTTGGGTAGACAATAATTTGTAGTAGTTAGATAGTAGTTAGAATTATTTTGTAGCAGTGTTTATATAAATTTTAATGATGTAAATTACAGAACATATTTTGGATTGTAAGAGATCGTATCAGAACTTTGAAATAAATATATAAAATGAATTAAATAGTTAAATTATTTTTTATAGAAAAAAAGGGGGTTACATTAGTGGTATCAGAGCTCTGGTTATGCATCTCTAGGACTTGCGAGTAGTGGGTCTATTAGGTGTTTTACTGTGTTACCCTGATTAGAATTTTTTGTTTGTTAAGAATATTATGGGAAAAAGGGTAGTAACTAGATCTGAAAATTTAAGACATGTAGAAATGAGAAGAGGAATGCTAGTTATAAATCCTAGAGTTCAAACCAATAGTATAGCTAAGATGGCAGAAAGGAAGAAAGAAAATCTTGATAAAGTTGTGAGGGTGCACACTCAGGACTCAGTTGAGATGACTTTCTCTCCTAATGCTTAAAATTTTATTATTATTAGTATTGTTCAAGTTGGGTTATTTTCCATGTTTCTTATTTTGTGGATTTAAGAGTTATAATCTTGAGTTAGTTGAGGAAGGAGATCTACTTATAGATCAAGATAGAGAATAGAGGTCCAAATATTTGAGTTATAGTATAAGGATGAGTTTAACAAAGGAAAGGAAATAAAGTTTTGAAGGCTGAAACAGTGTATCGTAGTATAAATTTGTTGCAGGATTGATATCTAAACTATTAGGATTTGAAATTTTGTGTTTTAGACATGAGTTAGAACCAAAATAGTGCATTTTTCTGGTGCAGTAAAATAGCCTACGGGTTTAACATTGTTTAATTACATTACCATGGTGTAAGTGGTGATTAAGAGAGTAGAATAGGACCCAAATGCTAAGTTAGTAGCAGTTGTCCTAAGAATTTTTAAAGTTGAAAGAGTAAGTAATTGGAAGGCCTAAAGGTGTGTGTATTGATGTTGGAAATTCAAGTAACAATTAAATTGGTAGTAGTGAATTGGAGTAATGTGAGGTATTTTGAAAGTCTTTCTAATAGTGATTTGTTGGAATTAGGGTTCTAAAGTACAGCTGTAAGTTGAGGATGTTAATCATGTTTGAAATACCCTATACTTTGCTTGTTTCTGTACCTACTTCTAAACCAACCTTAACCTCTAAAATATGTTTGAATTGTGTGATAACTATCCGAGATAGACAATTTGTTGTGAACTTGATTTGTTTGCCTTTAACTGGCCTTGATGTGATATTAGGAATGGATTGGTTAGCAACCAACCATATTCTAATAGATTGTGCTTCTAAAACTTTAATTTTTCCTAAACTTGATGTTTCTAGACTTAAGCCTATCCAACCTAAAGAAATATCATTTAAAAGTGAAATTCAAAAATACAAGTTATCATCTCTTGGAACTAATGAAGATAAAATTAAAATAGACTCTATGCTAGTTGTAAATTAATATCCTGAAATTTTTCCTGATGATGTTTCTAGTTTGCCTCCTGAAAGAGAAATAGAATTTAGTATAGATTTGATGTCTGGTACTAGACCAATTTCTATGCAACCATATAGAATGTCATTATTGAAATTAATCGAGTTAAAGAAACAATTGGAAGAATTATTAGAAATATAGTTTGTAAGGCCTAGTGTGTCCATATGGTGAGCCCAGTATTATTAGTTAAAAAGAAAGATGGAGGATCTAGGTTATGTGTAGATTATAGAAAATTAAATAAAGTAACTATAAAGAATAAATATCCTTTACCTAGAATAGATGATTTAATGGACCAACTTAGAGGAGCAACAATTTTCTCTAAAATAGATTTAAGGTCTGGGTACCAATAAATTACAGTAAAAAGGAGGATATACCCAAGACTGCTTTTAGGACTAGATATGGACATTATGAATATCAAGTGATGCCATTTGGAGTGACTAATGGCCCAGCAGTGTTGGATTATATGAATAGGGTGTTTGGACCATACTTAGATCATTTTGTAGTAGTATTTACAGATGATATATTAATATATTCTAAAAATAAAGAGGAACATGAAAATCATCTTAGAATAACATTGCAAACTTTGAAAGATAGAAAATTATATGCTAAATTGTCTAAGTGTGAATTTTGGTTGGAGGAAGTGAAAATTTTAGGACATTTAATTTCTAAAGATGAACTAAGTGTAGATTTTTCTAAGGTAGAAGCAGTTTTAGAATGGGAAAGGCCTAAGACTGTAACTGAGATTAGTAGTTCTTAAGATTTGATGGATATTATAGAAGATTGATTGAAGGATTTTCTAAGATAGCTGAACCCTTAATAGAATTTTATTTGGAGTGAGAGTTGTGAGAAAATTTCGAAGAGTTGAGACATAAATTGACTACCTCACTAGTTTTAGTTTTACCCGACCCAAATGAATCCTATGAGGAATACTGTGATGTTTCATCTCTAGGGTTAAGATGTGTGTCGATATAAAATAAGAAAGTGGTAGCTTATGCATCTAGGCGGTTGAAATCACATGAGAGAAATTATCCTACTCATGATTTGGAGTTAGCAGCTATAGTTTTTGCTTTGAAGATTTGGAGACATTATTTATATGGATCAATATTTGATGTATATAGTGATCATAAGAGTTTAAAATATTTGTTTGGAAAAAAAAAATTGGAAAGGAGAAAAAGAAGATGGATGGAGTTTATTAAAGATTATGATTTTCAATTAAGGTATCATCCAATAGAGGCTAATGTAGTAGAAGATGCTTTAAGTAGGAAAATTGTGCATATTTCAACTATGAGGATTAAAGAATTAGAGTTAATAGAATAATTTAGAGATTTAAATCTATGTACAGTTAGGAAAAAGGATAAAATTCCATTTGGAATTATTACCATCACTAATGAATTTTTGGAAGAAATTAGGAAGAAACAAGATGCAGATGAATGTATTCCAGAAAAGAAAGGATTAATGGGATCAGGTAAGGAAAAAGAATTTAATTTAGGAATGGATATAATTATTAGGTTTAAAATAGAATTTATGTACCTAATGATCAAGAATTTAAGGAATTAATTTTGGAGGAAGGGCACAAAAGTAAACTTAGTATTCATCCTAGAACAACAAAAATATATAAAGATTTAAAGGGAATGTTTTGGTGGTCTAGGATGAAGAGAGATGTAGCAGAATATGTGGCTAGATGTTTAACATGTTAGAAAGCAAAGATTGAATATCAGAAACCCTTTGATCTGTTACATCCTTTAGAGATACCTATATGGAAACGGAATAGTATATCAATAGATTTTGTGGTAGGATTACCTAGAACACATAGGAATTTTGATACCATTTGAGTAATTGTAGATAGATTAACTAAATTAGTACATTTTGCTTTCAATAAATATTAGGTATTCTTTAGAAAAATTAGCTTAATTGTACTTAAAGGAAATAATTAGATTATCTGGAGTACCTACTAGTATAGAGTCTAATAAAGACCCTAGCTTTGTTTTTAAATTTTTGGAAAGATTTTCAGAACGCTTTAAGAAGTAAAATTTTATCTTAGTTTAGTATAACACCCTAAGATTGATGGTCAAACAGAAAGGACTATTCGAACATTAGAAGATCTCTTAAGAGCCTGTACATTAGAAGAGAAAGGAAAACCTAACATTTGAAACAAAGCCTGTTAAGATTGAGGACAGAAGGATTAAGTACCCGAGAGGTAAAGAAATTTCTCTATTTAAGGTTATTTGGGATGATATCAGAGGTGATGCTACATGGGAGTTAGAGGAGAAAATGAGAGAGGCATATCCTCAGTTGTTTGTATAGTTATTTGGTTGTATAGTTGTATGGTTGTATATTTGTATTAGAAATTTCGAGGACGAAATTTTTATTAGTAGGGGAGAATTGTAACATCCTCATTTTATTAATTGTACGCATTTATATATGTATATTATTAACATTTATGCACTATATTTTATAGAAACCTTATGTACATATTCTCTTAATGAAATTAATACAGTTCTACTCAAAAGAATTTTCTGAATTTCCAAATGTCTTTATTTTTGCCGAAATTAATAGTTGACTGGACTGCTATGTCAGACAACTGTCCAGGATAAATTTTCAAGTATAGAATTTTGAACTCATTTATAACTTAAAAGAAAGGTAATAGAATATAGATTAAAAATATATACAGATAAAGAATTAAAATGCTTATTCAGAATTGTTAGGATTTTCTGAAAGTTAGAACTTTGAGGAAATATTACGGTAAAATTCTAAGACAGAAAATTTAGAGAAAATTCATAGGATATCTATAGAATTATCTAATAATTGTAATATACTTAGAATAATTATTAAAAATGTTTAACCAAGAAAATTTTAATTTAGAACCTTAACCAATCAAAAAGTGACAACTTAGGCTTTTCTAAGATCACTAAATTAAGCTAATTAGGCTTGGATTAAGAGATAAGTAAGACACTACCCCAAGGTTTTTGATAGTGAGGAATCCAATGGTGATGTTATTTTCTCCAAATTCTAATCACATTGTAAAATAATTAGCAGCCCTAATTACCTTCTAGAAATTTCTACAAAGTGCTTGAAATGTTGACTTTTGGGGTAGGCAAGTGACTTGGAACTCCTTGGCTGTCCAAGTGGGCTGGAAAGGCTTGGCAAGTGGACTTCCCTTGGTCCAAATGAGCTGCTGGACGTGCAGGCAGCAGCTGGACTTGAAGGCAAAGTCCAATTTGGTTAATAAAATTTTTTAGAAGCATTTAACTTAAGTGAAAGGAGAAAAAAAAGTCACCAAAAACTCAAAAACAGAACCATGAGTCTCCAAACCCAGCAGCTGCAGTTTTCATTTCAATTTCATCTTAACTTCATCATCTCATCTCAAATTAAGAAACCAAACCATCCAAACTTCCTAAACCCTAAGCTAATCGGCAAAAAGGAAAAGAAATTGGAGGAAATCTCAAAAATTCCTACAAGACCAAGGAGTGAGGGAGAAAGGAATTCAAGGCTTTTTCTTCAATTAAAGAGTTTAAGGTAAGGATCTAGGCATTTAATTTCAATTAGAACCCTTGGAATTAGAAGAAAACATGTTGTAGGGTTAGATTAAAATTTTGGCCTAGAATCATGAAAACTTGAAATTGATTTAGGGGTTTTGTGTTTTTGATGCTTGTGATTGAAATTCATGGATTGGAATGATGTTTGATTGAATTTTTAAGGTGTTGTAATGGTTGAAATTTGGTTTGTTGAATTTTGATTGAATTTGTGATTTGATTGAATTTTGGTTGGAATTGGAGTTTGTAGCTTTGGAAGAATTGTTGAGAATGGCTTGTAGACCATTCGGCCAGCCCTAAATGCAAGGGATATTATGTGAAAATTTTTTTAAAACCAAGGGCAAAATGGTCATTTTACATGTAGGGACACATTGGGTATTTTGGAAAAAGATTGAGGGCATTTTCGGAAATTATTAAAAATACTAATGTTATAATGTAAATTGCTTAAATTTTTGTATCCTTGTATGTTAATGTGTACAAATTATTTATTTGATTGTGATCATGAAAAAAATTCATTAGCATGAGTCTTTTTGAGGGATTTATCAAAGTATCAAATGAGAAAGAATTATGTTGACTAACCAGGACTGTGGTAGTCATGAGAATTGAGTTGATTTATGAGAAATGGCTTTTGTTGACTAACCGGGAATGCGGTAGTCATGTGAAATGAGATTGATTGAGAAATGAATTGTTGACTAACCGAGATTACGGTAGTCATGTGAAATGAGAATGATTGAGAAAGGATTTTTGGGTTGAGTAGAATTTGTTAGACAGGACCGTATAATCTGTGATTATATAGTCTGTGGGGTGAAGGATATTGGCAATTCCACATGTGGCTGGAAACTGGACTGAGTTGCGGTCGTGGTAGCCTTCCGGGTATCCTAATCTCCTAATTCTGTTTAGCTTATTCGCGTTTAGTAGGGGCTGATAGCTGAATTGCAGTACGTAATGGTAGGCCAGTTACTTACTAAACACTCAAAGGGGAAGTCTCCATGGAGCAGGGTCAAAACGAATTTGAGTCAAAAACTGCATTGCATAAATCATATTGCATTTAATTATGTGTGTAACTAATTATATTGTTATGATATGTATTTGTTTGAAATTGTTTTAATTCTATGAGAAATTAAATGCCTGATCTTGTAATGCTGTCCCCAGATTCTAGGGGAGTGTGAATTGCAGGTGCTTGAAGATATAGTTAAATGATGAAGATGCAGAAATTCCAGAGCATATAGGATGGGACTATTTTGGGTAGACAATAATTTGTAGTAGTTAGATAGTAGTTAGAATTATTTTGTAGCAGTGTTTATATAAATTTTAATGATGTAAATTACAGAACATATTTTGGATTGTAAGAGATCGTATCAGAACTTTGAAATAAATATATAAAATGAATTAAATAGTTAAATTATTTTTTATAGAAAAAAAGGGGGTTACACCTGCAAAAGGCACTTCAACGCTCAAGTTAGCTCTCGGTTCAGAACATTTAATAAGAGTAATAAATGAGAGATCAAGAGTTACCGTACTTCGAAGATCATACCCTGTTTTATACTTACTTTACTGGACCTTGGACTCATGGGTCCTGGTTAATCTTTCGATGGTTTGTTATTACTAATTAGGATTGCTAATTACTTTATATTACCTTGATTATCTTAGTAACATCATATTAGGATGACTCATCTTATCCAAATGCTTTCCATGTTATCGGTTATCAGGGTGTCTTCCAGTGGTACTCGGCTATCAGGACTGTCCGAGACCTTTTTGTACCTATTCGGCGATTATTCGACAACTCCTTTCAGCAGATTGCCTATTTGTCCTTAAGGTATTCGGTTATCGCTACTACTGAATACTCATCCGGTATATATAGGGAAATAGAGCATTCGGCTAGCGATTAATTTCACCTATTGCTAGCAAATTTCCAATAATTTAATTTTACATTTTTTTGTTTTTTTTTATCGGTCAAATGTTAATTGTTAATATGTGAGTTTTTATTAGCGGGACAATTCGAATTCACGGCCTATCCCTCCCTCCCTACCTCCCTTTTCCCTTTACCACCAAACCAACCTCATAACTCCCATTTATTTATTTATTTATTTATTTTTGTTACTATATGTATTAATCTATAAGAAGAACTAGTTAGCTCATTTATCATAGTAGAGAATCTAAAAGGAGTTAGTTACGACATACCTATGACATGTTCATCCCAACAGAGCTTTGTAGCCAAAGTGGTTTTCCCCGATCCTCCTAAACCAGTCAACACAATGATGGACACACCTTCTTTAAGAAGCTCCATCTTCAACTTGCTCAATAGTACATCCAATCCAACGGTGAATTCAGGCTTTTCAGGAACACCAAAAGAACGCTTGATTTGTTGTGCTGTCTGTTCCATGACTAACCAACTTTTCGAGTCCTTTCTCTATTCAATCAAACAAGGATCAAGTTGTGAGAAGCAGAGAAACTCAACATTGATGCGTAAGGCTAGGACCTCAAATTGAAAGCTTAAAACAAGAAAAGAGACAACAGCTTAGGTTTTTCTCATTAAAATAAGAGAAAAAGTTGTATTCCAAATGCAGACTTTGGGAAACGCATAATCTTTTCTTGTTAGCTTATTCTATCCTATTCATTAGCTCAAAGCATATCTTAACAAGAAAGCTAGCTGGTTAGGAAGAAGTATGATGACAATGGATAATTTTTTTCTCCTTTTACCTTTAACTTTACACCTACTGTCATTTCTCCATATTTCCACTACCGTCAATATTTGTATCAAGACAAATTGTAAAGAAAACTATATATTTTGAATCCTATACGAAAAAACATTTATGAATCAGTCCCTATCGATTGTTGAAAATATGACAGTGTCCGATTTGATTCTTATACTTGACACTAATTTCTTGTTTTAGTTCCAACTAACACAAAAGAATGAAAGATTTCCTTCACGTTATTTTGCTTTTTCTACATGAAAAAGAAAAGAAAAAACATATATGCATTTTGGTTGGTATAAACTTTTTTTTTTTTTTATGCCTACATGAAAAAATACTCTGACATTGTTATAACTTCGGCAAATTATATATTTTATATATCAAACAAATTGTAAATGATTAGATATAATAATTTAAATTTTATATTTTAAAACGTTTTATTTACAAAAAAAAAAACATGTGAAAAAGCGAAATTGTGAAACGCTAAACATAAATTTCCAACGCATTAAAAGAAAATAAAAAAAGATGTTAGCAGTCCATTAGGTGGATAAAAGAATCGACTTCGTAGCATCAACTCATAAATATATGTATCTAATATCTATTGCATTGAAAAGTCCGTACAAGAAGAACCGGCATTCAATACTCAAATATAACTATATAAGAGAACATTTCGAGAATTGTAGGACAAAGGTAAGGGTATTGGGAATAAAGTTAAAAAATGCAATTATTGTAGTAAAAAAAATGCGATAGATACTTACAATTATACTCATACACCTTAATTGAAATAACGAGGGATGCTTCCTTTGGATGTGTTTTTCTGCTACGTGTCCTACTTGTATGGGGAAGTACTCCAATTGAAATTGAAAAATTTGTTAGAATCGCAAAGCAACATATTTATAGGCATGCATCATGCATATCCTGTTAGTTTGTGTTGATGTATTACCTTACGCGTGTCACGCTGCTTCTGACGCAACAGAGAACATAATATTAATAGGTAATTTTGTGCCGTGACGCAACAGAGAACATAATATTAATAGGAAATGATGCATTACATCATTAATAGGAAATGATTTCTGCCCAGCCAGTATATGTAAAATACTAATTAAAGTTATCACATTTACTTTCTTGATTATGATTATGATTATAATAATTAACCGCCATAGCTTTATAAACTTTTTCAAATATATTTCATTTCTTGATTTACAAGAATGAAATTCATATTAATACTGTTTGTTTTTGTTTAGAAGGTGCGTAATTTCGTAATTTCACTCTATCAGCACAGAAATCACGTCGACAGATCCGACCAATGAAGCAGAAGCTACTTTTTCTTGACGGGTGACGATTTGCCTCGTAAACACGCTTATAATGACCAAGTCAGAAGTCTGACGAGTTTGGTCACAGAGAATTAATTTGGGTGTCTGCTACGTAAGGGAACGTGTTGGCCATTCATTCATTTCATTGTAGTGTATCAGGAGGTTTCCTCCAAATTAAGATTCCTTGATGCTACATACCCATCCCGCGTGAATATCACTCACCTTAAACACCAAGAGTTTACATCAAGAGTTTAGGTAAGGTGAAAGTAATTGACGAGGAATATAAGCAACACTTAATAGTAACCCGCCAAGCTCTTTCCTGAAAATTTCTGATAGCAATAATAATACAGCAGTGGAGGCATGCATTAGTCCTGTAACCGCATGCATCTCTGCAATTAGTCTGGCAGATAATAACTCCATAACCCGTGCCCACTCTAACACTCTCTTTGGCTGGAATGTGAATCCTCTCTGGCGGCATACGTACGTCTCCAGCCCTCTCCAGCGTGACTTTAAACCCTTGGATCAGTTGAATAAACGAATCAGATTGAAACTTAAAAAGTCACATCTTAAAACTACCATGCCTGCCTGGGGCCATGCCAAAAGAGATACTACTATGCCTTGAATACTTTCATATTAATATATAATTTAAATTTGTAATTTGTATTAAATAAATACTTATACTTTTAGAGAAAATAGACTATACTATACACTGACAGTGTAAATCACTTTTACATCGTTATTCAATCACAACCTATCATGTATAGTAAATTTGTTGACTTTTATGATAACAACTTTAAAAGTCATATTAATAGTGATTTGTGATTAGATAACAATGTAAAATTGTTTTATATTGTCATTATATGACCATTAAACTCATATTTTTATACATATAAAATATATTTTAAATAATAAGTAATCATCAATTATCAATTATATTATATAAAAGAAGGTTTTACCACATAGGTTGATGCCACGTGGCGACACCATATTAATTTTTTTCTCGTCGAAATGAACACGATTTTATTTTTATGATCATTTTAAATTTAAAATTGTATAATTCATATTAATTGATAACACTAATTTAAATTCATATTTAAATTTGAACGTGATCAATATTTTAAGATATTTATGATTTAAAATTTTAAATTGTTTAATTCATATTAATTGATAATACTAATTTAAATTCAAATTCATATTCAAATTCAAAATTATAACAAATTAAAATAAAGAAATTGTGCAATTAGATTTTTTATCTCATAATTTTATAATGCAAATATATAATTTATAATTTAAACAATATCTATATATACATGTGTGGATGATAATAAAATTTGAACATTATCAATATTTTAAGATATTTATGATTTGAAATTTTAAATATTTTAATTCATATATTCAGTTAATTATATTAAATATAGTAATTAAAATCATTACAATGAGTATATAATTTAATATTCTGATTAAATTAATCAATTAAATTATTAAATCTTAAATAGATTTTGATTTTATATAATTTGGTAATTAATTACTATTAAGTTTTATGTATTTTATTTTATAATTATGAAATATTTTTCATTATTGTGATTTTATGATTTACCGTAAATGATGATGATGATAATAATAATAATAATAACATTATTATTATTATTATTATTATTATTATTATTATTATTATTATATATCATAAAAGAATATTTTATCACGTAGATAGATGCTACGTGACAACACCATATTCATTTATCTCCTCCAAAATGTCATTAAATAATTTATTTTATTTTTAATTAATAAATATATATTTATGGTAATTAAGATGATTGTTTAATTATGAAATACTTCATTACATTAATCAATCATGACTAGATATTCTAATTAATTAATAATATAATTATATAATCTGATTCAAATTAATTAACAACACTAATATATATTTTGTTTCAAATTTAAAGTAAATTTAAATATAAAAATATTGCGAGATTTATTTTAGTAGAGCAATCTTTACTATTATTTTGTTACAATATTATAATCATGTCATTGAAATAAATAATTTAAATTAAATTTAAGTATATCAATCTTTACCATTGATTTGTTACAATATTTATGAATATGAACTCTTCTCGCCGATTCAAAATTCAAAATTATAACAAATTAAAATAAAGAAATCGTGCAATTAGATTTTTTTTATCTCATAATTTTATAATGCAAATATATAATTGATAATTTAAACAATATCTATATATACGTGTGGATGATAATAAAATTTGAACATTTTCAATATTTTAAGATATTTATGATTCGAAATTTTAAATTATTTAATTCATATTAATTGATAACACTAATTTAAATTCATATTCAAATTTGAATGTGATCAATATTTTAAGATATTTATTATTTAAAATTTTAAATTGTTTAATTCATATTAATTGATAATACTAATTTAAATTCAAATTTTCATTTTAAAATATAAACTATTATTATGAATATTAAGCACACACGTCTAAACCATTCAATTTCAATTCCAATTTGCATTAACTTCGTCGAATCATATAGTGTCTCCCAATTTTGACTCAATTGCAAGTGTTAACGTCCAAAACTAGCGAAAGACATGGAGATTACAAGTTAGAGTTCTTCGTCTTTGGAGAGTCTCAAACTTCAAACAACCACACCTAAAGGATTTTATCAAAATGGTCATCATGGATGACAAGGTATCTGTTAAATATTATTATTTTTATTTTTATTTATGTACTCATTGTATTCATAACTACTGATTTTCTTTTATGCAGCTTGACAATTTAGTGTACCATTTGGAGTAATTATATTGACAAATTTGAGACATTGTTAAGGGAGGGGACGTGCTACGAGATTAGAAATTTAATCGTGACTATAAACAATTATATATACAAGGCCACAAATCATCCTATATGATATATTTTAAACAAGTGACCTTTGTGAAGCCGATTGCTTATTCCTCTATCCTTTTTTTGGATTTACCTTCACACCTTATACGAATATTGTTGATTTCTCTTTTTTTTATTTTTATTTATGTACTCATTGTATTCATAACTACTGATTTTCTTTTATGCAGCTTGACAATTTAGTGTACCATTTGGAGTAATTATATTGACAAATTTGAGACATTGTTAAGGGAGGGGACGTGCTACGAGATTAGAAATTTAATCGTGACTATAAACAATTATATATACAAGGCCACAAATCATCCTATATGATATATTTTAAACAAATGACCTTTGTGAAGCCGATTGCTTATTCCTCTATCCTTTTTTTGGATTTACCTTCACACCTTATACGGATATTGTTGATTTCTCTTTTTTTTTCTTCTATTTATTATGTTTTATAAACATCTTTGAATGAGATTTTAATTTAATTACTATTATATTTTTAATCAATATTTTATTTATCAAATTTTCATAATTAATTAAAGTGCGGGTAACGGGTACGGACACGGGTATAGACATTTACTTACCCAACAACGGGGAAAGACACAGATATTAAAGTTACTATCTAACGGGTGTGGGTCTAGATATGAGAATTTTTTTAAAGTACGATATGAAGACGAATACTATAGTACCTTAGTCAGACTCTACCCATTGTTATCCCTAACTATGACATGACTTTACACATTTAGGGACTAAGTTTTTTTGCCAACATAATATAAAATTTATGGCTTAAATATGATTTGAGTCCCTTAGTGTCTCAATTTCGCAGAAAGTTGTTTTTAGTCTCTCAACTTCACTTTTGGGGACTAAAAAATGACTAAAAATATGTTATTTTTAATCCATCAAATTTATTTTGGGGGACTTAAGTAAAAAAAAAAACTTTGGGGGACTAAAAACAACATTTTGCTAATTAGAGGATTAAAAGAACAATTTTTAATTGGGGGACCAAAACCAAAATTGTCCCAAATTTGAGGGACTAAAAACATATTTAATTAAGCCAAAATATTTTATATTATTTATTTTTATTGAAACTAAGTATATATTTAAGTTGTATACAAATGCAAATATATTTATAAAGATAATAATTTTTTAAAACAAACATTTATATATATATATATATATATATATATATATATATATATATATTAAAATGATATAAGACATATATAAATATAAAATTATTTTTATTTATATCAATATTCATAATTATTTTATATATTTGTTATATATTAAATACATATTTGCTAACATATATTTATATAAAATTTAAAAATAACTAAGAAATACACAAAAATACAATAATTTAAAAAAAGTAGATTATATATTTAACCCCTATGCAGGGCACGGGTTATTAAGCTAGTTTATATTATAATACATGGAATACGACTTCTGTAAGAACACTTTTCTTTCTTTTGTGAGAACATGAGAATAACTAATAATAATAATAATCATATAGATATTAAAAATAATAGACGATTGAGATTAAGATATTTAAATATTCAAATTAAAATATAATATAATCATCAAATCTCTACAAAAATTCACCAAACAAAAATCAAATATACAAAATATTTTAATTATCATGCCACTCTTCTTCAAGATTATCATTAATGATGGTGGTGGCGATAGCGATGACGATGGTCATGGCGGTGGCAACAACGTCATGGTGGTGGTTGCAGAGATGGTCATGGCGATGGCAGTGACGGTCATGGTGGTGATAGTGATGGGTTAACTGAGATATTTTAGGAAGCGATAATTGAGATCTTTTATAGATTTGATTTTATTTGGTAAATCTTTTAGAGATTTGATAGTTATATTAGATTTTAATTTGAATTTTTAAATATTTTATTTTCAACCGTCTATTATTTTTAATTTTGATCTGATGATTGTTATTAGTTATTCTCATGTTCTCACAAAAGAAAAGTGTTCTTATAGGAGTCATACTTTCTCTATCTCGCATTGCCAAAATAGGATTCATCACATATTCATCAACAGTTAGTATTTATTTTTTAAGATATGAATTTTTAGTTTTCAATCTCATCCATTTAATTACATCCAACTGATCCTATGGTTCACAATCATGCTGGAGAGGGCTAGAGACATATGCGACAGGAGAGGATCCACATCCTTTTTGGCTGTGAGGAAGAAAAGATGGGTGAAAGTGGATAAGTGAAAAAAAATAGATGAAAAATAGTATGAAAATAGAAATTGTTTGGTTGAAGATAAATAGAGTGAAAATTAACTTTTTCTATTTATTATTATTATTATTATTATTATTATTATTATAAAAGAAACTGGAGTGGAATAATAAAGAAACTTGACTGGGGACTGGGCAGGACTAATAAAGAAAATTGTCAAGGGAAGGGAGCAACTTGCGTTAATCGATTATGGAAGGTAGTATAAATGGTTAAGTGCGTGTTTGGATGCACATTTGTAGAATTGATTTTGAATCAACGTGATTTTACAAAATTGATTTTGAATAAATGTGATTTTTGTTTGGATAACATATATTAGAAAATTGATTTTGTCACACAAAGTTGTTTAGAAACTTGCATTCAAAATTGATTTTGGGTGTATAATTACCAAAATGAGTTTTAATATATATCCATAACCCTGTTGCATCACTTTTATCGGTATTTCAATATCAATGGTATACTTGGAACAAATTTTGTGACTCAAGTTCAAGTTGATGCAGAAGCTACTTTCAATTGCTTCAATAGGACTTGAGTCCAAAATTTAAAATCATGTTTCCAACACTCACCCAAACATCTTGGTCAATGCAAAAATCATGTTTAACCCATAAAAAACTTAAGTTTGAAGCTCCAAACGTTAATCCAAACACACCCTTAATTGCAACCTAACACATTTTCATGCAAATCTTCTATGCGCGGAAATATTGTTAGGTGGGTCTCACTGATTTTTTTTTTAAAATTTTACTCCATTTCCATTCTATCAAACAACCAATTTTTTTTTCTCACTTCCACTTTCTCCCTTTCTCTCCCCCCCTCTATTTTCACAATACTAAACACAATGTAATTGCTAAGAGTTATAAGCCCTTAGTGAATCTCCACTTCCCACATGCTGAGAAAACTTCAAAATCCAACAACTAGATGCGTCACACCGAACCCCACCAACTCCCATAGTATTCAAGATAGAATTCCAACTCCTGTCAACATTGAGTTTGTCAACAGAGCCATGTTGGATCATTGGCAAGTGTATCAAATCACACAATAGTACTTCGGTGAGTAAGAGTATTGTTTTACCAAATGACTCGCATAATATTTGACAAAATAGCAACGTTCACTAGCAAGAACTTAAATAACAAAAAGTTAAAAAATAAAAGATTTAAAGTTGTGTTTGGATAATTTCGTCAGACACTTGAAATGCAATTAAAACAGGTTAAATAACAATAAATAAAAGTGTTGAGATTGACTTCACCAAATCATCCCCTTATACATATAAATGTCATTCATCTATTTTAAAGTTCATTTATTATCATCAATTCATCCCTTTGTTGCAACCCAGCCAAATTATGTATATCAGGGAAACCCCACAATTACAGAAATCAAACTACTCGGGAATTTTATCATGGAAATAAAATAAACTGTAGGAGTAGGAGGAGGTACACAAGATAAAATTTGAAGAGGGATAAAATCATAGTTTACAAAATTAAATTACAAACACAAAAAGTAAAAATCAATAATTTTGTGGGCATCATCAAACCAAGTATGTCCACCCATGAAATAACACACAACATACATGAAATCTCCTACCTCTTTCAAGTAACATAGTATTTACAAGAAACGTGCAAATACTAGCAAAGCAACTTGAAGTAACATGTCTAAGGGACAACACGAGGAGGATTATTAACACTTTGAATATAGTATATGATTATTCAGCAGAAAATAAAAAAATTACACACGTGACACGAACACTGATCCAATAGAAATTCAAAGAAAGAGGCTTAGGAGCTAACTGAATGAAGCCAGTTTAAGTTAACATCCACTTGAGGCACCTCTATCTGCATATTCGGAAGCATAGCTTCGAACCCTTCCCATGAAGCAGCCGTCTCTTCATCGCATATCACTACCTTTAAAGTCACAAGATTGACCATTGAAGATGGCAATTCACACCTAGCACAACTTGTCATGTAAAGATTTCTTAGATTACACAATTTGCCAAAGTCCTCTGGTAAATTAGAAAGGCTTATGCAGTTTGAGATGTCAAGATGCCTTAGATTAAAAAGCCTACCAATAGAGTATGGTATCCCTTCCAAATCAGTACAAGAACTGAGCCTTAGCAGTTCCAAATTCACCAACTTTCCAATTTCTTGGGGAAGTGCCAAGAGCTTGTGGCAATTAGTAACACTGAGCTTCTTTAGTGGGGTAATATCACAAACCCCACTAGGCAACACCACTAGATTTGGAAAAGCATCCGAAATTAGGATGGTACCATTTTGAAAAGCACGACTCATGTTGCACATGTAGAGGGATAATTTTTTTAGAGTCTTCAATGTGACAAATGAATGAACAGAAATCCTCTCTAATCTAATTCTTTTCAGGTTGGATAAAGAGCCAAGTAGCTCAAAATTGGTCAGCTCAGAAGGATGGAAATTGTAATTTGTGACTATCAGAACTTTTAGTTTGCTCATTTTCTTCATGGACTCTGGAAATGAGTACTGATTATTTCGAAGATTTAAAATCAGAACATTAGCTTGAGCTGGTTGCATGTGCAACCAATTTGAAGAGCAAGTTTCATCTGCAAAAGCAACCCATGTAATGTCAATTGTAGAGGAGGAACAAATGACAGATCATAGAGTTCTTATTAGCATTTTTACTTTAGAGAAAGGTATGGGGATAACTAACCAATTGATATGGACAATGAGCGAGCAGGGATCTGTTGAGGTTTGTGTTTAACACAATATCTAAAACAATTTGACAATATTCGGGTCATCATGCCTTGCTTTTTCTCGCCGAGCCCCCATTCACTTTTATTTTCATTTGTGTCAATAATCAGTCTTTTTCTCTCTTCAATTTGTTCTTGGGCGCTTTGATAAATTGCTAGCTCTCTTAGAAGATCATGAAGGACAATGAAGTGGTTATTGTAGTAACAATTGTCTGTGTCACTTGTATTTTTCCTGATAAATTAAGAGAAATTAATTCCCTAGGGAGAAAAGTTCTCGCACAAAATTAAAGGTACATGCTCTTTATCAGATACTGAGATAGATTAGTTACAAATCTCAGAGCAAGCTTATAAAATGAAATGCCAAATTGCATAGTGCGAAAGTTTAAATTAAGTCCAAGATAAATGGTCATTTTAGAATATTAATATATAAAAGGAACATTGCTCCTCACATCTATTTCTTTGTCGGTCTTTATTCTAGAGTATTATTAGTTAGAGAAATGCAAGTAACACTCTCTTTGATACTCTTTTTAATATTTTTTCTATAATTGGTTAAAATTTATTGGAAATCACCAAATTTGGTTGGCTCTACTTCTAAATCAGGATAGTGTTTATTGAGAGGTGAGACAATCTATAAATTTCAATCAATCATAGATAGAGATAGAATATTAGAAAGAGAACATTAGAAAAGAGATAGTCTCACTAACATTTCTCTTTGAGTTATTTATTTTATGATTAATTGGCTGAGAAGAAAATATTCATTGTACCTTGCTATCAAGACATTAACCAGATTCATAGACTCTAATTTGTTGATGATGGCCATTGCTTTTATGCCGTCATTGTCTAGTCCATACAACTCTGCCCATATATCAATGAGAGCAATAACAGGAATTCTTTGATCTTCAGGAAATAAGCCTAGGTCCATGAGCACTCTTTGATCACCGTATTATCTTCCAACATATCTAAGATCTTTTGGAGGTAAGTTAGCAATTCAGTGTTAGAATTAAGTATAGAATGACCATGTGACAATTCCTCCACCATCTTTTGCCACAACTCATAAGGTCGATGACTCAGTGACCTACCAATAACTTTAATGGCAAGCGGTAAACCCTTGCAATTTCTCACAACCTGCATATATAGTTTTAAAATGCCAAATTATTAGGATGTAATTTTATATCTTAAAAATATAAAAAATAAATTTCAAATAAAATACTAATAATTTTATTAAGGAATTTGTCAATGTACACCTTCTTACTTTTTCAAAAAAGAGCACGTTAGCAAGCTAAACATTTTAGTTATAAATTGCTAATATACTCTTTTTTCTAAAAAGAAATAAAAAAAAAGGTATATGCTAGCAAATCCCTTTTAATAAATTATTTTAATTAATTAAAAAAGACATATCTTAAAATCCATTTTGACATAAACCTAAATGAATGACTGCATTCTGTATACTAAAAGAACATGAATTACTCTTAGATATACGTCAGAAAGTAAGAAAACAAGCACCTTTTGAACTACATCTTCGTCAGGAGTATTTATACTGTTGCAATCCAAGAGGGCATAGTGACAGAAAAGGGTCATTGCATCTTCGCGAATAAGTGGTTTTAAGACGCATGGGGTGCCAAATCTAGGAAATGCAACTCTTGAAGTCACCAAAATTTTGTAATCTGATAAATGGAATTTAAATTTCTCCACAAGGGCTTCTGAGTCAGGCCAAACATCATCCAAAACCAACAACATTGGGCTTCCCTCAAATTTCCTTAGCAAAAGTCCCAATTGATTAACTGCATCTTCATCGCTTTGAAACTTAGGCACTTGATATCCAAAGTGTACAAATAGTCTTTCTACAATAATCTTCAACTTGGGCGTTTTTGAGAAGGTGACAAAAAATATATTTTCCATGAATTTACCTAGTGATATCAAAGAGATGTGTGAGCGCAGAGCTTTTTATGCATGTTTTATACCTTCAGTTTTCTGAATGCATATATTGATATATACAAATGTATTTATTTATTGAGCATATATTTCAATAAAATATTTTACTACATTTAACATTACAAAAGGATAAAATAATTGTGATATCATTAGGGATCATTTTAAAAAAATATTAAATCTATAAAAACCAAAAAAAATTAATTAAAAAATTTTAAAATAAAATTAAATCATATTTATAAGGAATGAAAACATAATTAATATCTACAAAATGAGCACTAAACAACAAGGAATATAACTAATATAGTTCTGGAGAAAATGCTTTCTTTAATATATATTAAAGTAGCATTGGCAAAAAGTAGAAAAATGCCATGATGTCTAAACATGCAAGTTGCTTTTCTTAATAAGCAAGTTAGAATCATGGACGTTGTCAACTACTTCATCCATAAATACGAATCAATTGTTTACCAAAAAATAAAAAAATCCGGAGATTTAGTATTAACTTCTCAAAGAACAAAGTATTAGTATTCAGCATGCTTGAACTATGCTTTAAGTTGTTTAATTTCTGCACTTCATGAGAAATATATAAGTTATCAAAACATTCCACTAAACATCTTGTTACGTCCTTTTGTTACAACTTATATAAGAACTGGTTAACTCATTTAATTTATATGATAGTAGATCACCAAAAAGGAGTTTCGATTACTTACCCATGATTTGTTGATCCCAACAGAGCTTTGTAGCCAAAGTGGTTTTCCCGGATCCTCCCAAACCGGTCAACACAATGATGGACACACCTTCGTTGAGAATCTGCACCTTCAACTTGCTCAATGGTACATCCAACCCAACAGTGAATTTTGGCTTTTCAGGAACACCAAAATAACTCTTGATTGGAAAGGCAACTAGTTGTGCGGTCTCTTCCATGAATAATTTAATAACCAACCTTTCACGTCCTTTTTCTTGTTTAAACAATATAAATGGCAGAAAAAAAATCAACGTTGCTGCATTAAAAGCCTTTAATTTCAATTTGATACTCAATAATTATATATAGACATGGAACTAGTGCTCTAAAAATTTTGGTCGTTATATTACTTCTTAATAATTCCTTTTGTTTACCATTAATTTTATTACTCGAAAAAAGTTATTTTTTTTCGAGTACACTTCGATTCAAATGTAGATAGATAGATAAACATATGTCTGAGCGTATATCATTCTCAAAATGTAGAGGTTATTGGTTAGGTTGTTAGTTTGGTTGATATGTCTGTTACTCGCTTTGGTAGTTCACAATGAGCATTAATTTGAATTCGCCTCATTTGGTTTCTAGCTTTTTTTAAAATAAAAAAAAATAATTAAACATGGTAAGTTGATATAATTGAATATTTATGAGTATGTCTCATTGAACGTTTAACATGTCTACTTTCATGCACAGTTAGAAATGTTCAACCATATATATCAACATATAGTCATGTCATCAATATTCTACCACAATTGATTACAAGAAAGCTATTTAATAAAATGAGACAAATTTAAATGTTGATATAAAACACAGAAGCAGAAAATAAGAAATCGTCAAAACTCGATCATACACAAGAGCCAACGTTAATGTTTATGGTGTAGAATTGATCACCTTTTAGGACTATAATTTTATTATATTTCTATTTTGTTAGAAATTTGACTATATTTATACCATAATTAAGTTCTATCATCAATTTTCATTTTAATGTTTAATGAACATTACACAATTTAATATATTAATTTAGATATATATATATATATATATATATATATATATATATATATATATATATATATATATATTTAAATTTAAAAATTATATTTAAAAAAAAAAAAGCTTTCAATGCTCAAATATAAAAGAACGTTGAGAATTACAAACCGACTTCCCAACGTACTGAAAGAAAATATGTTTGGAAATTGGAAGTGTACTCGAAAAAAAAAAAAATTTCTTACTTCTTTTGATCCGTAGGTAAATTTTTTCTTACTAAAAAAATTGTAAGTATATATTCCAGCTTATATACGTATATATTCCATTGAACAGTAAAAGAGCCGGCTTTTAATAATGCTCAAATTAATATAAGAGAAAATTTTGGAAATTATGACACCAAATGTAATTAAGTATATTGAGATGAAAGTTAAAAGAATATGCTAGTAAAAAATCCGACAGTAAGCTATACCTTGAAATAACGATCGATGCTTCCTATGAATTTGAGTTTTTGTCCTCCTTAATGAGAACTGCAACGGGGTTATGAACACAATTGAATTTTGAAGTTATGGAAGAGAAACTCAAAGTTCTTGTTATATATTTGAAAGGATGGAACTTTAGAACGCAAAACATGACATTTATAGATCCCAAACCAAAATGAGCAAATTCTAGGAAGTTTGTGCGTTTTTCACTTTACAATTAGTTACCCTGTAGCCTGTGCTTTGCTTGATCCTTTTTCCAACTAGTTTAGTACGTTTGATCAGGAATATTTTTATAAAATTAATTTCTTTCTTCGTGAAACTTCGTTGGTAATTATATATATAGACAATACCTTCTTTTGGTCTTTATTCTTTGGGTTAATTATGTTTTTGGTCCCTAAACTTTTTCGAGTTTTCACTTTTAGTTCTTAAACAAAATTTTGACTGGTCTTAGTCCCTGAACTTTTTTCCTTCAATGTTTTTAGTCCCTCAACTTTTCTCAATTTTTGTTTTTAGTCCCTAAACAAATATTTGACTGGTCTTAGTCCCTGAACTTTTTTTCTTTCAATGTTTTTAGTCCCTAAACTTTTTTTCCGTCAATGTTTTTAGTCCCTAAACAAATATTTGACCGGTCTTAGTCCCTGAACTTTTTTTCCGTCAATGTTTTTAGTCTTTCAGGTCAAATATTTGTTTAAGGACTAAAAACAAAAATTGAGAAAAGTTGAGGGACTAAAAACATTCAAGGAAAAAAGTTCAAGGATTAAGACCAGTCAAAATTTTGTTTAGGGACTAAAAGTGAAAATTCGAAAAAGTTCAGGGACCAAAAACATAATTAACCCAAAATAATTCAATAATTATACTTTTTAATCAAAAATTAAAAAAAATATTTAGAAATGGACATATTTTTATGCGTATTCTACATGGACAATAAACCATTAACGTCCAATTTTTTCTTTTCACTTATGTGTTTATTAGGATAAGCATATACGCATTTTAGGTACTGCGCGCAGTCTGCAGGCTCTATAAAACATGTTTTTCTTCGCATAACATTTTGGTATTTAATATTTTTCACAGCCTTTCATAATTATTTTTAAATTTTATTTTTTAAAATTATCTTAATTACTTTCATTGTGAACATTTTTATTCAAGAAAATAGGTGATGCACTAATAGTGTAAAAAAGTTTTACACTATCATCCAATCACACCCCACTATATATGGTAAGTTTGTTGACTTTTACAACCATTAAACTCATTTTATTTTACATTTGTATATATTTCCTATTTTTATATTTCATATTAGTCACAATTTCATTTCAGTTGTCAAATAAAACGAGATTTAAAAAAATATTCTTAATTATATATTCACAAAATCAAAATTAAATTTTACTTCTAAATTATCTGTTTATAAATAATAACTAATTAACTATCAATAAAATATTGTTTCAAATACTATAACTTCAAATATTAATTTAGTAAAGAAATGTCAAGAAACATTAAGCAATAGCATCTACGCTCCAATTTTTTTTAATTCATATTTACGCTCCAATTTGTGCATATTTAAAATAAATTGATGTTAAATTATCTTCAAAAAAACAGATCGTCAAATTAGATATTAAAATAAAATAATATTTTTTTATTTCTAATTAATATTTTAAAACTTAAATTTTAATATGATTCTTATTTTCTGCTATTGTTATTTTATTCCATGATCTTATAATAATTTTTTATTATACAATCTAGAAAATTGAGATCTTCTTTCTACGTGGTTTATAAAGGAAATTCCGCTAAAGTAAGTTAGTCATATTTCCCAAAAGAAATTAATTATTAATAAAATCGATGGATATTTAAATCCAAATCATAAAAAAAATCTTCAAATTTAGAAGTGAGTTAGGATGAAGGGATGTAATAGATTGACAGTATGCGAAAGAAAATGAGATAGGAAATATTGTACAAGTTTGTCATTGTCAATTAGTACGGTCAATATATGAGAGCTAATTAGCGGAAGTCACACAACAAATCTACGTAAATAGTATGTGTGTTTGCAAGCTAGCAGAAATTTCCTATAGCGCAATCAATGTATAGATAAATATCAAACTTCCACAACTCGATTCTGTGTGCTTTAAGATAACAATGAAACTGCGTCATTAAAAACCCTAATTTTTATAGTAATATAAATCAATAAATACGTTAGATTAAATTGTCTTTTTATTTCACTAATGGTCTTTCATTCCATTTAATAAAACTACTAAGAGGCAAGATTACAACAACAACAACCAAGTCTTATCCTCCCACTACGTGATGTCGACTACATGAATCATACAACGTCATTCGACATGGTTAAAAATTAAAGTTTCAGGAATATTATTTAGGATTTTAGCCTGAGATCTCCCTTGACAATTTTCTTTGATGGCCTTTCTGTTCTCCCTCTTTTCCTTTTTACATGACTAAAAATCATGCAATCTACTTTTCTAATTAACGTTTCTTGTGGTCTTCTTTATACGTGTCCAAACCACCTTAGCTGGTTTTCTGTTATCTTTTCCGCAATGGATGTTACATCAATCTTTTCTCATATATAGCCATTTCAGGATTGGACGTATAATTGTGTGATAAAACTACTAAAAGGCAAGATTCAAATTTGAAAAAAAAAATAGTGCTTTTTGGTTTTTAAAGTTTTAAACAATTTAAAACAAACATCTAAAACCATATTTTATTTTGAAGCAAGAAAAGAAAAGGTCAATAGTTCATTTGTTCCAATGCTATGACATGGATTCCTTCAACAATTAATTGTGTAATAGTTCTTCACAAACCTATTTTGTAAATTAAAAAAAAATCGATCTCATCTAATGAGAGTTTAGTTGAGGTTGATAAAATAAAAAAGATGTTCATATGATGAGAATTAGGGTTAGTTATGTTTTTGGTCCCTGAACTTTTTCGAGTTTTCACTTTTAGTCCCTAAACAAAATTTTAACTGGTCTTAGTCCCTAAACTTTTTTCCTTCAATGTTTTTAGTCCCTCAACATTTCTCAATTTTTGTTTTTAGTCCCTAAACAAATATTTGATCGGTTTTAGTCCCTGAACTTTTTTTCCTTCAATGTTTTAGTCACTAAACTTTTTTTCCGTCAATGTTTTTAGTCCCTAAACAAATATTTGACCGGTCTTAGTCCCTGAACTTTTTTTCCGTCAATGTTTTTAGTCCCTAAACAAATATTTGACTGGTCTTAGTCCCTGAACTTTTTTTCCGTCAATGTTTTTAGTCCTTCAGTGACTTTTTATGGTAGGGACTAAAAACATTGAAGGAAAAAAGTTCAGAAACTAAGACCGGTCAAATATTTGTTTAGGGACTAAAAACATTGAAGGAAAAAAAGTTGAGGGACTAAAAACAATGAAGGAAAAAAAGTTCAGGGACTAAGACCGATCAAATATTTGTTTAGGGACTAAAAAAAATTGAGAAAAGTTGAGGGGACTGAAAACATTGAAGGAAAAAAGTTCAGGGACTAAGATCAGTCAAAATTTTGTTTAGGGACTAAAAGTAAAAACTCGAAAAAGTTCAGGACCAAAAACATAATTAACCCTTATTCTTTTATCCTTCAAAAGCACGTGATAACTTTTTTACTTTCCATGTCATAACTGGAGTATTACCTCTGTATAATCCCATTTTTTATTTAACCTTCTCTTTCTCTCTTTTATTTTAAAATAAATAAATGTAGAGAGACATTGTTCTTTATATAAAGCCAATCTTAACTTCTAAGCTTCTTTTTATTTATTTATTAGCTTCTGAGCTTAATTTTGCGTCAAGTAAAAGTTATATAAAAAAAATAAAAAAGACGATACATTTTGTTCGTGGTTGCTTATCTAATACCTCTTACACGTTTTTTATCTCATTAAGGCTTTAAAGGCGCCATCATTGGATATTCGCAGTAAAAATGACTTCCTGTGAAGTCTCACATTGGATAGAAATGGACAAATTGAGTAACATATAAGTGAAAAGACCCACAAATACCTTAAGGTTTTAGGTTGAAGGTAGTGTCAAGTCCGCTTTTATGGTGAGTTCATGGTCCATTGATGTAGATCTCCCCGATATTTTCTTCCCCTCAGTGCACAACACTTATTATTTTGGTAATTTTGCATTTTACCTAGAAAACATAGATGATATTTTTCTGAACAAAGCAAAAGGAAATCTAATTGAAAGACACCATAAACCTGGTACAACATATACCAGAATGGTCAAACCATAATTAAAGCAGAATCATAAAATGAGCATAATGTTTCCACCAACCCAACCCTCCCATTACATAATAACTTGAACCAACATCACCGCATAAGCTGTCTACACAAATCACAACCTCACACTATACCAGATAGCTGCTCAAAACCTGATAGCATCACCCTTGTAACCAAACTCTTCAAAAACTTCCTGATATAATACTGCCACCAATCAAAAACTGATATATCATATAGCCATTTTACTCCATTACCATCCGCCTATATAATAGTAATAAAAAAATAGATGATATAATAGTAAGAAAATGACAAAAAATTAAGCACTGAACCAGTAATCATCTATATTTTGCGTTGACACAAAACAAATTATAATTTTTTAGTACTCAATTTATAGATAATTAATTTGCTTTGTGTCAATTATCAGGAGTACTCAATTTATTAGATAATAAATTAAGTACTCCTAATATTTTGTATTTTTATTCATAAATTGATGCAAAGCAAATAATCATCTATAAATTATTAGGAGTACTCAATTTATTAGATTATCTAATTTTTTATTATTTTTAAGAAATTTCAAATCACTTTTTTTTTATAAACTTTTATTTTTTTCAAATAAATAAATTTTAGAATTTTAAAATAAAAGATGATATCTGTTTTATTTTCTAAATCTTAGTAAAAAAATTCTTTTTTTCTTTTATTTTTACTTTTAAAAAATAAAAAGAAGATAAAAAAATAACACAATAGAGCAGCCTACAAAGAAAGGACAACTGCTTTTTGTTTTTTTATATATCTTCTTTTCGTGTTTTTTTATTTTATTTTTCCAAAGATATCAAGTCGAACCATCAGTTCCCAATTATTGTGCATACAAGGGGATGAAATCACTAGGAGATCTTCACCAATAGATCACGAGCACATCACATAATTGAACTTGACATCACCTTCAATCCAAAATCTTAAGGCATCATGTTTACATGTTTTTCTATTTATATGTTACTCAACTTGTCTATTTCTAGCTAATGTAGAACTTCACATTTACACTTGTACTCCAACAGTAACACTTATCACCCAGCAGATGATGACATTGACGACAAAGAAACAGAATGTTATAATTATGAACATGTTTTCGGATCGTAGTATAGCTTCTTACTGTGCATCAAAGTGAGCAATAGACGGAATAATTCTTGTTTTCCACTTTCCATTCCACCGCTAAATCATTGGTTCCTTCAAATGCATGAAGATAATTACAACTTACCACTTGCTCTCAATCTGTCCTCCCTTCACTTCACTTCACTTGCATTTGGAGCCACTATTCTACCAGACACTGCAGGTATAATATGTATAACTTTTACATAAATAAACATATGTTAATGTTATATGACTAATATTAATAATCACTTTGATGAGATAGCAGTTGAGTTTTTATATGTAGTGCAAACCCTAAAAGATATATAGCCATATAACTCTCTTGGAAAGAACGATTCGGACTTAAATATAAATCCATGCACTGGACATCATAACTTATAACTGGGTTTAGGTTTACGCCTAATGCCAAGGAAGGAGAAGATAATAATGTCACTTGCGATAGCTCTTTCACCAATGACAACTTCTCAGCGAGAGAGTGTTTAATAATAGGCTTCCGGAAATTAGTTTATAAGTGTTAAAATTTTAACAGAAAATTCATTTTTGTAATATACGTGTTAGAGCTTATGTTTACGATTGTTCATGGAGCTATTCACCAATCACCATCCACTTACTATAAATACGTGAAATTGACAAACGGGGATTACAATACACATCAAACATTTGATTAACACAATCAATAGTCCTGTAAAAAAATCAGTAGTTTGATTAAATTAATTAGTTTAACAATTAAATAATTTACATTATGATAATAATTAAATAACTAATTTAAAATTATATGCGATTATTCCGTCAAATTCTTTAATAATGTTACTAAATTATTGGACTATCAACATAGTTGTTACATCATTAGTTAACTTTATTGCTTGATAGGAAATGATATAACAAGTAACCTTTCCAATTCCTATTATCCACACTTGGTTCAAACCATGATGAATTGCCATGAGCTCCGCCCTGAGGCTATTTGAAAAACCAATGTAACCCTCAAACTACCTATACCCAAGCTCGGTTTGAATTCCGCATAAGACCTCTGTATCCTGAAAAAAAAAAAAATGTACCACTATGTGTAATCTTTAAAATATGTTTATATTTACTTTAAAAAATATTTTAAATTAAATTAAAAATTAAAGATTTTTTTTTAAATATTGATTATCGATTTTCTATACCAGTAATTTTTTTTACTTGTTTTAAACTGGGTTGATCATCCGATTCTTACCAATTCTGAAAAACAAGCCAACTTTTTTAGGGTTAAAAGACTGATTATTGCATCGTTTCTAATTAGACGGTCAAAAAAACGACCGAGTCAAATTTTCAAAACTAAGAATATGAACTTTGAGAATGTATGAATGTGTACACTCTGGCTATTGTCAAAATTCGAAAATATATGGATTTTGACGTGGGATTTGGAGGACTGCCTGTCAACTTGTGATTCTACGGAAAAATTGCTCTCATTACTCTTGTTTTCCATTCCTCGTAGTTTTTCTCTTTAAACGCTTTGAACATTGATGGATGACTTGGTTTCTTTTAGGGATGACAAAGTGTACCCGGATCTTACGGGTACTCATAAAAATATTCGTAAGTGGGTCGGGCAAATACCCTTTTATTGGAGTTGGGGCCGGGGTCGGGTATTTATCCACAATTTTTTGTGGGTGCGGGTACGGGTACTATAGTACCTGCCCCGCCCCGCCCCGCACCGCACCTACCATATATATATAATTAAAATAACTTAAATAAATAATCATGTTATATATATACTTTTCTATAAAAAAAATAATTTTATATTTTCCATAAACTAACACTAATAGTAAAAGATTTATGTTATAACTTACAATAATTTTATATTTTATATTTTTAATATTATATGTGGATGCTTTTAATGTTAAGTTTGAATTATTTAAGTGTGAATTTTTAATTTATTTGTAATAATTTTTTTAATTAATATTTTTATAACTTAAATACAATTTTGGTTCATCTATTTTGCATAATCTGCAATTTTGGTCCCCTTATTTTAAAATAGAGACTTTTAGTCTCCCAATTTTGTAAAATATGTAATCAAATTGAAAGCATTGACTGTTAAGAGATTAACGTTAACCTTAACGTGGTCCAAATATAGTGACGTGACACAAGATTATTTATTTAGTTTTTAATTATTTTAAATACTAAGTAGAATAATTGATAAAAAAATATATTTTAAAAAAGGGTAATATCATTTATTTGACTACGACGTGTCATGTACTTCAACAATATATAACTACTTTAAAATAAATGATTAAGACTTGCGATTTCTATTTTAGGACTTATAACTACCCCAACCATTAAAATCGACGTGACATGTGCTTTAGTGACATAGATAAACAAATAATTATTTCTCAGTATTTAAAATAATTAAAAAATAAATAAATAATCTCGTGTCACATCACTATATTTGGGTCACGTCAAGGTCAATGTTAATCTCTTAACTGTCAATGCTTTTAATTTGATGAAAAGACCAAAATTATAGATTTTACAAAATTGGGGGACTAAATGTCTCTATAGAGGGAACAAGATTGCTTATTGTGCAAAATAAGAGGAGTAAATATCTCTATTTTAAAATAGGATGACTAAAATTGCGGATTG
The DNA here is from genome assembly GCA_026413185.1 of Pueraria montana var. lobata. NCBI lineage: Eukaryota > Viridiplantae > Streptophyta > Magnoliopsida > Fabales > Fabaceae > Pueraria > Pueraria montana. Next base: position 47,765,757 of record CM048649.1, on the reverse strand, counting down.
TGCAAAATAGGAGGACCAAAATTACATTTAAGCCTATTTTTTTTATTGATTTATTAACTTCATACATAAGTAAAGTGCGGGTAGCGGGTACGGGGATGAGTATATAGGTACCTAACGGGTACGGAGATGAGGATTAAAGTTGCTACCCGCACGGGTATGGACTCAGATACGAGTATGTTTTTTAAACACGGATATGAAAACGGGTACTATAGGATCCTACCCAGACTCTACCCATTGTCATCCCTAGTTTCTTTCAAAGTAAACATATTCCAACAACTTCCCGTCTAATACGTGAATGCTGATTTTCCTAAAACTTTTCCAACCCACTTATCCAAAAAGTGGTTTTGCTGATGTGTATGGATATAGGCGTATGAATTCCACGTATATAGAGTTAAATATAATTCAAAAAATTTAATGGTTATACAGTTACGTTGTAAAGTAATTTCACACAGGCAACTAATAAAAAAATTGGTTGGTATGATTTTTAAAGTAGTTATTATAGAAATCAACAAACTTACCATACATAATAATTTATGACTGTGTAAAATTATTTTACAATGTTAGTACATAGCCTATTTTATCAATTCAAAATCACAAATTATTAATACTGGTCTAATTTGAATTGTAAGCTATTTAGGTTGATTTAAACTACTATTATTTATACTGATAAAAAAACCTATTATTTATTGCAAATGCTAATCAGAGTCCCAAGAGCACTGGTTAAAAAAAATGATTGAGATGTGTAAAAATACACTTTTATGATTTTTAAATGCGTTTTCATATGATTTTTAATAGTATAACATTTAAAACTAATGGCAAGTACTTTAAGATAGTAATAAAAAAAAATAAAGTCAATTGCAATATCAAACAGTAAACTAAAAATGCTAGATTTAGGACTGTTCAATTCGAACTGCACTGAACCGAACTGTGACGAACTATTCCGAATTGCAAATACGGTTTGCCTGAACCGAACTGAACTATCAAACAGTTTGGGTGAACCGAACCGAACTGTTTTAGAGTTGCACTGAACTGTATCGAACCGATTTGAACTGAACTGCTCTGAATTGCTCCGAACTGTTTTGAAAAAAATATTTTTTTATTTTCACTTTTAATTACAAAAAAAAATTTGCTTTAATCGAAATAGTAAAAATTACTTTAATGGCTTTATAATTAATGTTGAATAGTAATTTTATAATATTACCACACAAAATGTCATAAGAACATGACCATTATTGATTTTGTCTTTTGATTATGTATAAAACAAATATAAAACTTTTAACTGCTTGAACTGAATTGTATTAATTGTTCAAAAGAATTAGTAAAAAATATATATATAATTAAAAGCCAAATGTATGGATGGTGCATAGCAAAGCATAGACGTGGTGTGTCTTAGGAGTCCATGGTTGTTTCTTTTCGGTTCAAAAGAATTAGCATAGGCTAAGCTACAACATAGTTCTTTTTATTTTTTTATTTTGCAGTACTCTTTTTAAGTTCTAACGAAGCAACATGCATGGTTGATGTAGCAGGGACACTGCTTTATGCATTCTTTCATGTTCTCTTTGACAGAATAGCCAGTCAAAGGCTTTTGGAGTTTTTTTAGCGGAAACAACGTGGTTTAAGTTTTTTTTTAGAAGTAGTTCTTAATTTGGTTAACAGTCCAGTTAACCATTAATTTAGAAGGCGAAAACTGAACTGTCCAACAGTTCAGATCAGTTTTTATTGAAAAAATTCAGTTATTTTTTACTAATTCGGTTCGGTTCAATGTTAGTTCAGTTCAATTCGGTTTTTTTTTTTTTGCCCACCCCTAGCTAGAACCACTTGATTTTGAGATATGAGCTCGAGAGAGAAGCATTTCTATTCAACCAATAGATGCATCCAAGGGTCATAAACACTGTTGGAGAGAGGTTGGAGAGGCATTGTGACGGAGAGAATCCGGATCCTAGCATTAATTAACCTTAGAATTGACATGGTGGATGCAACAATCCTTAAAAATTGATGTTATTAGCATCGACCATAACGTCGATATTGAGTAGTTACGAATTGGATAGTGTTAGCTAAGTCGATGCTAATGTTATATTTTTTAAAATAAATTTTTATTTATTATTGATATATTACAAAATTAAACAGGGATATATAAAGTAAAATATAAAAGCATAGCAAAGTTTTAACATCAATAATAATATAAAATTAAATAATAATCATCATATATACAAAAATTCTTGTATATATTGTCTCTAGTGGAGATACCTTTAGTCTAAATAAAAAATAAAAATAAAAATCTTGTATGTGTAGGACGATAATCACCACAGGTCTAAAGAGCAACTTTATTTGTCAATTGCTAACTATGTTATACTATGTTGGTTCGTCACTCTCTTGTAATAATGCCTTAACCATTCAACTTATAAAAAACTTTCACTATCTTACCACCTATGATGCACAGATACGATAAGTGTATCGGATACGATACGTATCCAATACGGCGATACGATTATTTTAAAAATATATAGGATACGATACGTGTAAGATAAATATTTAGAAATATATAAAAATTCATAAAACATGGTAAATATATAATTGTAATTATGCAAATCTAAATTAGAAACATACTTCTTTGACATTACTAAAATTAAAATTATAAATCATTGTCATCATAAATTATTTTCTAATAATTACATATTGGAACAGTACTATCAATCTCATCCCTTCTTGAAATCATTCACATAAAAGGACAATTTTCATTTTTGGTTCATTAAGGGACAGTGTTTCTATATTAGACATATTTACATGATTCATGTAGTTGTATTGGATTTCATTAAATGCTTTAAAAGCTTGGATACTTCACCGATACGTGTATCGGTGAAGTATCCAAAGTGTATCGATATGGGATACGTGAAGCAAATTGAATTATCTGTGCTTCATAGATTTGGATACTTCACCGATACGTATCGGTAAAGTATCTAAGAGTATCGGTATCGGATACGTATCGGATACAAATACGTGAAGCAAATTGAAGTATTGGTGCTTCGTAGCTTATCACTCATGGTACATTGACGACAAAGAAGCAGGAAGCCATAATTGTGAACATGATTTCTTGATGAGGAAGATCGGGTGCCCGCTGGTAGAAAGGGATGGTAGTGGTGGTACATCAATCCATTTATTTATTCATCACTAGGTTTGACATAAAAATGAATTAATAAATTGTTTTGATTCGATCTATTATGATCCAGAATAAAATTTATCTGATTTATTCATTTTACCACCCCTAATTAACACTGACATGCTCTTCTCTTGCTGTGGCGCTTCTGCTGCTCTATATGAAAACACCCCATGCATGCATGCATGGGTTTTAAAAGCGCTGCAACCATGATTCTAAATCTCATCATCCCAGCAAACCATGGTGTTTCTGTCTCTGTTTGAGAGAGTATGTTTCTTTCTCTCAGAAGTAAGTAATTGCCTTCTTCACTTGATTTCCGTTTGAAGCCTGAAGGGAATTCTTGTTCTCCACTTTCCACCGCTAAATATCATTGGCTTCTTTAAGTTCTCTGAAGCTCTTATATATAAATGAAGATGACCACTTGCACGCAAAATTTATCCTCCTTATTTCACTCCTTGCATTCTGCTTCACTTCTTCTGTTTGTTGCATTTGGAGCCACTGATCTGACAGACGGTATTTGTATAATTATCACAATGCAAACCCAGAAAGATATAGCTGCTAACTATGTGGGAAAGAACGATTGGGATCCACTTCAAGATAAATCCATGCATGCACTGGACATCATAATTGGGTTACGGCGTTACGCTTAATGCCAAGCAGGAGAAGATAATAATAATATCTCACTTGCGATTGCTCTTTGCCATTGACAACTTCTGCCATGTGGATAATATTATTGTTCTTAGTGAGTGTGATAACAGGCTTTCGGAATTAATTTTTCAAATATTATTTAATTATTATTATTAAAATGAATTTTGAAATTTAACTTTCGAAAAAAAAAATACAAAAAACATAATACAAATGAAAACATAATTGTCCTTATTATATCTCCTCTCTCCTTAGTAAGTTGTCACCACTCTAATGGCTGACCACTTTTTCTTTGACACATTATCGTTTTTGTTCAAATACAAAGAAAGAAACAAAAAGGAACTATCAAATAGAGGGAAAAAAAAACAAAGGAACCCTCAAAAATAAATTACTCGTATTGTCGGTATATATATATATATATATATATATATATATATATATTAATTGTTTGTATTGTTTATTGTCCACTAAATAATATACATGATAAAAAAAATTAGACTTAAATATCTTTTTGGTCATTGTAATTTAGTGTTTTTTTATTTTTTGTCCTTGTAATTTTTTTTTATTTTAGTCATTGCAAATTATGTTTGTTTTATTTTTCGTCCTTATCGTGGTTTAAATAATGTTTTAAACAGTGAAAAAAATGTTATCTAAACCACTATAAGAACGAAAAGCAAAACAAACATAATTTGCAAGGACTGAAACAAAAAAAAATTACAATGATGAAAAGCAAAAAAACACTAAATTGTAAGGACCAAAAAGATATTTAAATCAAAAAATTATCATGATAAAACGAGATGAAATCACATTTTTACACTCTACTTTAATTTAAAACTTTCATCTCAATTTACTTTTATTCTATTTCATTCCATCCTACCAAATATTCTATTAAGTGTGTATCAAACACAACCTTAATTTTTTTATGTTTAATTAAAATCCTTTTTGTTTGATTATTAGAAGGATTTTTATGTAATTTATAGATATTTGATTTGGAAATTTTTAAGAAAATTATTTTTTTATCTTTGGGTTTGTGTTCTCTAATCTTTGGAGCTTTAGATGGAGAAGAGCTTGCTTTCGATGGGAAATAACTCTGCTGAACGAATTAATGGAGATCATACACAGCATTATACCAAAGAGGGAATGGTGGGAAAGCATATGTAGTCAAGTATGTCTATAAAATATTGTAGCAACAAAACATAACACAGGAATTTGGGTTCTTTAAATGTCTTTGGAGGATACCTGCACCTTCAAAAATATTGGCTTTTATATGGAGAGTAAGTTTGGGAAGGCTGCAAACTAAATCTGAACTTAAAAAGAGGGGAATGGTTTCTGAAGCAAATGATATTAGTTGCACTTTCTGTAAACAAATGGATGAGTCACCTGGGCACTTGCTTTTTTCGTGTAATTTTTCTTATCAGGTGTTGCCGGCTTGTTAAACTGGATGACTGAATCTGAAAATACACAACTCCACTTTTGGCAGCACAGTGCTTTGGGCATAGGGAACAAGACAAAGCATTTATGGTGAATATTATGGCTGGCAGTTGCATCGCAATGAGATCATGTTCAACAATAGAGTCCTGATGGCAGAGGAAATGGTGGATTTAGCAAAACTTCGGTCGTGGTATTGGATGAAATCAAAGTGGAGAAATTTTCCCATTTGTTCTACCAATGGTCCACGCACCCGAAGCTTTGTTTGGCAACAGTTTAAAGAAGATATGAAGGGGACGCAACTTGAGTGGTTATACAATGGTGGGTGAACTATTTTCGGCATATGAATTATGATTGATCTGGTGGTTTGGTTGATACTAACGCATTTAAGATGCTTTTGCATTATACTCAAGCAGCTTTTGTGGAGAGGGTAGTAATTAGTACCTCTGTTGGTGGTGGTCTATGACAGTGATAGCAGTGTTTTATGGTCATTCTGTTATGTGAGATATACTTCTTTGCTGGTGTAAATGGGATTGGTACCCCTTGTACCATCATATATATAATGATACTTTTATTTGCTGATAAAATATAAACGTGCAAATACTAGCAAATACTATAAAAGAACATGACAATGGCCAAAAGATCAAATTCGAAGAGGATAACAATCATATTTTACAAAAGCAAATCCCAAAAACAAAACAAAAAAAATCAACAATTTTGTGGGCATCATCAAACCAAGTATGTCCACCCATGACATTCACACAACACACATGAAATCTCCTTCCTCTTTCAAGTAACAGTATTTACAAGAAACGTGCAAATACTAGCAATGCAACTTGAAGTAACATGTCTCAAGGACAACATGAGGAGGAATATTATTCACACTTTGAATATATATGATTATTGGATCTTGCTAACCAGTTCCATAAGGGTACTATTTAAGGAATTAAAAGGGAAAAAGTTTTATTGGAAATCGTACGGGAGCGCATTTAAAAATGATAGGAAAATGCCTTTTTATACATTCCAATAAAAATATTTTTCCTTTTACTTTCTTAACCAGTGTCTTACGTTAGCATTTGCCATGATTATTTAGAAGAAAATAAAATATTACACACGTGACACGACCACTGATCCGGTAGCAATTTAAATAAAGAGGTTTATGAGCTAACTGAATGAAGCCAGTTTAAGTTAACATCCACTTGAGGCACCTCTATCTGCAGATTGGGAAGCATAGCTTCGAATCCTTCCCATGAAGCAGCCGTCTCTTCATCGCATATCACTGCCTTCAAATTCACAAGATTGACCACTGAGAATGGCAATTCACACCTTGCACAACTTGTCATATAGAGATTTCTTAGATTACAAAGATTGCCAAAGTCCTCTGGTAAATTAGAAAGGCTTATGCAGTTTGAGATGTCAAGATGCCTTAGATTCAAAAGCCTTCCAATAGAATCTGGTATCCCTTCCAAATCAGTACAGGAATTTAGCCTTAGCAGTTCCAAATTCACCAACTTTCCAATTTCTTGGGGAAGTGCCAAGAGCTTGTGGCAATTAGTAACACTGAGCTTCTTTAGTGGTGTAATATCACAGAGGCCACTAGGTAACACCACCATATCTTTGCAATAGTCAATACTCAGATCCACTAGATTTGGAAATGCATCTGAAATTAGGATGATACCATTTTGAAAAGCAAGATTCAGATTGCACATGTAGAGGGATAATTTTTTAAGAGTCTTTAATGTGACAAATGAAAGAACAGAAATCCTCTCCAATCTAATTCTTTTCAGGTTGGATAAAGAGCCAAGTAGCTCAAAATTGGTCAACTCAGTCGCATGGAAATTGTAATTTGTGACTATCAGAACTTTTAGTTTGGTCATTTTCTCCATGGACTCTGGAAAAGAGTACTGATTAGTTCGAAGATTTAAAACCAGAACCTTAGCTTGAGCTGGTTGCATGTGTGACCAATTTGAAGAGCAAGTTTCATCTGCAAAAGCAACCCATATGATGTCAATTACAGAATCTCTATATTTTGCATGTAAATTTCTGTATTTTAGAGAAAGGTATACGGATAACTAACCAATTGATATGGACAATGTGTGAGCAGGGATCTGTTGGGGTTTCTGTTTAACACAAAATCTAAAACAATTTGACAATATGCGGGTCATCATGCCTTGTCGCTTCTCGCCAGGCCCCCATTCACTTTTATTTTCATTTGGGTCAATAATCAGTCTTTTTCTCTCTTCAATTGGTTCCTGGCTGCTTTGGTAAATTGCTAGCTCTCTTAGAAGATCATGAATGACCAAGAAGTGGTTATTGTAGAAATAATTGTCTGTGTCACTTGTATTTTTCCTGGTAAATTAGCAGAAATTAATTCTTTAGGGAGAAAAGTTCTTGCACAAAATTAAAAGTACATGCTCTTCATGAGATAGATTACTTACAAATCTCAACTTTTGTCCTCAGAGAAAGCTTATAAAATGAAAAGCCAAATTGCATAATGCAAAGTTTAAATTAAGTCCAAGATAAATGGTCATTTTTAGAATATTTTTATGAGGTAGTATATAAAAGGAACCAATTGCTCCTCACATCTATTTCTCTTTTAAGTCATTATTCTAGAGTATAATTCACGTTATTTATATTTCGAGAAGAAAATATTCATTGTACCTTGCTATTAAGACATAAACCAGATTCATGGACTCTAATTTGTTGATAATGGCCATTGCTTCTATGCCGTCATTGTCTAGTCCATACAACTCTGCCCATATATCAATGAGAGCAGTAGCAGGAATTCTTTGGTCTTCAGGAAATAAGCCAATGTCCATGAAGCACTCTTTGATCACTGTATTATCTTCCAAGACATCTAAGATCTTTTGGAGGTAAGTTAGCAATTCAGTGTTAGAATCAAGTATAGAATGACCATGTGACAACTCCTCCACCATCTTTTGCCACAACTCATAAGGTCGATGTCTCAATGACCTACCAATCACTTTAATGGCAAGCGGTAAACCCTTGCAACTTTTCACAACCTACAATCAGTGCAAGTAAATATAATTTGTTATGACTTAGGTGGCGCAAGGTGCAAATACACAAGAGAGGAATGCTAGCGACACTCTTTCTAAAACTCTCTTATGATTAGTTGAAATTTGTTAGAAATCACTTAAATTGTTGATTCTTTCTCCTAATCAAAAAGTGAAACCATCAAAATTGCTGATTTCCAACAAATTGCAACTAATCACAGAAAGAGTGTTAGTAAGAGAATGTTAGAGAAAGTGTTGTTAACATTCCTCATGTACAAGATTATCACTTGGTGGAAAAATTATTAGATAGTTTCATACCATTATTATGGTCTCTAATTATTTTCATACACACATAATTAAGTATTATTTTTTTTATATAAATCGTAAAATTTAAATGAGTTATATAGACATTAATTGAGATCATGAATGTGTAATGATATTGGACTTCCTAATAATTTCTCCATAGTCAAAATAGAGTTTAAAATTTAAATAGAGTTTTCCATGAATTTTTTTTTTAGTTCAATGATTATTTTTTTCTAAACAAAAATCATAATGGTCTGGTACAATTTTATGATATCTATACACTTCAAATGAATGCATGATCAGCCCAATGCGATTTTTTTTTTCATGGGTCAGAAACACGGGTGTCCCCCAACGTACTAGGTCAGAGACTAATCCCGCTCGCAGTGCGTGGTTGCAGCTGGCCTAAGAGAATTTTGCACACGGAGGGAATCGAACACGAGTTCTCCCGCTAAATGGATGTTTCCCCACATGTGAACGCAACAGAATCTTACACCACTGCGCTAACCCTTTGGGTTTGCCCAAATGCTAGTTTATGAACAAAGAAACTAAAAAGGGTTCAAAAATATTATTCATTATTTATATTTGTCACTTAAAAAGAAACTATTAATTAACAAATAAGTAATGTTAAAACTTAAAAGTATTTTCCTCACCATCCTATTATAACACATCTCTCTAACAACTTTATTTATATCATTAGCTAACCTTTATTATTCTACTGGTTCTAATTAAAATACACACCTTCTGTTATTTAATGTTATAAATTATATTATTAAAAAAATGTTATAAATTTTAAATAATGAATAGATTAAATATTGTATGCACTGAATGTGTAAAAAAAAATTACAATATCATCTAATCATAAACTGACATGTGTAGTAAATTAATTGACTTTTACAATAATTACCTCAAAAGTTATGCCAATGATATTTTTAACTATTTGATAGTGTAAATTTTATTATACTAACACTATATAGAAATTAAACTCAATAGAATATACTAATATTATAAAGTCACTAATATAATGGTTGTCATAAACAAATTAAATAAAAAGACTTTATTATTAATTTAAAAATATCAAACAAAACTAATTACCATATTTTAGCAAGAAATTTTAGATCTTAAAATATCTAAAACAATAATTTTCAAATAAAACACTAATAATTTAAATTAAAAATTTAATTAGTTAATTAAAAAACACTTCTCTTAATATTCATTTTTGACTTAAACCTAAATGAATGACTGCATTTTGGATAAGAACATGAATTACTCTTATACGTCAGAAAGTAAGAACAAGCACCTTTTGGACTATATCTTCTTCAGGAGAATTTGAACTGTTGTTGCTATCCAAGAGAGCGTAGTGACGGAATAGGGACATTGCATCTTCGTGAACAAGTGGTTTTAAGACACATGGGGTGCCAAATCTAGGAAATGCAACCCTTGAAGTCACCAAGATTTTATAATTTGATAAATGGAATTTAAATTTCTCCACGAGGGCTTCTGCGCCAGGCCATACATCATCCAAAACCAATAGCATTGGACTTCCCTCAAATTTCCTTAGCAAAAGTCCCAATTGATTAATTGCATCTTCATCGGTTTGAAACTTAGGCACTTGATACCCAAAGTGTTCAAATAGTCTTTCTACAATAACCTTCAACTTGGGCATTTTTGAGAAGGTGGCAAAAAATATATTTTCCCTGAATTTACCTAGTTAAATCAGAGAATTGAGTGAGCCCAGAGCATTTGATGTGTTATATACACCTTTTCAGAATGCATATATACAATGTATTTATTTAACCGAGTATATATTGCAATAAAATAATTTACTACATTTATCATTACAAAAGGATAAAACATCTGTGATAAGATTAAATGACACATAACATAACTGTTGGTAAGGGATCATTTTTAAAAAATTTAAAATCTATAAAACCAAAACAAATAAAAAAAATTAAGAATTGAAGTCAAATCAAATCATATTTATAAAGAATGAAAACATATTTAAGAATATACAAAATGAGCACTAAACAACAAAGAATATAAGGTAAGGAGAATCTGCTTCTTTAATCTATGAAAGTAACATTTGCTACAAATAGGGAAATGCCTTTGATATGATCTTTTGATCTAAAGGCACGTATAAGGTACTTTGCTTAATAAGCAAGTTACCATCATTGAAGTTGTCGAGTTCTCATCCACAAATAATAATCGATTCCTTATTAAACATTTAGACCCCACTGAAAATAAAAGATCAAGAAACTTGTTGCTGGGGAAAACCATACAAGTACACTTATTTGATGTGTGATATCTTGTAGGACTTATTTGATTAACGTTTTAGAATTATGCCATTGAAATGGAGAGCTATTTAATTTGCATAAAGTGGAAGAAAAAAAGAATGTGACATTATAAGGTTCATATGAAAATTGTAAAACATAAGGATAAGCAACTCTAATGACTAATGAGTAGCATCCGCGGAGCTTAAGTGTTAACTTAAAGGACAGTATATATTAGCATGCTTGAACTCTGCTTTAAGTTGTTTAATTTCTACGTTGAATAAATTATACTGACGTTTTTTGAAATTATACATAAACTCCTTATTTTTTTATTGTTTACAAAAACTTTCTTTAATCCTTTATAAAGGTACATGGTGTATTTGTATAATTTACTCTTGTATATTTCATGAGAAATATATAAGGAATCAAAACAATCCACTTGCAATCTGTTGCTGATAAAATTTCCTTTTATTATTGAACACCATGTGATGTTTAGCACATTTCAAGTAAACGTTTTTTTCTGTCTTTTTGATACAATATGAGAACTTGGTGGTTGAAGGAAGAAGGGTGGAAGGAGAGATCATGGGTTCAAATCTCTCACACTAACAAAAACTAACAAATTAACAACTAACATTTGTCCATAAAAAAACAATATGATAACTGTTTATATGATAGTAGAGAGCCAAACAGAAGTTACGACTTACCCATGACTTGTTCATCCCAGCAGAGCTTCGTAGCCAAAGTGGTTTTCCCGAATCCTCCCAAAGCGGTCAACACAACAATGGAGACACCTTCGTTAAGAAGCTCCATCTTTAACTTGCTCAACGCTACATCCAACCCAACAGTGAATTCTGGCTTTTCAGGAACACCAAAAGGACTCTTCATTGGAAGGCAACTAGTTTAAACAATTAAGGGAACCAGACGTAGGGACTAGACGTAGCCCAGGTGGGATGAACCAGAATAATTTTATCTGTATGCTTTATCCTTCTTACTGTTTCTGATTTGTGTGTTTCTGCATCTGTACGTTGACTAGCTTGATTATTAACTATTATATCTTTGATATAAAACTATTTTAAGCTACTCAAATTGTTCTTAAACATTCAGAAGTATACATCTATTGATCAATCTTAACTGTTCATAACAGATTCTACTACCCTGAATCTGACATTATATTAGTAGCTTCTGAAGTAGTATATGAAAGTATTTTTGTATGATTATTATTGAAAACTATTTTATACATAATACTATCAAAGGATATCGATTTCTCCCAACAAAGCTCTCTGAAGTTGTGTCCTAGACATATCCTAAAACTTCATAACTTGAGTGTTTTTTGCAAAAAAAAATCGTAGTCGTTTAAGTCTCATTATTCAACCCCCTTTTAGTGACCTTCTGATCCACTTCATTAACAACACGCCTACTTACATATACAGTTAGAAATGTTCAATCATATCAATTTATAACGTGTTTGAAAATTCGTTAAGAAAAAAAAATCATATTTAGAATATAAAAATTATAACTATTAATTTCTTAAAATCACATCTAAATTCGTTAAGAAAAAAATTATATGTAGAATATAAAAGTTATAACTATTAACTTCTTAAAATCACATCTAAAATCTAAAATGTGTAAAATCACTTCGAAAATGTAAAATCAAATATACTATTAGTCTTATCATCAACCTACCACGCTTGATTTCAAGAAAAATGTGTACTAAAGTTCAACAAATTTAAATGTTCATGAAACACAGAAGTATAAAATAAGACATCGTCAAATTCTTACACATAAGAGGCAACGTTAACTTGATAACCATTTAGGACAATAATTTATTGTATTTTTATTTTGTTATAAATTAGACTATTTATACCATAAATAAGTTCTACCATTAATTTGCATTTTTAATGTTTCATGACCATTACACAACTTAAAAGTTGAAAACAATAAAAAAGAAAAAAAATGTTAGGAAGTGCATTTTACTAACATCAACTTAAAAGATATAGAGCTCCAAATTACATATGTACAACACACAGGATAAATGTTTATTATTATAAATAAAATTCATAATAAATAAATATTTTAATAATAAAAACTATAATTTTATGATAAATATTATAATTAGTCATTACAATCATTATATTTCAAGAAAATGAATAGTGAAGATGAAGAGTAAGTCTCTTATACTTACTCTTAGAGTAAGTGAATCCCTCATATATATATATATATATATATATATATATATATATATATATATATATATATATATATATATATATATATATATATATATTCCATTGAAAAGCAAAAGAGCCAGCTTTTAACAATGCGAAAATATAAGACAACATTTTGGAAATTATGACACAAATGTAAGTATAATGAGAATGAAGTTTTTTTTTTTTTAAAAGATAATGAGAATGAAGTTAAAAAATATATTTTTAATAAAAAAATTGACAGATATATATTACTAAGCTATAACTTTGAAATAACGATCGATGGTACCTATGAATTAGAGTTTTCCTCTCGTCCTCCTTAATGAGAACTACAACGGGTTATGAACATAGGTGAATTTTGTAGTTATGAAAGAAGGGATGCTGAGAATTTTTTTACGGGGTTATTTGAAATAATGAAACTTTAGAACGCAAACAAGACATTTATAATCGAACCCAAAAATGCGAAATTTGTACGTTTTTTCCGTCCTGTTACTTTCCTTCATTCTTCCGCGTAATTGGTACGTTTGGTAAGGAATTTTTTTTTAAAATTAGTTTGATCATTTTCCATTAAAGTTCATAGATATATATAAGGAAAATGTTATCAGGACCCTGACATTTTAGGGGTCCAGGACAGAATAATAATTATGGGCCCTTATATATAAACATTCAAAAATATAAATATAAATATATATTACATAAAAAATAGATATATAATTTTATTAAAAATAATATATTTTGTTACATTAAGTGAATAACATGATTTTAATAAATTTTAAAAAAAAAATGTATCACATTTTTCATTTAATTTACTCATATTTTCATCTATCATTTAATTTACACCTCAAAAAAAAATTATTCATACACAAATATTTATATATAAGAACACTCCTGTAAAAAAAAAAAAAAAAAAAAAAAAGCAAATATACATAATATGTATATATAATTTTTCTATAATTATTTTATAAAATTTTATTTTTCATAATTTCTTCCTTATTTTCTTTCTCTTCTTCTGTTTATCTTCCTTTCTCATCACATTTTGTATTATATTTCACATTTTCTCTCTCTCCTCTTCATGTCTCTCTTATCACGAAAGATAATACACCTCCAAAAAAATATACAATCATCATTTTCAATCATTTATAAGGCGTTTCTATTTTTTCCTAAATATTTTTTAATAAAAATATTATTTAATTAATTGAAGCAGAGAATATATTATTCTTATTATTCTCAGGTTAAAAAATAAATTTTCCTTCAATAAAAATTGTTGGTCAATTATGCTTTTAAAACTTTAAACATGATATTTAAAATAAAGATTTCCTATCATTATAATTGCTACAAGGAATTTTAAAAACTAAATCTCTTTTCTCCAACTACAATTCTATAGTTTTGTATCTTTTGTTTAATTTATATAAATTTGGTTTTTATGGTATGTGGCCAATTATTATGATTATTTTAGTTGTGGGTTAAATTTAATATATTAATTTTAAAATTATAAGTTAATTTTTATATTTGGCCCCTAAAAAAATGCTTAGCTTTATCCCTAGCATCTATTATCTACAAAATATCATCATTTTATATTAAAACTTTCATATATTTATGTTCTTTATTAATATACTAGCTTTTAGTTTTAAGTGCCTTTTGTTTAATTTATATAAATTTGGTTTTTATGGTATGTGGCCAATTATTATGATTATTTTAGTCGTGGGTTAAATTTAATATATTAATTTTAAAATTATATGTTAATTTTTATATTTGGCCCCTAAAAAAATGCTTAGCTTTATCCCTATCATCTACTATCTACAAAATATCCGTGTGTGTGACTAAAGATAAGATCTGAAAATTCTAATTGAGGGAGGAATTGTTGGGAGATCAATTCAAATTTCCAATTTCAAATCCTAAAGATATTGTTTAGATAAATATAAGTATATTATTCTAATTATTTAGATTTAGGATATTATCAGTTTGATTTTAAGATTAAAATGTAAAGAGTATAAGAGGGAATCCTCGTGAAAAGAAAAGATACCACCTGAAAGCGAAGGGGTTGTCTAATGGGAAGGTTCTTAGAATTGAAATATGGACCTAACTCAACTGTTGATATGGGATCTCCAACAAAGGTTTTCTTATGTTTGTCCTAAAAACTTGCAATCATATTTGAGATAATGAATATTAATTGAGATGTTCCCATAGATGGAAACAAAAGATGACGAACCATGTTAAATTTTTATTCTTCCGTTATTTATATTTTCCGATGTTGTTTGTGTATTTTATCATTTGATTCCTATTATGTGTGTGAGAGATTTTTTCCAACAAAAGGAAGACAAAGATAGAGAGAGAAAAAATATTAATAAATGTGAAAAATAATATAATAAAATGAAAGTAAAATAAAAAAAAAAGGTTGAATATATGACAATAATAACCTTTAAGCTTAAATAACTTTATGGAACATATAAAATAAGGATGTCTTGATTTTGGTACCTAAGTTTTTTTTTGTACCTGACAAATTTTTATTTTTGAAATAGTTACCTAGCTACCATTAAGGAATCTCCGTTAACTGATGATGTGGCTAACAGAGTGCCACATTATCAATTCCAAGTCATTTGAAAATTGCTAACTCAGCAGTCAAGTCATTTTCGCAGTAGGTACCTTTTTCAAAAATAAAAATTTGTCAGGTACTAAAATAATATATATATATATATATATATATATATATATATATATATATAAAGGTTAGGTACCAAAACCAAAACACATTTATTTTATAGGTACCGAAAAGTTATTTAAGCCTAAAAAAAAGTTAATTTTCATCATCATTGCACTACACGAATTATTCACTCCTTTGTTCTTCCTCTTCCCCGGCGTGATACTCCTCAACTAAAAAAAAGTCAATTATCGTCGTCATTGTCATATGATATGCACCTTAACTAGCCCCACTTAATGTCTCTCCTATGTTGTATTCGTTTTTTCCAATTCATGCAAATTTCTACCCTCTCTTACTTTTACTGCTAATGACATAAGCATGGGATTCCCCACTTAAGCGCCTCCTCCTGAGGTCGATTCATCTCTTTCTGCTTTTACTGCAACAACGCTCTCCATGATGTTGTTTCTGACTCGCTCGCCAGAATCGGATGCTTCATGCTGCTCAACCTCATGATTTCATTACAATGCATGGCTACTGTTGCTTAGGCCATTGCCAGAATCTTTCAAGTGTCACTGGCAAATAGAGTGTCGAAGATGAGGTCGCCGAAGAAGCCTTGGGGGTTCAAGGAGTATCACGCTGAGGAAAAGGAAAAAGAAGGGAGTGAAGAATTCGTCTAGTACAATGACGACAATAATTAACTTTTTATTTTAGGCTTAAATAACTTTTTGGTACCTATAAAATAAGAGTGTTTTGGTTTTGGTACCTAACCTTTATTTTGTTTTTTATTTTGGTACCTGACAAATTTTTATTTTTGAAAAGGTTACTTGCCATGGATGACTAGGCTGCCAAGTCAGTAATTTTTAAATGACTTGAACTTGTGGCACTCCGTTAGCCACATCATCAATTAACGGAGATTCCCTATACAATACCTATTTCAAAAATAAAAAATTGTCATATACTAAAATAAAAAATAAATAAATAAAGCTTAATT
Organism: Pueraria montana var. lobata; assembly: GCA_026413185.1. Lineage (NCBI taxonomy): Eukaryota > Viridiplantae > Streptophyta > Magnoliopsida > Fabales > Fabaceae > Pueraria > Pueraria montana. The sequence continues at coordinate 47,749,113 of CM048649.1, read as the reverse complement.
ACCAAAATCAAATCACCCCTATTTTATAGGTAATAAAAAGTTATTTAAGCCTCACCTTTTATACAGAGAGCCAATCTAGACTTCTAAACTTTTTTTTTTAGGAGAATAAATTTCTAAACTTAATTTTGGCTTTTGCGTTGGGCAAAGTGATATGAGGAATGGTTGAGATATGGTTTATTTATTGTTGGCCAACATAGTTTTTGTGCAGGTGTTTGGTGGGCTTTGAGGGTGCGCAACATGTAATGCCTGGGTAACAAACTATTGTCTCCTTATCACATTTGCATGCAAGCTAGGAATTCTTCTTGCCTGCTACGTTGTTAGTATAGATTATTAGAGGGGGAACCACATCAAGCTCGTATTATGGCACAATGATAGAGAAAATGCAACCATTCTTAATGTGGATGGTAGTTGCCTTGGAAACCTAGGCATAACAGGATATGGAGGAGTCTTTAGACAAGCTTCTGGTGTTTGGATTGTGGGATTTGAAGGATATCTTGGCAGGCCAATTTTAGGGTGGGAAACTTCTTCATATCTCCCACTATGGGAAACAAAGATGGACCGTTAGATATCAAGCATTTTTATAATTAACGGCTAAGATAAGTGTGGGCTTACCATAGGAATACATACACTGGAATAAAAAAAAAAAAAACCTCCACACCCTCCGTTCATGTTTTTCCCTTCCAAGCTCCAACCCACCGTTCCTTTCTTTGACCACCACCCGCCACCCAAGAACCATCCCTCCTCACTGGTGTCTTGTTGGACGACCTTGTTGGTGAAGAAGGGGACGGTCATGATGCGGCGCATCTTGCGCCAGTGTTCGCCGTAGACGGTGAAGACCATGTCCTGGCCCTTGCCGGTGAAGATGTCGAAGACCACGTTGTGGATGCGGGACCCGAACTCCACGCCCTGCGTTTGGAGCACCTCCTTCGCGAGCTCCGGCGAGGAAACCACCACCAAATTGTGCCATCGCACCATCCACCCTCTTCTCGAAACAATTTGAGCTCTTTTTGGAAGACACGCCACGCGTTTTGTCGTTTGCGCTGTACACCTTTCTTAGGGTTTTGTCTGATCATTGTAGGGTTAGTAGTATCGAAAAGTTAGAGACTTTGAAGCCGTTGGAGATTGCTCTGTGTGTGAAAATAGTGAGGGAAGAGTTTCACTTGTGTTTGAAAATTGGGAGGGATTTTATTTGCTTGTTGCAGGATTCGGTTCATGTTCCTGAGTTTAAAGCTATATTTACGGACATTGTGTTTAATGTTGTCGGGTTTAAGTTTAAGGATGTTTCTCATATTTACTGCACCAGGACTTCCAGTAGGTATTCTCTGCTTAGGATCAGTCCTGAGATGGAAACCCAATTGAGGTTTTTGCTAAAGTTTAGCCGCTCCGACAAACATGCCTTCGCACCGTCCACCTTGTAGTGACACCATCCCTGGTGGCAGCCTCGTCGAGTTGGTCATAGACGGCTGAGGAGCATGAAACGCCGGTGAAGGAAGCGGAGTGGGCCGGGTTGGGAAATTGTGAAAGAGAGAAAGAAAAAAATAATACTTTTTAATTTAATTCAGTGTGGGCAGTTCTACCATGGTCTCACACTAATCTAAAAAAAATTGATATCTAACGGACCACTTTTGTTTCCCATGATGGGAGATATGTTAAAGTTTCCCATCGTAGAATTGGTCTACCTTGGCAATATTAACTAACACTTATGTTGAGTATGGCCATCTACAACGATCTTTGTTTGGCTTGGGAAAAGGGAATTATATCATTTAGAGTATTTTAAAACCTGGCACGGACCGACCAATTTGATCCGGAACTGGACCTACAACCTAGTTAATATTTCAATCGGATGTTATAATCAGGATTTACATCATCAACCTGGCCAAAAATTTGATTAAACCGATATAAATCGGTCTAGACGGACCAAAACGAGCCAAAAAAATTGAATTCAACAACACATTATGTAATAGCCTGTTACTGCTGTTTTTCGAGTCCCCTATGACCGTACAATCTACTACTACTTTTTTCTCGAATGAATAGTGTGTGTAGCAGCTGCTAGGAGTTGTTTGTTTCTTTGTGTGTAATTTTTTTGCTTTTCCTTTGTTTCTTTTCTTCTATTAAAAAAAATGTTTGTGTGTCAAACGGGGGAGAGGGCGTGACTTGGTGGAATCGTAGTCAATTGCAATTTTTTAAGTTTATTTAAATTGTTATATAAAATTATTTATGGCTCTCTTATATATATATATATATATATATATATATATATATATATATATATATATATATTCTTAGGAATATATTAATTATTAATTATACATTAAATTACTTGCATATATTTTACATATAAGGTTTTTTTTATTAAGTCATATTTTATTTTTCATTCTTGACGCTTAAATCAAATTTCTAGCTCTGTCGTGAGTGTGAAGTATATATTATTGTTTCCACCTATGATAATATCAATTCCGTCTTTTAAAGTAAATACGAACATGTTGGGTCATGAGTGGAATTCGATACAGATATATCTATGAATGTATGGACAGTATTAAATAAAAGACGAATTCTTTATAGAAAAGTTTGTTCGTACGAACAAACTTTTCTATATAGAACTTATTGCGGGGAAATATCACAAGAATTTAAGCAAAGACCCGGCAAATATTTATGACTTATATCTAAAGACATGGAAAGGAATCAGTGTTTTATATATAAAGCAGAACTACAAGCCTACAAACAAAATTGTTGATCTTGTAGCAATTGAAGAACATGTAAAAAAGAAAATAATTTCGTCTCAAACGTATGATATGATATTTACTTTATTAATCTTCTTATCAAATTTATAATATTTATATTAATTAATCTATTAATAGAATATAAGTAATTTATTATTATTATTATGGAAAAATATATAACGTATAAATTAAAATACCAAAGGTACTCTAACTCAGAAAACACTAAAATAAGCAGATATCACAAGTTAATGAAACATGCACCCTAAACGGGTTAAGACGACACCAATCTGAAAAAAGAAGAGGTGGGAATCTCTTACCTTTGGTTGGACAAGACTAAGATTTATTAAAATTTATTTGATACATAAAGTCCGCAGACCCATTTTTGAAGGAAATATTCTATTATTAGATAACATCCACAAAGACCAAAATTTAGCTCGTCAAAAAATAGACCATGCCTCATTTTCCCGTTTTCCTCTATGACCAGGTCATACATGAAGCAGAGCAATAGAGAAACCAACCCAAGCATAAAATGTGAGACTGCACCCGATGAGAAAAGGAGTAAGAGAAGAATAAATGCACCCTTATTTTTTTTTGGTGACGTGATATAACATATGAAAATAGTCTTCAAGAGTAGAGAGAAACCATACTCATACTCATAAAAGCATCTTTAATGTTTACACCAATAATCTATTTAAATTTAAATTAAATTGTAGAAAATGTTCACGTGATTTCGTCGTAGTTGTTACTCGTTTGGTTTGAGGGGCGAGGGAAGACTTGACTTGCTCCTTGGAAAATGAATCGATGTCAGCGAGATCTGACAACGATAACTCGTAAGCAAACGGTTAAAGTTGGAAAATAAAGTATGCGACTCTCTTATTAAAAGACCATTAAGCACGTAGAAAAACTAACGCAGAGTTACTTCAATTTAATCAGATATTTGGAGTTCAAATTGCGTTAAATCTTTCATAAAAAATACCTGTTGGTTATTATAAATATAAATTATTAAAATAGGAATTGTTTTTATAATAGAGTTTCTATACACGCTTAAGATTTAAATTTTCATTTTATGTTTAAAAAATTTAGTTATCTACTAGATTCTCACTCGGTTTCCTGAACTTGTTTTGTGGATAGGGTAGCACTTAATTGATAATGCCTAACATACTTATGTTAGCGAGAGGGTCATGGTTGTGGTACCACTACCATATTGTCTTACGTTAACACGAGTTTATTGGCTAGTTTGTGGTTAGAGAGAAATTATTAGGTAGACTACTTCGTCTTCATATGATTTCAGCCGAGATATTTAAATGATACGTTATTTTTTTAATTTATAAAAAAAAAATAATAACTAGGTCACATGCTATACGGAAATATATATTTCTGATACAATTAATAATTTTTCGTGGTTAATTAGGATAGGATGTGTGGCTTGTTGAAGTGGTGTTTGTTAGGTGTTACGTGTTCTTATTATATAGAGATGAGTAATGTCCCGAGAGAAGAAATGGCTGCCAAGTCAAATGTGAATTGTGATTGCGTGCCACGTAAAAGTGCCAAGTCGGTCTGCTGCGAATGTGTGATATTGTTTGTTGGTATTGACAGGACAATTTCAAAGGAGTTAGATGCATGTTGTTTCTCTGATGGTTCATGAGGTAGAAATGTCTAGAGAAATGTGTTGTGGGTCAGAGGAATTGTTGCAACAAAATCGGTGCAATTTGTTTGACAAATATATAGCTGCTTCATCCGTGAATGCTCCAGCAGAAGGTGGAAAAGAAGATGCTAAGACACTGCCATTTAGAACTGCAGACCCCGGTGTCACCTCGTTACCCATGGTTATGTACCCAAAAGTGTTACATATATATTCAGTGAACGTGCTCAAATTCTTTCTAAGTAGCGTCCAGATTCCTGAGCATGTATAAACCATACACCACAACACAATGAATAAGTAATAATCAAATGCGAGCAAAAGGCAAATCAAAATGAATGCATTGGTACTCTTTTAATGAACTGGCCAAAAATAAAAAGATCCTACGCCAGACCTCAATAGCAATTATAGCATGACCCAACGTCATTAAAAGAATTGTCAACACTTAATCTTATCACTGTAAAAAAAATTAATAAAATTAATAGAGTAAAAAATATGTTTGTTTGGTAAGTAAGAAATAGGAAAGGAAAGGAAGAGGAGAGAAGAGAAGAAAAGTCAATAAAATTAAGTCATTTGGTACAACAAGAAAGGTGGCATTGTGCATTGGTTTACCAACATTATTCCTAATTTGTACAGTTGTTGCTCATGGATATCCTTATTTTCAGCTCTCTACACCCATATAATTGATTATGACAATTGATTATGACATGTCATAATCAATTATATGGGTTGTATACGTAACAAAATGTAAAAAAAAAAATTGTTTAGTAAGGATAAAATGGTATTTTTATATTTCTTTTTTTAAAATCAAAAAATTTCATAAGGTTGACTCCTACTCTATTTTAAATTAAATAACTTATATTTTCACCATAATTTTCATCTTTTTTTTTTTCTCACCTACCTACTTCCTCTCTCTTTATTTCCTTTATCTATACCAAGTATAGTGTAAGAGAAATAGAGGATAAATAGATTGAAAATAATATTGTGAGATTGTTTGGTTTGAAAGAAAAGAAATTAAATTATTGAGAAAAATACAATTTTATCCTTTTACATATGAAATTCGACTCATACACATTTCATATAATCGAGATTATGTGCAACACATAATCGATTATGTGCATGTCTTGATTCGCATTTAGAACGTGTGTAATCAGGCAAATTCACGTCAAAAAATATGTAAATAACGCAGAAGTAATAGGGAGTGGCTTTCAAGTTGACATGTGCCCTTTCCTCCCGGACGTGTTACCAAACATGCTTTATGCCACCTCCCTTAATTGATTTATGTGTACGTGAGTGACGAAGGCAGAGAAGTAAAGGATTGAATTTCTTCGCCTTTCTTCGCAAACTGAACACAAAACTTTTTTTTTTTTTAACGTGAATCTCACATAATTTTTAAAAATTTGACTAAATTATAATTTTGATTCTCCTATTTTTTTCTACAATTTTAATTCTTATTTTAAAAAAATCTGTAATTTTCATCTGATCCTCAATGCAAAACGTTACTAGTACTACGTAGGTGTGATGTCTTTCTCCGAACACAAGAACAATTAGAGCATCTTTAATGGAGCAATCCTCTATAAGTGTTTTCAATGGGATCCACTTATACACATCATTCATTTTTATTCTTCCCAATACAAGCACCTCTAAACACTTAATTCCCTCCAATGGAGCAACTCTTCTTGGGTGCTTCCAATGGGTCCCACCAAAAAACTTACATCTTTATATTTTATTAATTATTTATTAAATTATAATTATTTTATAAATAAAATAATTATTTTTTAAAAATAAAGGGATTTATTTATGCTATTATTTTGAAAAGTATTTTTTAATAATACAAAATATTTTTTTTTTCAAAAAAGCCAGTTGAGAATTTTATGAGAATAAAAATAAGAAAAAAATGATAGGTTTAATTGTGTAAGAAAAATTTGAAGTACTCCTTATTTATATGAATGTTGATATACAATAGTAAAATTAAAAAAAAAAGTAAAATAACAATCAAATTTTGCTAATTGCCGATTGATATCCAAACTGCACAAATTGAGAAATAATATTTTAATAATAGTTTTCCCAAACGCTAGTTTGACCAACGGCTAATGTGAATAACGGCTAGTTTGAATAACGGTTAATTTTCCCAAACGACTAGTTTAAATAATGACTAGTTTTTTTTTTGGTAAACGGAATAACCCAGTTTGATATTATAAAAAATAAAGATAAAAACCCTTAACTAAATTTGATTTTATTTAAAATGATGAAAATAACTAAAGTCACACAATTATCACAACATATTTTAATATCATTAGAATTAACAAAAAAATACATAATAAAAATAACATAATTAAAATATATATTTTTTATGAGTGTAAAAAGCTGAAGCACCGGTGCTTGGTGAAGCAACCGGTGCTTCTATGAAATCGTCCGTACCGTGCTTGCAATGAGAAAAGCTATACAAGCATCGGTGCTTGGCTAGCAGTGTGCCATTTTAACTATGCGGTAAAGATGCTCTTACGTAGGTGTGATGTCTTTCTTCATAATGGATAAATTATTAGCTAGCCTCAAACCACTACAATGCAGAAGCTGCAACCAATGAACACTGTACACCACACACCAATTGCCGTGTACATCATTCGTAACTGTCAAGTCAAGTCCAAGAAGTCATGCCTCCAGTAACTCGCGACTCAGAGGCGCACCACGTCAAGCCCTTATCGTCTGGCTACATGATAGTCAATGTCAATCTTGTTTTTAAACGACACTTGATAGGATAAAGATGCATGACTCACAGCAGTGAGAGTATCAAATCTTAACCATAAAAATTAAATTATATACATTAAGTTAAATATTAAAATATAATACAAAAAAAAACTAAACCAGAATGTTGACTGCAGGATCCTGCAGATCCTTTCGGGTATGGTTTTTCATGGATGCCTTTTATGCCAAAGCAGCGGCTAAGCTATGAATTAAGTAGGTTTAAATTTTTTTTTTCTTGCAATTTAATATTTTTTTTATTTTTTATTCTTTCAAAAAAAAAATTTGGTTTCAGTCCTTCTAAATTATGTTTATTTTATTTTTCGTCCTTATAGTAATTTAGATACACTTTGAACAGTGAAAAAAGTGATATCTAAATCACTATAAGGACAAAAAATAAAACAAACATAATTTACTATGACGGAAACCAAAAAAAAAAATTTACAAAAACAAAAAGTAAAAAAAATATTAAATTATAAAGACCAAAATGATATTTAAACCAATTAAGTATGCTGCTTTTTAGGATAAAGTTGCAACTTGCAAACATGCACGTCATTTTCAGTGCATATAGATTCGTGCATCCAAACCGCGGTGAAAGCTACTACCTCCGTTCCAAATTATATGACGTTTAAGGTTTTGGCACAGGTATTAAGGAATGCAATTAATTTGTTGAATTTCCTAGAAAATATTAGGTAACTTCCTAATATACCCTTTATCTCTCTAATTAATTACTCATAGTACACTACTCCCACTAAGTATTAATTAAGGATAGTCCTGGAAAAAGACATTTAATGCAGCATTGGTTTTGTAAAACGACATCTATTTTGGAACAAATTTTTTTCTCTAAAACGTCATATAATTTGGAACGGAGGTAGTACTTTTTATTTATACTAACTAGTTATTCGTGCATTCACATGGGTCGTTCTAATTTTTATATATTTTTTTAAAATCATTTATGTATATCATAATTTGTTAAAAAATAAATATTAGATGTATATTTGTTTATCAACAACAATAAAAAATCAAAACATAAATGTTTAATAAAAATGATAAAACAAGAATTGTGACCTAATTAATATTGCAAGAATTGTTTTAAAATAATAACTTGAAATATATTAAAAAATTTAGTCTCTCAATAAAAATAATTAGAGTATTCAAGCAAAGAAAATATATTAAGTTATAATCTCAAAGATATTTCTTATTTCATTTAAAATGTTTATAAAATTGTATTAAAAGTTTATGTTTAAAAATTTAGAAAGGATTTAACTTATGTTTAATTAAAATATTTTTGTAATTTTGAAATGTGAAATGATAAAATAGTCCAATTATTTTACAACTATATTGTGAATAAAAAAATTATTTTTATAATATTTATAATTTATAAACAATACTTCGAATAATTTAAAGTCTAACAATTAATTAAATCAAATTAAAACTTTTGAAATCAAATATTACTTACTAACATTTCATTGATTTGAGTGAAATTAAGATTAGATCCCTTGAACAAAATCTTAAGTTCGAGACTTGCGGATAAAAGAGATCTTGCTAAAATTAATGGATACTAATAAACTATTATTTTATTCTTTAATAGACAAATTATATTTTATTAGTAAGTATTTGTGTAAGATAAGTTGTTATAAATTTTTAATATTTTCTTTGACTCGTGAGAAGAAAATGTACTAAGTTCAAAAAAAATAATATTTTTATTTAAATATTTCAATCAGATTTTCTTGAAGGATTTATAACGATATTATATGTTGTAACTCGTAAGCATATTAAAAATATATTTAATAAATTTATTATAATATATTTATTATATATTTATGTAAAAAAGTTAATATTATTAATCAAGAAAAATTTCGTAACTGAAGTTATTACCTTTGTCTGCAGGTAGATGTCATAATTTTTTACCTTTGTCTGCACGTAGATGTCATTATTTTATAGAAAATAATCAAACGGCAAGAAATTACCTTTGTCTGCAGGTAGATGTCATAATTTTTTACAGTAGTATATTTAAACTTCTAAATCAAGACTAACATTTTGTTTGAATTATGAGTGAAATTGATAATGAAATAGGAAAGACATAAATAGAAAAGGGGAATGAAAAGTGAGAAATTTCTCCCACTTGTTTGAATGATGATTGAAAAAGAAAATAGAAATAAATAAATAAACTATTAAAAAAATATTTATACTAATTAAAATTTTATTTTTTTACTCTATTAATTTTTAAAATTGTTGTAAAAAAATTATTTACTTTTAAAAAATTAAAACAAAATGAAAAAAAATATATATCATTTTCCTCCTTTAGAAGGGAAGTATTTGAGGCGGATCCCATGAAAATTGACTACCTATTTCTCCTCTCAAACAGTAGAAATTTGATATTTTGATCGCATCATCCATTTCCATACAAAGGTAGAGAGAAGTTTTTTCCTTCGTGAGCATTCGTTTGTCTCTGGCTCCCATGCAGAAAATCTAACAAATTTAGCAGAAATCTCTTTCCTGTTCATAATTAAGTAGCTTTACAAGATTATCACACAGCACATCAAGTTAAGAGCCTCCAACCATACCGTGTAACAGAAAAATCAGCCATGTTAACTTGTTCAGGATGACCTGTTCATAAATTTTCTGTTCCACTGGCATGACCGGGATCCTTTCTGTTTATAATTACAAGCGGCTTTACAAGATTATCACACAACACATCAGCCATGTTCAGTTTGACCTGACCTGTTCATAAATGTTCTCTGTTGCACCGGCATGATCGGCCTATGGTCTTCGGGAATAAAAATACATGTAACATAGGTCCCTATAACACTCGCTCAATGGCCTTGTGTTCCAAAACATTCCAGCTTTTTTTACAGACCAACAAGCACATTGCTACTAGAATAAAGATTTGAATGACCCCAGAACCCTTGCTCAGTTGTGTCATACCACTAGATGCTTCAGACATAGTGAGTTGACACTCCAGCTTCCTATCTGATCACAAAATTATGAATCTCTTTTGTTGAACTTGGGATATCCATAAAGGTTTTTGTTTTGTGTTTGATGAGCTCCTTAATAGCACTGATTAATAGGGGCGTTTCCTTTTACCATAATCCAACCTGAAAACTGCATTTTGTTCTTTTTGCTTTTTTGTGTGATCATTGACTCTTGGATAGACAAGCTGAACTGCATGAAGCAAGTATTAGGAGGAAATCGTATGAAGCCAATTCAAGTTAACATCAACTTGAGGAACATCTATCTTTAGATTGGGAAGCATAGGCTTGAAATCTTCCCATGAAGCAGCTGTCTCTTCATCACATATCACCGCCTTTAAATTCTTAAGATTAGTGACCGAGTATGGTAATTCACACCTTGCACAACTTGTCATGTAGAGATTTTGTAGATTAGACAGATTACCAAAGTCCTCCGGTAAATTAGGAAGGCTTATGCAATTTGAGATGTCAAGAAGTCGTAGATTTGAAAGCCTTCCAATAGAATCTGGTAACCCTTCCAAATCAGTACACGAACTTAGCCTTAGGAGTTCCAAATTCTCCAACTTTCCAATTTCTTGCGGCAGTGCAGAGAGTTTGTGGCAATTAGTAGTACTGAGCTTCTTCAGGGAGATGATATCACAGAGCCCCTTAGGCAATCCTACCATATCTTTGCTATAGTCAATGTTCAACTCTTCAAGATTTGGAAAAGCGCACGAAATTAGCATATCATTGTTTTCAAATGCCTGTTTCGTATTACACAAGTAGAGGGATAACTTTTTAAGATTCTTCATTGTGACAAAGTAAGGAACAGAAATCCGCTCTAGTCTGATTCGTTTCAGGTTGGATAAAGAGCCAAGTCTCTCAAAGTTGTTCATTTCAGAAGGATAGAAACTGTAATTTGTGACTATCAGAACTTTTAGTTTGTTCATTTCTTCTATGAAATCTGGAAAGGAATACTGCTTAGTTCGAAGATTAAAAATCAGAACCTCAACTTGAGCTAGTTGCATTTGGGGCCAATCTGAAGTGCAATTTTCATCTGCAAATGCAACCCATATGGCATTAGTTGTGGATGAGTAATGAATGGCAGATCACAACATTCATATTACCATTTTTCACTTTGTAAGTATATACTTTAGTAAAGGTATAACTCACCAGTTGATATAGACAATGTGTGGGCAGTGGTATGTTGAGGCTTAAGCAATTTTGACTTCTCTCCAAGCCACCAATCAGGTTTATTTTGATTTATCTCAATAATCAATCTTTTTCTCTCTTCCGCTGGTTCCTGGGTGCTTTGATAAATTGCAAGCTCTCTCAGAAGGTCATGAAGGACAATGAAGTGGTTACTGTAGTAGTAATTGTCTGTGTCACTAGCATTTTTCCTGGTAAAGAAGCAGAATTTAATTCCTTAAGAAAGAAAAATTCCCTCACAAGATTATAAAAATGCTCTCTATCAAGAACAATAATTATGAATTTCAACTTCTGTCCTCTAAATCAAATCAGTTCACAAGAAAAAATGCAGTTACAGAATGTGAGGTGCTTAATTTCAATCCGAGATAAACAGTCCTTTTGGAATATTATATCATGAAAAATATGCTTCTCACATAAGCTATACAAGCCATATAATTATTTGTTCTATAGAGCATACATTCATGTTGTATATAACTATATAATCTAGAGGAAAATACAAGCAGTAATTGTACCTTGCTACCAAGATATTAGCCAGATTCAAGGAGTCTAATTTGTTGATGATGGCCATTGCCTCTATGCCATCGTCATCCAGACTATGCGACTCCGCCCACATATCAATGAGAGCGGTAACAGGAATTCTTTGGTCTTCAGGAAATAACCCTAGGTCCATGAAGCACTCCTTGATGACAGGATTATCTTCCAAAACATTCAGGATCTTTTGGAGGCATGTAAGTAGTTCAGTATTAGAATCAAGTATAGAATGACCCTGGGACAATTCCTCCACCATCTTTAGCCACAACTCAGAAGGCTGATGTCTGAGTGATCTCCCAATCACTTTGATGGCAAGTGGTAAACCCTTGCAGATTCTAACAACCTGTACTTGCAACAAAAAATAGTCAGTAACCAAATTGCTATGACTTAGCCATTACTTAAGAGTATGATAACCAAGTGTTAATATCCAATCTAGTGATGTCTACTTCAATTGAATGACTTCAGACAAATAGAAGAAATACAGATAACTCTAATATGATTCGCACCTTTTGGACAAGTTCTTTGTCAGGAATACTTGAACCGCTTTCTTCCAGGAGAGCATAATGACAGAAAAGGGTTACTGCATCTTTGTGATCAAGTGGTTTTAAGATACACTGGGTACCAAAACTAGGAAATGCAACCCTAGAAGTCACCAAAATTTTATAATCTGGTATCTGGACTTTAAATTTCTCGACAAGGGCTTCTGAGCCAGGCCAAACATCATCCAGAACCAACAACATTGAACTTCTACCAATTTGCCTCAGCAAAGGTCCCAATTCATTAACTGCATCTTCATCACTCTGAAAATCAGGCACTTGACATCCACAGTGTTCAAATAATCTCTCCACAATAATCTTCAACTGGGGTGTTTTTGAGAAAGTGACAAATAAAATATTTTCCCCAAATTTACCTAGGTGAAACCAAAGAGATCCGTAAGCACAGAGTATTCGATGTCTTATACTATTTAGAATGCATTATGTATAAGGTTTTCATTTCATTGTGAGCATATATTGCAACAGAATAATTTATTATTAAAGATAACAGTTTGCTAAATGAACACTGAACAGAAAAACAAATAATACAGATCAAAAGAAAATGCTTCTTTAGTTTGTTAACGCATCATTTGCAGAGAATAGATGCCTAGGCTATGCCCTTGATGAAATTTGGACTACAATGAACCCTTTTGTTCACATATTAACTTCTTAAAGGATAACTAGCAAATGTTTGGAACAATCTAAGGGGAATAATAGCTCTTTTCCTTTTTAAAAACTGCTTCATAAAGTTGACAAGCGGTGATAACGTCTGAAAAATGAGCCAAACTAAACATGCACAAAGCATTAAGCTGCTCTCTCTACCTTCAGAAATGTAGATTTAAAACATCTCACAAGCCATTACTTAGATCCATTACCAATAAATTTTCAAGACATACATACTTGCATGCCATGTTTGCAACTTTGAATAAATTTTTTGGCATCTGTTTCTGTTATTAATTTTCTTTCAATATTAACACATGGTTAATATTAGCATGTGAAGAAGTTATGAAAGATTGATGAGCCATGATGAAATCATCCAAAAGAAGAACTAGTCAAATCATCATACATCAATGAAACAAAAAGGAGTTAAAACTTACCCTTGACTTGTTCATCCCAACAGAGCTTAGTAGCCAAAGTGGTTTTACCCATTCCACCCAAACCAGTCAGCACAATAATGGACACACCGTCTCTGAGAACCTCCATCTTCAACTCACTCAAAGGTACATCCAAGCCAACAGTGAATTTTGGGTTTTCAGGAACACCAAAAGGACGCTTTATTGGTCCAACACCACCAAGTTTCGGCTCAAAATTCTCCTTGCTGAGACTCTCAAGAATTTCTCTCATCTTGTAAAGTGTCTCTTTAACATCTTTTGCCACAAGAGGTTGCTTGTCACCTCCAGCAAATGAACCATCCCTCTCGTTCCCAAATCTGCACAGAAACCAAGAGAAACACTTGGAGAAGCATTTATAAACATGCTCTTGCTTTGCATCTTTTTCTTCAACAAGGGTGTTGATTTCTTCTCTGGGTGGATTCAAGTGTTCGTTGTATTGCTTGATCTCTTGCACCACAGGAGCATTATCCTTAAGGGTTGACCTCAGTATTTGCTTGTTGCTTTCACTGCTTTGACCTTTTTCAACTATTTCCGATACCATCCTTAATCTCTCTTGAAAGAGAGTTGGAAGTACAACGCGCTGCGTGGTCTGTTCCATGAATAACCAACGCGTTTTTTCTCTCTCTCTATCTGTTTTTTTTTTTTTTTTACAATCAAACGAGGAACAAGTTATGAAAGGAACATAAAGTCAACGTTGCTTACGAGTATCTCAAATTGCAAGTTTAGAACATGAAAAGAGAACTCATATAAAAAAAAAAAATTGAAGAGAGACAGTTGGGTACCTTTGAAATAACCGCGGATGTTTGGTGTGAATTCGTGTTTTTGTCTCTTGCGTGTCCTTTCTTGTTAACCAAAGTAGCAACGCGGGTTGTGAGCACGGTTGATTCAAGTTCTTGCGAGGATCTCAACTTGAAAGATTCGAAATTTGAGCACAAGCTTTTATAGTATCAGCAGCCATGAATGAAGATTCCTCATCGGTTGCTCGTTCTTTTCCTTGATGATTCTCTCTCTCCAACGCGCTGTGTTAGGTCAGATCTGCAGTCAACTTTAACTTTACTCTTTCCCGTTGCCCCTAGTTAACGTTACAAACAATTACTTACATTTATTACAAGAAAAATATGTCACTGTCAATCCGTCGTTATTGGTGCAACGTTTATTACCAAACATTATTGGTGCCACATGCAATGTTTATCTTTCTTATCTCATTCTTTTTCTTCTTTTTTTTCTACTTCAATCCACTCAAAAATAAAATATATGTAATATCATATCATTATTCAATAAAATAAAAAGAGAGCACTACTAACCCTTCTTTTACTCTATCCTGTTGTCACACGGCAGTGACGATTGCTATGTTTATACTTTTTCGCGTATACCTGGGGCTGGGGCCGATGGATGGACCATAGTACGACCAGCAAGGTTTTGAATCGCAGCCTGTCAGTTATTATTATTATTATTTTTTTAAATATATTTTTTTAGTTCATGAACGCGTAAACAGATTAAAATTTAGTTTATGAAATAACGAAAATTCTTATCCAAAAAAATGGGACAATTCCGTTCTGCTTACAGTTTAATGACAATTGGTTCCTACACTTTAAAACTCAATATCAATTTAATTATCAAAAATATAATTTAATGTCAAATTGATCCTTAAACATTATAGTACAATGACAAAATAGTTCCACAAAATTAATAACAAAAAGTAATTATCTTACTTTTTACATATTTAATCGGGAACTCAATTAGAATTTACATTCTTTCAGAAATTAAATTGTCATTGATTTAAATATTTAGAAGTCAAAATGATTATTTACCTTTATTTTTTTTAGAAATGTTAGTAACACATTTTTTAATATTTTTTAAAATATATCATTTATTATTTAAAAATTACAAAATTATAAATAAAACTTGGATAAAAAATTTGTGAATTTTTAATAAATTTTAGTTAATCATAAAGAATATATTAAAAAAGTATATTATTAATATTTTTCTAAATTTTTTTAGAAATCACACTTATCTTCCACATTAGACAATCAGCTGAGTTATTGTGAATTTTTTTGATAAATATGAGTTACTATTATGATTACATTTTTTTAATACATTTTTTATTATTAACTGAAATTCATAAAAATTACAAAATTTTGTAAATCTTATTTTTATTTAAAAATCTAACTTATAATTTTATAATTTCTAATAAATTTTAATTTATAATAAAAATATATTAAAAAGAATGTATTAGAAAATTGAGTCATGATTATTATATATTTCATTTCATTCTATTACCATTCATTTTCATCTTATTTTTCTCTTTACATTTTTCATCATGTCACATACTACATCTATCACTTTATCAATTTCCAAGAAAATTTGTTATTAGCGTACCATGCTTGGCTCCACACGCTTGGGAATCCTTGTATATGAGTCACAGAATTTGCAGGATATTTTGTAACGTCTTTTTCTTTCCCTCGAGAGCCATGTTATTTTAATTTAAATGGATTGACCTAGCTATTTATACTGTGTTTGGATACGTGTTCCAACCACGTTGAATATGAAAATTACGAGTTCCAATGCAAAAATGCCGAAGCAACCATGCTGTTGCTTTTCCGTTGCGTCAAAAGAGACGCGAACACAAACACACTGTTAGTTGTGTGAAATTTCATCTAGGAATTAGACACATATAATCTATGTATATTAGTACAGAGGATGGGGGTCTCTTATCAGATGTTACAAAAATTGGTCAATTGTTCGTTGTAATTCTAGACTATTCGTTGTATGTTGTGGAGATACCTAGTTATTGGCAATGGTAAGCTCTACGCATTTCTGCTTTTAAAAATTAACTTTGTTTAAATAATAAATAAAATCACTCTTAAAATCCAAATATAAAATGTATCCCAATGATCGAACACCCCTCTTGTAAATTGGTATATGCGAGACTAAGCACCCCTTAGCCATAGCCAAACACTCTTTGGCCATAGCTAAGCATCCCTTGGCTATACGGTAAGATAATCCTTTTACACATTCACGAGGCTGAACACATCTCAACTTCCTAGATACAAATAAGCTCTATTGAAAATTAAGATTGAAATTAAGGGAGGAAATTTACTAATATAATCACTATCAAGGTCTTATACTCTTATTATCAAGTAACCATAGATTAACACTCCCTTAATCTAAAGGTAACGTTCATGAACCGTGTGACCTATAAATATATGCATATAAAGGGTTAAACTCTTGAAGTAACACATTATTCATTCTTATTTATTACTCTCATTTACTCATTCTTATTTATTACTCTTATTTACTATATATAGGAAGATCACTAACTTTAGTCTTCAGCGTTGGAGTGTTTTTATAGGTATCTACCCCACTGGTATACTACAAACATAAGGAGGAGATACTCATTTGAGAGACGAGAAGGTTATAGTACAACAGAATGAGAAAATTATCCAAATACTTTGTTCTGGTACATAAAAAATTTATGTCTAGAATCAATATTTTTAAATAAAAAAAAAAACTATTTATCTTAACATCAATATTATTCACAGTAAAATTAATTTTAAGAACAAACAAAATTAAACAAATATATACTTACTGTAAGATCATGAAACAATTATAATTGCCGACTGTGGTTTTGAAATAAACCAAACAGTCGAATTTCTTTTTGGTGAATAACGGTCATTTTTTTTTTTTGGATATTTGTGAATAACGGTCATTAGTAAAGTGAAACAATTCTAATTGCCGACTGTGGTTTTGAAATAAACCAAACGGTCGAATTTCTCTTTTGTGAATATATATATATATATATATATATATATATATATATATATATGTGTGTGTGTGTGTGTGTGTGTGTGTGTGTGAATAACAGTCATTGGTAAAGCAGACTTGTAACGAAAACACACGACAAAGTAAATAGTAAAAAACAATAAGGTAATTAGGTCACTAACATTAATAAAACAATTCCCTAAAAAAATTAATTAAACAAAATTGTAAAGAAGATATTATATAAGAAGTTAAAAACACGAATTAGGTTACCAACCCCACACAAGACCAAACGATCAATTAATAAAAGTTAAATGTTATTTTTTGTCTTTTATATTTTAGTATTTTTTACTTTAGTATATTACGTTTTAAAAATCTCATTTTAATCCTTTATGTTTTCGAAAGTTTCATTTTGATCATTTTCGTTAAGAATGTTAGTGTTTAGTTAACTTTTATATTGTAAAATAATTAATTTTAATATATTGGCAGTTAAAAACCGTCACTATATTTAAATTAATTATATTTATAATAACATAATTAATTTAAACATTGTTGCGGTTAAAAATCATTACAATCTTTTTTATTAAAATTTGAAAATGATTGTTCATCACTTTTTTTTTAACTGCAAAAGTGAAATTTATTCAAAACCAATCCCAATACAAGATGTACACATGATTTTAAAAAATTACAACTACCATGACCAGTAAAAAAACACACCAATGTATACAATTAAAACCAAACCAGCAAATCCCAAAATAAAGACCATCCTAACATACTATTCACCCATCGCTTTTTTTGCATCAGAAACCTACATAATTATGCAGACTGCATATCAAACCAAACACCACCTAACTTTAACCACACCCCTTACCTACTAAGCCTCACCCTCCACCCCCTAAACATGTTATAGGTTTCGCAAACCAACATGAAATTGGATACACAAATCCTTTTTTTCTTGCTCTCCATTATGGCATTTTAGCGGTTCCGTTCTCAACATTGTCATTTTGAGCTTTTAGAGAACCACTCCCTTTAAATAAAAAAATGTTCTATTTAATTTTTTAGTATATTTTTTAATTTTGTATGTATAAAAATAAAATTTGAATAAACATAAAAATATTACATATAATATCACAAAAAATATTAGTTTATATGTTTAAGTGATAATTCTGTCCAAAAAAAATGTTTAAGTGATAACATTATTATAAAGAAAATATTTGAAAAAGTAAAAGTAAAAGGTACCAGGTCACTAACATTAATAAAGCACGATTCTATTCAGCAAAAAAAGATAAAGCACGATTCTAATTAAAGAATATATTTGAAAAAGTGAAAAACGCGTAAGGTATTAGCTTACCAAAGCAACAATGGCCCAAGAAGTAGCGGATTATAGTCTTTTTTTGTTTGAAGTCTTTTCTTTTTGTATTTTGAAAACTGAATTCTTTTAATTTTTAATTGAGTTTAATCTTATCTTAATATTATTAAAAGTAAGTGAGTCTGAGATATTTATGTCATTTTCATTTTCCCGCCTATTTTAAGGGCAAATTAATAATTTAATTGTTAGCAGAATAATTAACCTGTGTCTATTTTTTAAGAAAATAATTAACATTTTTTATATTTATGATGCTTCATTTTTTTAGCCCAAATTTATGGTATCTTAATATTATTAAAAGTAAGTGAGTCTGAAAATTTTATGTTATTTTCATTTTCCCACCTATTTTAAAGGTAAATTAGTAATTTAATTGTTAGCAGAATAATTAACCTGTGTCTATTTTTTAAGAAAATAATTAACATTTTTTATATTTATGATGCTTCATTTTTTTTTAGCCCAAATTTATGGTATCATTTAATTCAAGAAACACAATATCTCATATTGAATGCAATTTCAAATTTCAAATTGAATAGTAAGTTAAGCTAATTTAAATTAAAGTATTTTAAAGATTAAAATAGCTATTCTGCTCTCTATCTCTCTATCCTTTATTTGATTTTTGAAAATACAAATTTCAAATCAACAGAATTTAAATGCATTGAATATTTAATTTTCGAATTTAATACAAACTGAGTTGGAATTGAAAATAGCAAATTATTGATTAATTTTTAAGTTTCAATAAAATTATAATTAATGTATTGTCTATGCCCTTTACACCTCTCCATTTACAGCTACTATCTCTCTCTCGACTTTCACGTTCCCATCTTCTTTCTTTTTCTTCTTCTCTGATTCTTCTTCTCTAATTCTTCTTCTTCTCCATGACTCTGTTGACAACGTTGAAACCTAATATTCTTCGACTATCATGGCAACGTTGAAACCTGAAGAATTTTAGGTTGAGAATCTTCTTTCATTTTCTATTTTCAATTTTCAATTCCCTTTTCTCAACCTTTCTTCTCCTGATTCTCTCTTCCTCCCAACTAACTCGCAGATTGTTTGAACTTTTTTAATTTTTTTTTTTTTTGAGTTTTACTTCATTTTAGGAATTCCTATAGTTTCTAGGGACTCCGTGACTATGAACGAATTGAGAGATGTCGACACTGTGATTGAAGATAGAGATTGATCCGTTGGCGGC
This sequence comes from Pueraria montana var. lobata, assembly GCA_026413185.1. Lineage (NCBI taxonomy): Eukaryota > Viridiplantae > Streptophyta > Magnoliopsida > Fabales > Fabaceae > Pueraria > Pueraria montana. Next base: position 47,729,362 of record CM048649.1, on the reverse strand, counting down.
TCCTTCATCTCCGAACGAGATTGGTAGATGGTAAAGGCATAGATGATTCAACATTTCTTATTTTCCTGCAACATTTCTTATTTTCCTATTTCCTTTTCTCAACCTTTCTCATCCCTTTGCAGGTTAAAGTTACCTCTGAAAGGACTTCATTTTAAGGCCAATTTTACATAAAAAAATTAGTATTATTGTTTGGATTGATTATAGGGAGAATTCCTTGTGCAACAGACAATGGTTTAAATATCATAATGAACCGCTGATGATTGTTATCACTGATTTTTTCACTATTTCTTATTTTTATTTTAAATTTAATTTTGCATTTTGAACCGTTAAAGCTTGATTGTTCAATCAAATGCTTACTATCAGTTTAACGTACTATTGTAAATACTAAAAGGCTTTGACTGCTGCGGATATTGTAGGTGTTGGTAAGAAATCATTTATAATCTAATGTCTCATTTTTTATATTGAATTATTTATTTATTTATTTGATTTCAATTTATTGAGAATGAAACATGGTCCAGTAAGAACGATTACGAAGAAGATGATAAAGACAATGACAATAAGCTAATGAAGATGATATTCTCTTGGACCATTAGAGAAAGTAGTTACTCTAGGATAATATTTATTTTTTTATTGATGTAAATGTTGATAAAAGTAATATTTAGTGATAATATCTAAAAGAAGAAAATGTTATTATATTCACATTGTGAAGTTCTTCTTCCTTAATTTTCAACTTTAACACTTCGTGTAGCAAAGCAATTTGACTTATTGTAGATAGCTTTAACCTATCAATTGAAGGTGGTGTTTGGAATCAGTTAGAGCCTTTTGAAATTGACAGAATTACATCGTACATTGAACTAATTAATCCAACAACAGAAACCATGTTTGCTCCAATGAAATTGAATTTTAATTGACTTGGAACATTTTTTTGTATTTATGGAGGTCACGAATGGCAGTTGCTTCACTACATCAACTGCATATGGTGTTTGTTCCAACAAAATTGAACTTGAAGCAGCAAAACATATGACTTTTGATGGTAAATTTTATGCATTTATTCATGTTGGTACCAATATATATGATTCCGAATAGTTTGTATGTCTATAAGTATGACCACTCACTATATTTATCCTTTTGGTTTTATAATACCACTCCCATGTTTTTTGCTCACTATTTGGTAATTTTTTTTTACAAATGGTTTGCCTTTGTTTATGTTTCAATTGTTATATTTTTCATTATAATCACAAAAATGCTACATTAACTTAACTTCATCATGTTTCCGTTCTCAATTTTTTTTTTTTTTTTTTGTAATAAAAAACATAAACAACTACAATCAATATGCAAGATTTGGCTTCAAACTTTGGAACTAAAATTCTGGTATTTGTAGTGGTTAAAAGATAATGGACACCATTGGCTACACATTTAGATGCTTGATATTGGTAGTGAGGTTCACAACGAATTATCTTCTGCTATAGACTTTTTTTCTTCTATTTTTTTTTTTCTTGGCATATTTGTCATGTATTGTTATTTTGACATAAATAGAAACATATGGAATTGCAGCTTAGATCTATAGCAGTTAGTCTCAAAATCTACTCAAGGGAACACAGAAGGAAGCAACTTTTTAAATTAAAATTGCTTCAAAGGTGAGAATGATATATTAAAATTGTATATCTCTTGGCATATTTGTTTTCTCTTTTTATATTAAAATACTAAAAATATTTTGACTCATAAACTTTGGAACTTTACAGGATCTCTAATATTGTGTATTTTCTAAAGAAGGTCTATTCACATGATCGATTAGTATTGATTACTTAAGAAATGTGGACAGGTTATCAAGTGTGAAGCATCCTGTGTTGTAGCATCAATATTTGTTTTGCAAACCTTCCAACAGTACTAGCACGGTCCTTGGGTGTTTGTTGAGGCACTCAATTTTCATATTTGTTTTCTTTAAATTTATTAGTTAAATTTATTTATAATTGTATTTTAATTGTACTGAATTCATATGGTTTCTTTGGGGGATTATATGCCTTATAGGTAATAGATATGGTGTATGTGGTGCATGTGCTTACTATGATGTTCGAAAACTTAATATACTGTAAATAAATTTAATTCTAAAGATATTTCCCTTCGACATGGACTTCACTGTTGCTTGCATTTCATAATTTTTTTTAAAAAGTATTGTATATTACTTTGAAAGTACTAATGTTACTGGAAATTGAAACAAAACCCACTGAGAGCATAATATTTCAATTTTAAAAAAAGGGTTAACTAAGTTTTTAGTCCTTAAACTTTTTCAAAATTCGCTTTTTAGTCCTTAAACTTGAGTTTGACTGGTCAAGTTCCTAAACTTTTTAAAAATTTAAATTTTAGTCCCTAAATTTTAGTTTGACTGGTCAAGGTTCCTAAACTTTTTTAATATTAGATTTTTAGTCCCTAAATTTTTAAAAATTCGGTTTTTAGTTCATGAAATCTCATTAATTCAGGGACTAAAAACTGATTTTTTTAAAAATTTAGGGACTAAAAACCGAATTTTAAAAAAGTTTAAGGACTTAGACCAGTCAAACTAAAATTTAGAGACTAAAAACCAAATTTTAAAAAAGTTTAGAGACTAAAAACTTAGTTAACCCTAAAAAAAAATTTATTTATTAGTAAAGAGTGGGTGCCAATAAGTGATGATTGTGATAAAAACCTATTACTAAGAGATATGGATAGCTGCTGATGTAATTTGGTTTCTATGTCCTGTTGAGCAATAGCCTCATAAATAAATTGGGTGGTATTTGCATGAGGCAAAGAGTTATGTGATCACTACCTAGCGCTAATGTTGTCGCCATTAAAAAGAGTATTCTAATTTTTGAAGTGCACCATCAAAGTCGGACATGTTACAACATTATGGCCAAATTCTAAGTAGAAAAATAGTAGAAACAATAATTTGTAATTGAGAATGTAAGATTCAATAAGTACCTGTCAAGAAATTATGCATAGTGCATTAACGTAATTATGCATCCAAATTCTGATAATTGTTTAGAGGCATCCAAATTTGGGTAATGATATTTTATATTATGAGTTTCCTTCATCTGTCCCATTCCATTGGTAAAGTTGTCATATTAGTGTCTTTTTGGGTAGAAAATTTGTCATATTAGTGCTCTAATATGTGGTAAATAAATAAACAGAGTACCAAATATTAGAGCACTTACAATTAAATTGAGATAGTAATTACTTTTGCTTATTATTCCATTAACATAGTGTACCATTTTTTGATGATAAAATTGTCAAGAGGTTGGTTTGATAGTTTAATTTATGTAGATAAAGGATAATGGAGGAATTGAAGTATTTTTGGTTTTGCTGGCTTCGATGATAAGTTTGTGGCTGAAAAACTTAATAAATGTTGAGATCCTTCATGAATTTGCATGGAAATATATTAATATATAAATTATAGATATAAATATTTATATCACATTGTAGTTAAAACTTTGTTTATAAATATTAATATTTAAGTTATAGAGCTAAATATATTTTTTTAGTAAAGATCATATATCTTCCACATGAAACAATCCTATTTGAGCAGGATAAAATTACTATAAACAAAGAGTTAAATATTTATATAAACTAAAAATGATAACTTTATATAAAACAATAAATATTTGAATAACAAGTAATTGTTTATATTAATCGAGTAAAAGTTTTTCATAAAAATATAAAAAAAAATTAATTTACAAGGCTAAACATTAATTACGTTATACAAAGATGAAAATTTTATATCAAAATATAATAATATCTAAATTACGATAGTGAATATTTATATCATACGAGAAGTAAAGCTTTAAAATAGTAATTAATATAAAATAATCACTACAATAAACACATAGAAAAATATATTTAAATTAATTTCTTAAACTAATTTAAATATAATTATATTTATTTGTAATTAATTAGTAAATATACTTTTATTATAAAGTATTTAGATTAAATCATATTTATATCGCCAAAAATATGAGCAATGTTAAAAATATAAAGGAGAAAATATATTAAAGTAACCCATATTATATTGTTAAGGGTATTTGACAATAAATAGCAAGAACTTGCAACTGATAAATCCTATAAGCATTGTGTGTGCGCATTATGATTTAAGACTTATAGTTTTTGTATTGTTTGTATAGGTGTGTAAATTATGATTCAAGCCACATATATAATTTGTGTTTGGTGTGTGGTATGTATGTGTGAGTTGTGATTTAACACTCACGTGGAAGATATGTGATCTTTACTAAAAACAAATATTTAGCTCTATATATAACTTAAATATGTAGGTGATTTTTTTATATATATATAATCAGTGGTTTTTTTTAATTTATTTCAAGAGTCTCTTAGATATTTACATTTAAATTTAATGTATGCAACTTTTATATGAATGATGTTTATATTTCTTTTTATATCAAAACATCCTTATATCTTTTTATAACTATATTTTTAAACATTTATATATACTATTTATATTGCGCTAATCCATCTTTATGTCTATTTGTCGTACGAGTAACCATACTGAGGCAAATCTATTTGGGTGATTAATTTTTTTTTTATAATCATTGATTTTTTTATGTCAACAGACTTTTAGATATTTATATTTAAATTAATGTATACAAGTTTTATAAGAATGATGTTTATATTTCTTTTTATATCAAAACATCCTTCATACTTTTAGAACTTTTATTCTAAAAGGATAAAAAATTATATTTTTAAACAATTATATATTCTATTTATATTGCACTAATCCATCTTTATATCCATCCGTCACAAGGGTAATCATACTAAGGCAAATCTATTTGAGTGATTTTTTTTTTATAATCATTGATTTTTTGATGTTAAAAGACTCTTAGACATTTATATTTAAATATAATTTATACAACTTTTATATGAATGATGTTTAAATTTTTTTTATATCAAAATATCCTTCATTTTTTAATTTTAAATTATAAAAATTATATTTTATAAACTATTATATATTTCATTTATGTTGCATTAATTCATATTTATATTCATTTGATGCACGGGTATCCATACTAGAATAAATTCATTTGGGTATTTTTTTATTTTTTTATTTATAATCATTGGTTTATTTATTTCAAGACATTCTTAGATATTTATATTTAATTTTAAAATATACAACTTTTATATGAATGATGTTTAAATTTCTTTTTACATCAAAATATCCTTCATTTTTTTTATTTGTAAGTATAAAAAATATATATTTTAAATAATTATATATTCTATTTATATTGCGTTAATTCATATTTATATTCATATGTCACATAGGTAACCATACTAGGGCAAATCCATTTGGCTGATTAATTTTTTTTTATATTCATTAGTTTTTTGATGTCAAGAGACTTTGAGATATTTATATTTAAATTTAATGTATACAACTTTTACATGAATGATGTTTAAATTTTTTTTTTTATATAAAAACATCCTTCATTTTTTTCATTCTTTTTTTAATTCAAAGTATAAAAAATTATATATTTTTTAACAATTATATTCTATTTATGTTGATCTAATCCATATTAATATCCATCCGTCGCACGGGTAACCATACTAGGACAAATCCATTTGAATGATTAATTTTTTTTTTATAATCATTGATTTTTTTATGTCAACAGGCTTTTAGATATTTATATTTAAATTAATGTATACAACTTTTATAAAAATGATGTTTATATTTATTTTTATATCAAAATATCCTTCATATTTTTAATATGAAAGTACAAAAAAATATATTTTAAACAATTATATATGCTATTTATGTTGCACTAATCCATCTTTATATCCATCTATCGCACTGGTAACCATACTAGGCAAATCTATTTGGATGATTAATTTATATTTTTATAATATTGGTTTTTTGATGTTAAGATACTCTTAGTTATTTTTATTTAAATTTAATTTATACATTTTTTTATATGAATGATATTTAAATTTCATTTTATATCAAAATATCCTTCATTTAAACATTCTTCATTTTTTTATTTTGAAATTATAAAAATTATATTTTATAAACTATTATATATTCTATTTATGTTGAACTAATCCATATCTATATTTATCCATTGCATGGGTATCCATATATACTAGGCAAATCCATTTAGGTAATTATATATATATATATATATATATATATATATATATATATATATATATATATAATAATTGGTTTTTGATTTCAAGAGTCTCTTAGATATTTATATTTAATTTAATATGTATGCAACTTTTATATGAATGATGCTTATATTTTTTTTTTTATATCAAAACAACCTTCATTTTTTTTCAATTTGAAAGTATAATTTTTTTTAAATTATTATATAATCTTTGTATGTTACGCTAATCCATATTTATATCCATCTATCACAAGGGTAACCATACTAGGACAAATTCATTGGGATGATTATTTTTTTTATAATCATTGGTTTTTTTTTTTATCTTAAGAGACTCTTAGATATTTGTATTTAAATTTAATGTTTACAACTTTTATATGAATGATGTTTAAATTTCTTTTTATATCAAAATATCATTCATTTTTTTTAATTTGAAAGTATAAAAATTATATTTTTTAAACTATTATGTATTCTATTTATGTTGTGTTAATTCATATTTATATCCATTCGTAGCACGGGTATCCATACTAAGACAAATCAATTAGGATGATTTTTTATTTATTTATATAATCATTGGTTTTTTATGTCAAGAGACTCTTAGATATTTATATTTAAATTTAATGTATACAAATTTTATATGAATGATGTTTAAATTTCTTTTTATATCAAAACATTCTTAGCTTTTTAATTTGACAGTATAAAAAGTTATATTTTTAAACTATTATATATTCTATTTATATCACGCTACTCCATATTTATACATGTGCATTGCACATGTAACCATATTAGGGCTAATTGATTTGTATACTTTTTTTATAATCATATATTTCTGGAAGTCAAGAGAGTATTCCATTATATCCATCGATGAAAAAAAAAAGTATCCTAAAGAATTTATTAGCTAAAATTCACAAAAAGCATTTTTTTTATTTATAAAAGTAGTAGTTGTATGAATAACTATAAGACAAGTATATTCAAATACACTCATTTTATCGATCCAAAATTTCATATGTGCTCATAAAAATGTGGCAACTTTATAACATATATGAGGTTTACTTCATGAGGTTTTGTTTTCAGGCATATAAGTTTGGACATTTAATCATGACAAAAAAAAAATCAAGTAAAAGTTGTCATATTCTTTGATAGACGTTTGTATCCATTTTTACAGTTAAATAAAAAAAATCCAAATAAAAACACCAAAATCCTCAGTTTATCCCGTGCATCGCACAGGTCAAAAAACTAGTTAATATGTAATGTTAGTGTAAAAAGTTTTACACAACCAACTATTCAAAAGTTAGTATAAGTCCTTGTTTACTGACGTTGGATGTTCCTGTCTTGGTTTTGGCACCCCTTGTGCCTAAATCATATGTTTATATTTTTAATAAAAGTTTTATCCTTAGCCTTTAAAAAAAGAGTTTTTTTTACAGAAAAAAAAATTAGTACCAAGTTAAAAACACCTATCTTTTTGGTCTAATAGTTAATATTTAAAATATTTAAATTTTTAAAGATAATTTAGGCTATGTACTAATTACTAGTGTTTTAGCTAGTGCGTTGCATAGGCTTCTTAAAATTTTCATTACCTTATTTATATAGTTAATAGAAAGAAATTTGAAAAAAAATAAAGAATTATATAGTACATTGAAAGAAATTTTAAAAAGAAGATAATTATAAAAGAAATTAGAAACTATAAAATTAAAAAAAAAATAAGAGAAGATGTAACAATGTAACTTTAAGTTTTTTAATATTGACTTTGAAAATTGAAAAGTAAATTGAATTAAGGATTTAGAATTATTGATTAAAGAGATAAATCTTCATAATTAAAAAATAGAGTTAGAAAATCTGATAAAAGAGATATTAAAAAATATAATAGATTAGAGAGTATAAAATTTGAAAAAAAAATTATATCGTACATCGAAAGAAATTTTGAAAAAGAGATAATTATAAAAGAAATTAGAAACTATAATATTTTAAAAGGAAAAGAATAAGGGGAGATGTAATGATGTAACTTTAATTTTTTTAATATTAAATTTAAAAATTGAAAAGTAAATTGAATCAAGGATTTGAAATTATTGATGAAAGAGAAAAATTTTCAGAATTAAAAAATAGAGTTAGAAAATAAGATAAAAGGAATTTAAAAAAAAGTCCAAAAGATTAGAGAGTATAAAATTTGAAAAAAATAATAATTATATAGCACATCGAAAGAAATTTTGAAAAAAAGATAATTATAAAAGAAATTAGAAACTATAATTTTTTTAAAGAAAAAAAAAAGATAAGGGAAGATGTAATGATGTTACTTTAATTTTTTAAATTAACTTTGAAAATTAAAAAGTAAATTGAGTTAAGGATTTGAAATTATTTATGAAAGAGAGAAATCTTCATAATTAAAAAATAGAGTTAAAAAAATTGATAAAAATATTTAAAAAAATATTGCATTAGATAAAGAAATGAATGAAGATAGTTATAAAAATATTATGAATGTGGGGGTAGTTACAAAAATTGATAAGAGAAATTTTAGGAAAAGTAGAAGAACCAGATGTATGTTAGGAGAATAAACTACATCACTCAATGAGAATGAAAGTGAAAGAGAGTGGGGAGAGTGAAGCAAAAAGAAGAGAGAATCTCTTAGTCATTTATATATACTAGAGTGTGTGATCTGTGTCATGCACGGGTTAAACATTGTTTATAAATATTTTAAATATATAAATATTTTTTTAATTTGTATTAGGCATTATTTATAATTAAAGTATAAATTTTTAAATATTAATTATCGTTGTCCTTTATAAATATATGATTTTTTTTATACTGATTATAAATATATAGTTGATTATACATCAAGTAGACTATGGATTTTAAAATATAATAAATGAGAGAAATGAAAATTGATTATGTGTTAGGTATGGTAGAAATTTAAATAATTATTGTTGTATAATATTTTAATCAATCTAAAATAAGACTTCCTAGTTACAATAACAAATATATATTTTTATGAAATGAAATTTTAACTATATATTTTTAAATTTAAACTTAAATTCAAGCCATGCTATGCATGGCATATATGCTTATTTGTCGACAATGCAATAATACATTTAAAATTTTTAACTTATAAAAGAGGAAAAAGAGTATTAAACTCACCTAAACTATACTCATTTTATAAATAGACACCATAAGCTTTAAATTTATTATAAATGAATTTTAAACTTCAATTTTTTTTTGTAAATAGACGCCTTAAACTTTAATTGCAATCCAATTGATCTTTAAAATTCATCCTTTATACAAACAGTTTTTTTTTATCAAGTTATTTATCTATATTTAATAATCATCCATTAATTTAGAAGATATATATAAAAAGGGGAATAATAAAATTAATCAAAACAGTTTTATTTGATTTTTTTAATTATAAATTTTATTATGTTTTAATGTTTGAAAATGTGATTTATAAAAATAAAAATAAAACTAATAAATAGTTTAGATTAAAATAAATAAATGATTGATATTTGTTCTTTCTTGTTAATTTAATCCCAATTTAATATAAACGACTCTGTGTAGGTGTCTATGTGTATAACTCTTGAATTAATTAAAGTGATTATGGAATATTTTATTAAAGCGATTATGAAATATATATATATATATATATATATATATATATATATATATATATATCATATATTAAAAGGGAACATAAGATTAATAAATATACTATTTAAAAATGTATAATTAAAGTAATTAAATATATAAAATGTAGGTAGTTGGTTTTAATTATTATATATATGTATTACTTAACTTTGAAAAAGTTTTGTATATATTATATGGAAATCACGGTGGAAGAGTAAATTATAATAATGAGCATAAGAATTTAATAAACGAAATACAGTTAATGAAATTAATGGAATCAATTAGTTATCGATGAATGATTGAAAAATAAATTTATACGAATATGTTGTTTTTTTTTTGTTGCTGAAAATAACTATTAAATATTTTGCTACTTTACAATTTAATAAAAAAATGTGTTATATATTACGTTTTACTTTGAAATTTAATAATGGTAATTGATTTTTTTTATTATAACATTATAACATGTGTATTCAAAATATTTTCTATTAAATCCTATGTCACAACATATGTCAGATAATTTACCTAGTTTTTTTTTAAATATATTGATTTTGATTATTAAAATATGTACTTGAATTATTTTTTATTAAATTTGATAATCTTAAATTAATACATATATTATTTAACAATTTAAAAATGTTATATATATATATATATATATATATATTCTTTTATTTAAAATAATATATGAAACTATAATTTAGTAATGTACCAAAAAAAAATCATTACTTAGAATTGTTTACATTAAGAATTATAAAATTTAAAAATTTATTAATAATTTGAAATCATTCATATTCGTATACAATATTCAACCTTTATTACTAATTAGTAAATTCAAAATATTGAACCAATGTATCAAAAAAATAAATATTGAACCAACATGATAAGTTTTGAAAATCATAAATAGTAGTTGATAAATTCGTAAACAAATAGAGTCATGAACCATCATAACAACCAATTAAACATCAATTCTTAGTTTATCAACAAAAATTGTAATTTTCTTTCCTAAACTGAAAAATAATATCATCATTGTCTTTAAAATCATTGTTAGCTAGGAATTTTTTTTCATCTTTTGCCTATTTTAACGTCTTTTTTTTTGCTTGGCTTCAACTTCGTGTATCTAACAATGTGTGTATTCTCCTTATTTCCAATTCATTGTAGAACTCTCAATTGAAATTGGTGTACACCTCGAGAAATAGCTGTGAAAGGACAAAGTTCAGAATGAAAATAAAACAAACCAAAAAAACATGGACACACAAATTTGCTACTTCGTATTTAATGTTAACCGTGAAAAAAATTCTCCTAGAATTCCTCCTCAACACATATATTGGTAGTCCTCCATGGGCACTTAGCTATCTTCAAAGTGAATGTTTGACCACGAATAACCACTTTGCAGAACTGTCTAAAAGCAATTTGTAGAAGGCACTGCAAAGGAAACAAAAAAAATATCAGTGGAGTGATCACATATGATGTAGAGATAATATATATAGAGGAAGAAACAATGAGGTAATAAGTGTGGTATTGCAAACAGAAATTAAGGTTAGTAATTATAAAATCAAATTAAGGTAAATATTTTTTATTCACGATCAAGAAATTACTTTAGAATTTAAATGATTAGGACAATAATTTAACTGTGAATATATGATTGGGAAATTGTTTGGCTAAAAAAATATTCACGGAGCATTAAAAATTAAAAATATACAAATATGAATGGTTTATTCCTATTAAAATATTTATTAAAAATATTACATTTTTATTTTTTTAAAAAAATATTGCATCTTTATTAGACTAAAAATAATATTTTTAATTGAAAATATATACTTTTAGTTGCATGAGTATATTTAATTGAAAATATATACTTTTAATTCTTAATTTAAATTATTTCTAGAATTAAATATCTGATTTATTTTTAAAATGATTACGGGAAAAAAATCCAGAATTAAAAGTCTAATTAATTTTTTTCAAATGTGTAAAAAAGGTGTTATATTAAATTAAATTGCACTACAAAATGCATTTTCAAATTATTTTTTCCAGAATTAAATTGCACTTTCATTTTAAATAACCAATATTTTGAAAATTAGTTTTCCAATTTTCTATTTTATTGTTGTAAAAAATAATTGTCATATCAAAGATTGATTTAGATTATTTCTATAATTAAATGAAGATTATATGTTTGATTTTGTATTTAATTTCATTTTGATTATTCCCATTTTAATTTGAATTGTTTCCTAAAATGTATATCATTATAGCCACAATTGATTAGTATTAATATGTAGTTTTTTCGTAGTTAATTGTCCATTTGAAATTTGAAAATAGTCCATATTAATTGGCCATTTGACATATGGCAAATGATGTTTATTAAGTTGACATGTGGCAAATTGTGCTTGAATGATTGACACTTATTAAATGAAGGTTTAAGAGGTTGACATGTGGCAAATGAAGACTCTAGTTAAGGATTATTTTGTATATAGTTAGATAGATAGATAGATAGATATTGATTAAATATCAATTGAAATTAGATAGTTTGACTTTAATTAAGAATTAGTCAACTGATTTCTTGAAGATACTTATAAATTATTTAATTTTAATTTTGGATATTAATTATATACAATTTTGAATTAATTTTTGTTCCTAATAAATTAATGAAACTTAAATGTATTTGAATTTGAATTTGGTTTGTAACTGAACTAAACAATTCTGAAGCATGAAATGATGACACATGTCATTCAATGCTTGAGAAACAACCTTATTTCATCATGTGTTTTTCAAAGTTATTTTTGGATTCGTAAATTTTATATATATTGATAAGGAGAAAGTAAAATTGAATTAATGACTTAGAATTATTGACTAAAGAAATAAATCTTCGAAATTAAAAAATAGAGTTAGAAAATCTGATAAAAGAAATATTAAAAAAAACAATAGATTAGAAGGTATAAAATTTGAAAATTTTTTATAAAATACATTGAAAGAAGTTTTAAAAAAGAGATAATTATAAATGAAATTAGAATATTATAAAATAAAAAAGGGAAGATCTAATGATGTAACTTTAATTTTTTAATATTAAATTTGAAAATTGAAAAGTAAATTGAATCAAGGATTTTGAATTATTGATGAAAGAGATAAATCTTCGGAATTAAAAAATAGAGTTAGAAAATCATATTAAAGAAATATTAAAAAAAATCCCAAAAAATTAGAGAGTATAAAATTTGAAAAAAAAAAGAATTATATAGCACATCCAAATAAATTTTGAAAAAGAGATAATTATAAAAGAAATTAAAAACTATAATTCTTTTTAAAGAAAAAAAAGATAAGGGAAGATGTAATGATATAACTTTAATTTTTTTAAATTAACTTTGAAAATTGAAAAGTAAATTGAATTAAGTATTTGAAATTATTTATGAAAGAGAAAAATCTTCATAATTAAAAAATAGAGTTAAAAAAACTGATAAAAAAATATTTAAAAAAATATAGCATCAGATAAATAAATGAATGAAGGTAGTTATAGAAATATTGTGAATGTGTGGTAGTTTCAAAAATTGATAAAAGAAATTTAGGAAAAGTAGAAGAACCAAATGCATATTAGGAGAGTGAACTACACCACTCTATGAGAGTGAAAGTGAAAGAGAGTGGGGAGATTGAAGTGAGGAGAGGAAAAAATCTCTTAGTCATTTATATATATAAGGAGATATAAAATAATTTTACATTATCATACAGTCACAAATCATCATGTATGATAAATTTATTAACTTTTACAATAATTATCTTAAAAGTCATACTAATGAGTATTTTTAATTGATTGACAATATAAAAGAGTTTTTACTTGACGATACATAGGCATTAAACTAATTTTTAAAATACATATTTTCATAGTTTTTTTTAAAAGTTAAGTGTTTAAAGGTACAGTCGTCATTTTGACAAATAAATTATCTAATTACTATTTTATTCTAAATAATTAATATAATGATCATATATGTGAGAATGTGTCAATTAAAAAAAATAAAAGCTTTAGAACTTACCAATAAACTCCCACAAGAAGAAACATTTTATGTTTAGAGATGCTGGCTAGTCGTGAAGGGAACTTAATGTAAATTGTGAAAATAACATATTCATATAATTTCGCATTAAAATAAATAAATCACACCACAAAATCAGTAGTTATTAAAAAGAATAAACAAAACTTATATTAAATCAATTTCAACTTTATATCTTTTATAAATGAACAATTTAAAGGTTATTCCATTTTAATTGTTTTTTTAAAAATTAAATTATTGTTACAATAATTTTTTTTATCAAACAACTATTAACTCATTATAATTATAAGAACATCTTAACATTTCCTTTTCATAAAACTTTATTCTATTTATTATTTAAAATTTCTAAACAATAAAAACAACATAACAAAATTACACTCATTCTATCTCACTAATTTGGGCCTACTCAAAATAAGTGTGTGCACCTTTTACTAAAACAATTTTTTTTATGTATAACAGTGATAATAAAATTTCAACTTAAGACTTCATTCAAATTATCTAAATCTTTCATTATCTAATTATCTAAATCCAAACGAAATTAGTCAATCAATTCTGCTGAAAAACCATAGAAACAAAAATCCGTGCTCCAAACCTAAATATAAAACAGATTTTTCTATATTTGATTAAGCCGTCTCTTGGTGCATGAAGGAATCTCTTTGCCTCTAAAATTCCTTGTGCTGGCCAGTTGGTCTTCCATTTCTTATATTTGATTAAGCCGTCTCTTGGTGCCTTTTTGCCTCTAAAATTCCATGTCCCGGCCATTTGGTTTTTCATTTCTTATATTTGATCCAACCGTCCTGATCCGGTTGTTGTTTTTATATTGACTCCTTCTCAATTTAATTTTAAAAGTAATATTACTTCCGTTCCAAAATTCTTGATGTTTAATATTATTGTACACACTTTAATAAACATTTAATACTACTCACAAAATAATACATTTAGTCTAAAATACTCTCATCTATGATAGAAGAAGTTGTGAAAAATATAGGCTATGTTAAATAGGGGTACATGTAGAAGAAAATAATTAATGAAACTTGAAATATGTAAAACATCAAAAGTTTTAAAATAAAAACAAGAAGCTAAAACATCAAGAGTTTATGAACGGAGGTAGTATTTGACTAAATTATTCTTTATTATATTAAAGCTTTTATTTAACTTAATGAAAATATCTAAAACAATAATAAAAATAAGAAAACATGGGTGTTGATGCTGGAAATTGATTTTTGAGAATCAAATTAAATTAATCCTAAAAAAAATAACTCCTCACAGTGATTACCAACAAATAAGATTTTTTTTTCCCGAAGAGAACAAATAAGATTTTTATTTGTGAAACTTAGAATTGAAAATGGCAGTGGGTTCTTGTTATTCGAACCAACAGCATTATGTCTTTATCTTGAGAGTATGAAAAAGGTTAAAATCTCAATTTGTACGTGATCAAGATCTTAATTAGTTTATAAAATATTAAAATTGATTTTTGAAGAGAAAATATAACTACAACTTTTACTTGGTCATGTATTCAACATTTGATGTAGTTTTAATCAAATATTGTTGTTATTATTTAATTCCTTTGTAAAAATCACACTACTACAAAATATAGATTTTACATCGCTATTTTTGCATCAGTTATGTGAGAACCGATGTTAAAAAAATGTGTGGTGACATTTTTACAATTTAGCATAACCTTTTTACATCAATTCCAAATAACCGATATAAAAAGTGTTTTTTTTTCACATCGGTTATAATTTAGAATTGATGTAGAGGTCTCACTCCACTCATAATAGGCCTTCACAAGTTACCCCCACGTTCTGGAACTCGATTGGAAAAACCCTAGCCTCCAAGAGTCTAACCCCTTATTTGCCTTAACCCCCATCTCTCTCTACAGCCCCGAAATCAACGGCACCACCACCCCAAAATCGACTTCACTTCTTTCCTTTTCCTTTTCCTTTTTCCTTTCTCTCATTCTCCCTTTCATTTGTCATTGCCGTGTAAGAAAAGCCACAAATGCAATCAAATTCAAATTCCACTTGTAATTACATGGACAGGTTGGTGCTTGTTTGATGTGGAAATTAGAACCCTATTTGAATTGCATTTTGGTGAATTTCAATTCTTAAATGATTTAAGATTCCCCATTTTTTTATTTGAGTGTCTTTTATCAGCTTCACACTAATTTTAGAAGTTACGGATGCTCATAGAGTAAAACAATTTCTGGCCGTTTAAAATCATTAGAAATTGTTTAAGAGGAGAGATTCACTTACTCCAAGAGTAAGTCTAAGAGTTACTCTTCATCCTCACCATTACTCTTCATACCTATTAAATAATTCTGATAAATATTTTATAGCGATTTTTAACTATCAGAAAATTAATCGTCACAAAAAGTAACTGCCACATCATCATTTAATAATTACACTTGACAATATGGACTAAAAACATTGACAAAGGATAATTTAGAGACTAAGTCCGGACAATTATTTGTTTAGGAACTAAAAACAAAAATTGAAAAAATTGAGAGACTAAAAATTTATTTCGTCCTAAGATTAAATAGTAACACATTTTCTAATATATTCTTTATTATTCATATAAATTTATTCAAAATTATTAAATTATGAATGAAACTCATTAAATAAAAAGTGTTCTGATAAGTTTTAGGCAATAATAAATAATGTATTTAAAAAGGTGTGTTTTTTTTAGAGAAATTAAAAAAGGTATGTTAAAAAGAAAATTATGAGTTTCTCAATTTTCTATGACCATTGAATTTAAAATTGTAATTATGTGAAAATTCACACAACTACTACTCAATTTTCTACTTGATATCTCATTAGCATTGAATAAACTATTTTATGAACTTTATTATGTTTCAACAAACAAATACATAATAAATGAACTACCTCATTTTGGAGACAAGTAAGCACATGTTACTAGAATTAGAAGAAAGAAATGAATGACTTACCCTTGGACAATTTCTTCGCCCTGTTGTGCCAAACCACCAGTGGTTTAAGACTTAGTGATATGCCACTCACTTTAAGTGCCAAGGGAGAACCACTGCACCCTCTCGCTATCTGCAATTTATGTAGTGTATTCAAAATGAAATGAGAAATTAATTAATAGAGTAATTAGTTATTTGTAGTGTTGTTAACCCACAATCCTTGTGATACAATAACTCGTATTTTCTCACTTTATTACTTATACAATTAATGCATTGTTTTTTTTTAGAGGATACAATTAGTACCAGGGCCGGTCCTGATATTTATGGTCAGGGCAAAATAATAGATAGGGCCCTTTTATATATAAGTGTTGTAAAGTGTTAAATATGTTTTGGCTAAATTATTCTTTTGGTCCTTTATCTTTATTTTAGGTTGTAATTTGGTTTTTTATTTTTTAAAAGTTACAAAATGATCCCTTATCTTTATTTTAAGTTGCAAGGTCCTTTATCTTTTAAAAGTTGCAAAATGGTTCCTTAAGTAATTTTTTTATAGCATATTTATCCCAAAAAAAATTAAAAAATATATTACTTTAGGGGTAAACATGCTATAAAAAAATTACTTAAGGGACCATTTTGCAACTTTTAAAAGATAAATGATAAAATTGCAACTTAAAATAAAGATAAGGGACCATTTTACAACTTTTAAAAAATAAAGAACCAAATTGCAACCTAAAATAAAGATAAGGGACCAAAAGAATAATTTAGCCATATGTTTTTGGTCCCTTAAATTTAGGTTATTTTTTTCTTCTTCTTAAATTTGCTTTTTTACCCCTTTAATTTAAAAAAAAAAAATCTCTCCTACGGTAAAAAAACTGACATAAATTATGCATCCAAAAAGTCAAAAGTTAATCAAGAGGAACTAAAAAGAGCATTTTTTTTTTAAATTAAGAGATTAAAAAAAACAATTTTAAATTTAGGAGACCAAAAACAACATTGATCCAAATTCAAAGGACCAAAAATATATTTAAGCATATTGTAAAATATAAACATATGTTCTATAAAAAAAATAGACATGTAATTTCATTAAAATGATATATTTTATTACATACAAAATATTTTCTCTATTAAAAATACAAACAAATACAAAATATTACATGCAAATAGACATTTAATTTTTTTGAGAAAATTAAAATTTTGTTAACTTTAGGTTAAATTAATCTGTAGGTCCCTATACTATTCGAGAATTTTTAATTAGGTCCCTAAACTATTTTTTTTTCAATTGGGTCCCTGAACTTTTATTTATTTTTTAATTAGGTCCCTGCCATTAACTACCGTTAGTTTCATTAACGGCAGAGACCTAATTAAAAAATAAATAGAAGTTTAGGGACCTAATTGAAAAAAAACTGTTTAGGGACCTAATTAAAAAAATTTAAATAGTTTAGGGACCTACTAAGTAATTATCAAATTTTATCCAGGCTATCACACTATACTTCTCAAGCATATGTAGACTACTTCTAAATTTAGTATTATCCATTCTACAGATTTGCACTGAGTATTATTAACTCTCCAAGTCAGTATTCTCACCTCTCCAGTCCAATATTCTCACCTTTGCAGATTCTAAACTTAGTATTCTCAACCTTTGTAGGTTCTTCAACCAGTATTCTCAAACTCTGGAAGCATCAATCCCCTTACTGCACTTCTAGTTTCCCACTACAGATTCTGTTCGGACAAACCTAATGCACTTCTTATAAATACATTCTTCAATTAAGTGATATTTTTTGTATGATTTTTAATTTATTTTTAATTTATTCAGTAGGTCCCTGAACTATTTAAAAAAATTTAATTAGGTCCCTAAACAATTTTTTTAATTGGGTTCCTGAACTTCTATTTATTTTTTAATTAGGTCCATACCGTTAATAGAGTTAACAGTAGTTAACGGCAGGGACCTAATTAAAAATTAAATAAAAGTTCAGGGACCCAATTAAAAAAAATAGTTCAAGAACCTAATTAAAAATTGTCGAATAGTATAGGGACCTACATATTAATTTAACCTTAACTTTAATGCTTGGATATGTTAAAATTAGTAATTGAAAAAGACTTTTTGAAAAATCCGACAAGATTAAGTTATTGTAAAAAAAATTAATTTTTTTCAACACATTAATTTTTTTTTTTATATTTTTTGTGGGCCCCTTCAATCATGGGACCAGTGCCATCGCCCCCTCAAAACACCGCTCACGGCGGGCCTGATTAGTTCACTTGATTAAAAAAGGTGACTGTTTCTGAAGTGTTTTTGTAGAGTTGATAAATTTAGTTTCAATCAAAAGCCTCTCTACTTTTGAAACCTTACATGAATGACATAGTTTTCGACTTGCTTCACATTGCAGAGAGCGATAGTTTAGAAAACGAAATGCAATGTTTACATAGGTTGTTCTTCGTTCTGATAAAGATGATGCAATGTGTTACATAGGATGATGGTGCAACTAAATAAAGCATATAAATCAAATTAAATAAATCCTTGCAAGATTAATATAAATAAAGAAATGCTTGGCATGAAATCTGCATCCCATGAGACTCATAATTATTTTGAAGAGAATTGAAGTGACTTAAATGAGTTTTATTTTATTTTATTTTATTTTTTGTTGTAATTTTGCTAGGGACTAAAATGACATTGGTTTACAATTTTAGGGACTAAAATGACATCAAGTGACAAGTTTAGGGGCTAAAGTGACATCGAGTTACAAGTTCAGGGATTAAAATGACATTACGTTATAATTTCAAGAAGGCTAAAATATAGGAATGATCCCTTATCTTATTTTTTGGTTCTAAATTGGTCCTTTAATTTTTAAAAGTTCTAAAATGGTCCACTTATTTAATTTATAACATGTTAGTCCTTTCGGAAAACTTATCATTTCTTATTTTGAGGCATGATTTTGAACTTTTTTTTTTTTTATTGATTCAAGACATAAAACTTGTTATATTAGATTTACCTACATGAAAACTATAGAAACAAACTAATGTTTGAAACAAAAAAGACCATAAGCATGGTGAAAGTCGCGTGAAAAGTGAGCCTCATGAGCAATACAAAAAATATGACATTAGATTTTTCAATTTTCTGATTACTCATATAAGACATGTAACATCCTAAAATTTCAACATAATAATAATTATTTAATATATTAAGATAGCATAAAAATTATTAGTATAAGAATTTATTTGAATTAAAATGATTGAATATTGATAAGATATCTTATTTGGAATATTTGTATTAATATTAAATTGAATTGAAATAATTGAAGTAATATATATTACTATTGAAATAATTTATTAACGTAATTAAATTATTGAATGTGAACTAATATAATATTTTATATTATATTATTTTGATTGGTTATGATATTGTTCTATTTGGTAAAAATCTTATCATGTTTTATCTTAATATATCTTGAAAGAAAAGAAAATAATAGATGATGCTAATAATGAGATAAATCTAGAAAATAAAATAGAAAAAAGATAAATGAAGATTTGACAAGTCAAATCTATCTGATCTGACCCAATCTTAAAATTATATACTCTGACACTTATATAAGGATAAACAGTTTCCTTTCCTAGAATTACATAGTTAGTGTCTTGAGAAATAGAAAATTAGTAGATAGTTTGAGGACTGAAAAAACGAAAACATAGAGTGGATCTTGTTGACACAGTAGATAGAGAAGAGGAAGAATAAACAAAGAGTGTGAATTACTTTGCTTCAAGAGGTGAGTAAAACACTCATCTTTTAAAACCTCCATGGTATAATTCTTTTATGAATATTTTCTTTTACGGTGTTCTTGATATAAAGAATTCAGGATCAACAATGTTTTAGATGTTCTGATTTTAGGAATATAATTGGACGTTCACGTAGTATCATGTATAATCTCGAATTGGTTGAATTTCTTTAATTGATATGTATCTCGAATTGGTTGAATTTCTTTAATTGATATGTATCTCGAATTGGTTGAATTTCTTTAATTGATATGTAACGTTGTATACTGCAGTAGTGTTTTCTCTCGGGACATAGGATAAATTTCAGTGATGGTGTTTGCAGTGGTATTATCATTAAGACATTTCCTTAGTTATTCATGCATATATTGGCAAAGGAAGAATTTACGTGGCATAAGTTCCTTAATTATTGACAAAAGAGATTTTTTAATTGCATGTTTACATGTGCGGAAGTTTCTTTCCTTTTAGATCATTGTGCCACCAGTATATAAATATATGTCTAAATGAATTTGATATATATTAGATCATTTTAATTACATGGCAATAGTTAAAGAAAATTTAGAAGAAAAACGGGAATACAAAAGGCATATATATATATATATACACATTGATTTACATTGAATATACTTTGGGAACTTTTCTTTAGCGTGTTTGTGCTTGTGCTTGAATTATTATATTGTCATTTGTTTATATTTATGTGTCTCCTTAATTGTGGGCATGTATGATACATTGTTTCTATGGTTAATTGATATTTATGAGATTATGATAGATATTTCCATCTGGGATGGCGATGAGATATTAGATACTCCATCTAAGATGGGAAAGGCAGTGGGACGCCATTGCATGGATATGAGCTCATAGACCTTTACGAATCTGAGATTCACATCGGTTCTGGGAACTAAAGAGTCTAGTCTAGTGATTATGAAAATCTCTAAGTTGTGTTTGTGATATCTATTATATGCATCGAGTTGTTAATTTTATTTATTGAAATATTTACCTTAATGAGAATGTTATGAGAGTAAATTATGGTTGTTTTAATTTGACTTTTATTGGAGTATATATATATATATATATATATATATATATATATATATATATATATATATATATATATATACACACAATGTCTTATTTTAAATTCTTTGTTGGTACCATGGTTGAGTTTTTCCGGATTACCACGCCGGCTGAGAACAACACTATTTGCGAACCTTTTTAGAACTTGTTTTATTCAATGAGATTATTATCTCATTAAAAGTGTTATTTTCAGAGCACGAGAAAGAAACTGTAGAGACGATGGAGACTTGGAGACTTAGTTCTTTTTAATTATACTTTACATTGGTTAGTACCTTAGAATTAAGGGTCGGTTATGGCTAATTACGCTACTTTTTATTATTTATTTTAGATGCCCATATTTGAGAATAATGTTTTTTTTATATATGTAATGATTCATTTATTCAATCTTATTAATTTGAGGTATTTCAGACCATTGTAGTTTCAAAATTTTATATTATTTATGTTTTAAAGAATATTTTATTATGGGTTGTTATTGTAACGAAGGGCATTACAAGACACACTTTTCACTTTGTTTATGTCCATTTTTTGTTCGAGCATTAGTTGGTTCCCATATTTTTCATGTAGATGAATCTAATGAGACAAGTTTTACGTATTGAATCAATAAAAAAAATGTTCAAATTTATGTCCAAAAATCGAAAACAAAAAGTTTTTCGAAAGAACAAACTTGTTATTAATTAAATAAGGGAATCATTTTTTAATTTTTAAAAATTAAGAGACCAATTTAGAACAAAAAAAAAAAAAAAGTTAAGGGACCATTCATATATTTTAACCTTTCAAGAACTAAAGTTACATCATTTTGTAATTGCATGGACTCATATTACACATGACAACCCATATGACACATGTCATCCACGAAAGTGTCACTTGTCATATGGGTGTGCCACATGGCACTTAATGTGCCATGTAGACACATTTGTTAAACAAAATGAATAACAATTGGACTTAATTGAGTGTTGAAGATCAATTTTAAAGATTTTTTTTTTAATTTCGTTAAATCTAGAGACTAAAATGATAGTGAGTGATAATTTAAGGGATTAAATTGGCCATTTATTCTAATAATAATAATAATAATAATAATAATAATAATAATAATAATAATAATAGATAAAGGGGATTACTTCTGTTAACTGCTCTTTGATCTCCACTTTTACATGACGTTTATGCCCTTAATAAATAAAAACAAGGGTAAAATATGTTTTTGGTCCCTTATTTTATTTTGAATTTTGTTTTTAGTTCCTCATAAATTGTTTTGTTCTGTTTTTAGTCCCTGATGTTAATTTCAACTGTTAAGTGATGACATGACGGACATAAAATGTGTGTGTGAAAATTTTCTGATTAAGTTTGTAGTGACTTTTAATCTCTACAATTTTTTTGGAGGTCGGAAATGTTTACTTTTGTATCATTTCTTATGATTTTAGAAAATTCGGTGTTTGAGGTTTTGATTTTTTTTTATTTTTTTAACATTTCTAGTGGTTTTAGTCTGCTAGAAAATTTACAGCAGTTAAAAATTGCTAAAAACTTAAATAGAATTTTTTCAAGCACAAATTCTGCTCGCCACGACATAACTTAACAGTTGAAATTAATGTCAGGGGCTAAAAGCAAAATGAAACAATTTTTTAGGGACTAAAAACAGAGAAAAAAATTATAAGGGACTAAAAACAGAAATCAAAATAAAATGAGGGCCATTTGTTCTAATAATAATAATAATAATAATAATTTATAACAATATATAAATGGGATACTTCTGTTAACTGCTCTTTGATCTTCACTTTTATATGATGTTTATGTCCTTAATAAATAAAAATAAATATATAAATCTAACAATTATTACTATTTTTTCTCCACTTTTTTTTTGGAAATCCTTTCCCCTCACTTCTACTCAGTCTCTCACTGACGTTTAATTGTTACGTGTGAACTAACTAACCCTGAAAAATAACCCAACTGCACACTATTATGTTTCATTTTTACGTTGTTGAAAAATAACCACAACTGTACAGTGTATTCGAAAACCCTGAAAAATGGAAGCAAGCGCAATACCCTTCAATTTTTTTTAAATTTTTTTTATTTTAAAGTGTTCACAATTTTTTCTATTTTTCCGTTAACTGCTTCAAATGTAACTGCACACTATGCTACGTGGGGCTTCAGGTTTTTAAGGAAAATGCTAAAACTTATGAATCAGTTTTCGTAAAACATATACGAAAGGTAATTTCCGTGATTTTTTCTTTTTATTTTTATAATTTTTTTCACCAAGATTTGTTTTTAGAAAAAACTACCACCGTAGATATTGTGTTTCGTATGATTCGTGCAAGGATACTTTCGTACTAAACAGCACTGCTCGGTTTTTATGCTTAAATCAAAAGCCAATAACAATTTTTTTTAACTGTTGTTATGCATCACTTTCTCGCTTTGCATATATCTCTCTTACGCTTGAACCCTCTTCGTCTTATCCCACATTACCGTTCTTCTTACTGATCTATTCATGTATTCCTGGTTTTGGGTTTTCATCCCAACTCACTCATATGCATCTCTCTCTAATTTTAATTTCCTTTATTTATTACTATTTACCTTTTTAATTCAACAGGTCTACCAAAAGTTAATTCTATCTTTTTTTTGTTGTTGTTGTGAGTTTTTAATTTTATTGATTTACTTTTTGTTGTGAGTATTTTTTTATTTTTTTGTTGTGAGTATTTAATTTTTACTTGAGTTTTACATGGAAGATTAAGTAATGAGTAGAGGCAATTGTGGAAGCAGTAATTGTTTTTTCTCCCTGCGTGCTACCATGGATTGGATTAGATTGAATCGTGATTTTTTTTTTCAATTACGCACTAAGGTTTTTTTCTTCTTCTATTGTCTTCTTCTGTGGTTTTTTTTTTTTTTTCTTCTTCTTTTCTCTTATCCTTTTATCTTTATTTCTTTCTCCCGATTCTTAAAAGCCCGATCATCCAACCTAGATGTGGAAAATTCATAATACGTGCTCTGTGAATTGAAATAAGGTATGCACAAAGGTTTTTTCTTTTCTTTTTCTTATTCTCTTCGTCTACAATTTTCATTTTCTTTTCTTCTTTACTCATATACCTGTTTCCAAATCAAAAGTGTGATTCTTCTTCTTCTCTTTTTTTTTTTTTTAACCGTGCGTTTAAAATGTCCGATTAACCAACTTTGAAGCACATCACATTGATCCTACAATTAGCTTTTGCGTTTTTTGTAGGAACTAGATGTGGAAAATAAATTCATAATACGTGTGTTAAAATCATAAATTCCAGGTATGCACAAAGGTTTTTTCTCTTTCTATTTTGTTCATATGCAATTTTGTTTTCTTTTCTCTTATTCTTTTTTCCTTCTTTCTTCTCATTTTTTCTTTTGTTGAAATCTTTCTTCTCATTGTTAATATCTTACATTCGTTTTAGAAATTTTTAGATTTTTTTTTTAAAAAACTGTTTTTCTTATTATCACTTTTTTTTTATTTCCTTTAAAACAGTAATTTTTCGTTGTAGATTTTTTTTAAAATACTTTTCATTTATTTATTTAAATTATTATTCATTTTAAAATAAAAACTTATATTTAATAAAAGTTTTTTTAAATTATATTATTTTCTGTTTTTATTTTTAAAAATTAGTTTTCATTTTAATTTTTTTTTAAATTATCTTTTGTTTTGAATTTTTTTATAATTTTTTTCATCACCTTATTTTTTTTTCTTTAATTTTTTTCCCTTCTTTCTCTTCATTCTTATGTTTGACACAGTTGACTGAATGTTTTTTATTTTTTATTTTAAGAATTAACTTTTTTAAATTTTTATAAATTATCTTTCGTTTTCAAATTTTTTATAAATTATTTTTCTTTTCATCACCTTATTTTTTTTTCTTTCGTTCTATTTCCCTTTTTTCTCTTCATTCTTATGTTTGTCACATTCGACTGAATGTTTTTTTATGAATTAAATTAAGAAAATATTTGTTTCTTTTTTTTTTAAATGGTTTTTATTTTAGAAATTTTAATAAATTATTATTCATTTTCAAATTTGTAAAAATTATTTTTTTATTATCACCTTTTTTTTTAATTTTCTTTCATTTTTTCCTTCTTTCTCCTTATTCTTATGTTTGTGGCATTGGAATGCATTTTTTTTAATCAAATTAACAAAATATCTGTTCACATTTTTAAAATTTTTTATAATTATTTTTCTTATCATCACCTTTTTATTTTTTTTCATTTTTTTTCTTTTCTTCTCCTGATACGTTTGTGGTATTGGAGTGATTTTTTTATTCTTTTTTCACCATTTTAGGGTCTTACATAGGGATGGGTAGGGTCTGGGTAGGGTCCTATAGTACCCGTCCCCATACTCGCGTTTAAAAAAAATACCCGTATTCGGCCCCATACCTGTGCGGGTAACAACTTTAATCCCCATTTCCGTATCCGCTGGGTACCTATATACCCATACCCGCACTTTACTTATGTATGAAGTTAATAAATCAATAAAAAATAGGCTTAAATGTAATTTTGATCATCCTATTTTTTCACAATCCGCAATTTTAATCATCCTATTTTAAAATAGAGACATTTAGTCCTCCTATTTTGCACAATCAGCAATCTTGGTCCCTCTATAGAGACATTTAGTCTCTCAATTTTGTAAAATCCGTAATTTTGGTCTTTTCATCAAATTGAAAGCATTGACAGTTAAGAGATTAATGTTGACCTTGATGTGGCCCAAATATAGTGATGTGACACGAGATTATTTATTTATTTTTTAATTATTTTAAATAATGAGTACTAATTATTTGTTTATCTACATCACTAAAACACGTTACGTCGATTTTAATGGTTGGGATAATCGTGAGTCCTAAAATAGAAATCACAAGTCTTAATCATTTATTTTAAATTAGTTCTACATTGTTGAAATACATGACACATCGTAGTCAAATAAATGATATTATCTTTTTATAAAATATATTTTTCATCAATTATTCTACTCAGTATTTAAAATAATTAAAAACTAAATAAATAATCTCGTGTCACGTCATTATATTTGGACCACGTTAAGGTTAACGTTAATCTCTTAACAGTCAACGCTTTCAATTTGATGGAAGAACCAAAATTACATATTTTAGAAAATTGGGAGACTAAACGTCTCTATTTTAAAATAGGGGGACCAAAATTGGGGATTATGCAAAATAGATGAACCAAAATTGCATTTAAGATATAAAAATATTAATTATAAAATTATTACAAATAAATTGAAAATTCACGCTTAAATAATTCAAACTTAACATTAAAAGCATTCACACATAATATTAAAAATATAAAATATAAAATTATTGTAAGTTATAACATAAATCTTTTACTATTAGTGTTAGTTTATGGAAAATATAAAATTATTTTTTTACAAAAAAGTATATATATAACATAATTATTTATTTAAGTTATTTTAATTATATATATATGATAGGTGCGGGGTACCCGCACCCACAAAAAATTGCGGGTAAATACCCGGCCCCGGCCCCGGCCCCAACCCCAATAAGCAGGTATTTACCTGACCCGCTTGCGGATATTTTTGCGGATACCCGTAGGATCTGGGTACACTTTGTCATCCCTACTCTTGATTGCTTTGCCAGACCCAAGTGCCAGAATGCAAATTATAATTCAGCAAAAAAAAAAAAAAAAGAATGCAAATTATAAAAGCCGATTAAGCTGAAAACAACTTGGGCCACCTGTATCTTTTGATCACAATTACCCTTAAACCCCCAGGGCCCATGATTGAGTGTGGTAACTCGGTCAATCCTGTGCAACCTCTGCAATCGAGACTTTCTAAACTACGCAACTCCCCAATCTTCTTAGGTAACTTACAAAGGCTTACGCAGTCAGAGATGTCAAGAAATTTTAGTTTATGAAGGCTTGTGATTGAGTCTGGCAACTCTACTAAACTAGTACAGCAAGTAAGCCTTAGTGATTCCAAATTGACCAACTTTCCAATTACTTCAGGGAGTGCAGAAAGCTTATGGCAATTTATAATACAGAGCTTTTTCAGGGAAACAATGTCAAAGAGACCAATTGGCAATTCCACCATATCACAGTAGTCAATGTTCATCTCCTCCATATTTGGCAGCACTTCTGAAACTTGAATGGTGCTATTTTCAAATGCTTCATTCACATTGCACATAGAAAAAGAGAACTTCTGCATATTCTTCAATTGCACTCCAGTGTTGCTTAGGAAAGGAATTGAAACCTTCTCTAATCTGATTCGTCTAAGTTCAGATAGATAATCAAGCAACTCGAAATTTTCCAAGTCTGCACGATGGAAGTCATAATTGGTTATTATCAAGACTTTTAATTTATTCATTCTCTGCATGAACATTGGTAGTGAGCGCTTCTTTTCTCGAAGGTTCAGCACTAGAACCTCAACCTCAGATGGCTGCAAGTTGCACCATTCTGAAGTGAACGCTTCATCTGAAAAAAAAAGAGAAAAAGATTCAATAATCAAAGACAGGGTAGCCACTCTCTCTCAACATGTGTGTCAATCTGTGCATAATAAAGACAAAAAGAAGAACATACTAGTTGATATGGATAGTATGCGGGCTTCAATGTGATAATCATTCTCTGTAGTCCACCATTTGGGAATATTGTTACCACTTAGGTCAATAATTAGTCTCGTCCTGATCTCCGGGGACCACCATCTTGTTTCAAGGATAGCTAGGTCTCGAAGAAGAGTTTGCTGCGTAACATCGTGGTAATTATAGTCAAGTGTACCACTTGCAATATTCCTGATCAATGAAAACAAATTACTTGCTCGTAAGTAAAAAATAAATTTTGTAACAGCTACAGGAGAAAGCACCAATTATCTTACGTCTAGAATGTTGGATTTTGCTTTATAACTTCGAGTAAGTTAGACAATCCCTTATAACTTTCTTTCATTTTTTCTTGTCAGACTTCTATATTTATTGACAAGTCTGCCTGAAAAAAATACAAGCCTAATCTTAGGTTGTGGGTGATCTATGTTTTGCTCACACATCTGTCTTGTTTGATAGAGAGCGGAGAAATATAGTAGATAGAAATAAAATACACGAGTGAAAATAAGTGAAAAATAAAGTAAAAATAAAAGGATATTTGATTGAAGATAAATAAAGATGAGATGAAGAAAAAGATAGTACAGTAGATCTTACAAATTTCAAAATTATTTTCACTCTAAATTTCCTTCACCAAACAGACAAAATAATTAATTTTATCTACTTTCCTCCCCCAATTTCTTCTCTGTCAAACAGACACTTCAAGAATTTATGCTTGAAGTGCCTTGATCCTAGAACTTCGAATTGAGAATAACTATAAGTTCAATAATATACTGGTCTCTCTCTTTTCCATGCAGAGAATTTAACAAATTCAACATCTTTCTTTCCTAGTATAAATGACATTAACTAGTCTCAAAATATATGAATTTAATTAGAATGTATTGATAATTTAAATTTATTTTTAGATTATCATGTTAGAATTTTCCTATGAATTTATGTGGGCTACAATTAATTGTAATATTTTGTTTTGCCAAAAACGGGCTAATATTATGATCCATTTGATGATACTTAAGCCCACTAATAATGTGATTGATTTTTACGGGCTTTGTACACCTAATTTTGATCAGTGTGAGAAATAGTGTGGGCCAAACCACTAGGCCCATAATGGGAGGTGCCTAGGGTCAATAAATTGAGAACTCTAGAACGTGAAGCGTGTGATCAGGCAAAGGAAGACTTGGCTTTTGGATTTCTTGCGGAACGCACAGACAATTCTCATCACTCTTAATCATGTCTTCAACAAGTAAGTAAATTTCTGTCTATTTATCGATGTTCTAAATTCATATAAATTGTGCCGTTCTTGGTAAAATATTTATCTTACATTTGGTATCAGAGCGTACTTTATATGATTTAGGACCTGATTATATTGTGCCCTTTTATTTAATAATTTCGTGGTAACCAATTTATGCTGATTGTTGTTACGTATTCATGATAATTGTCTTCAACAATGTGCGAATTATTTTGACAGTGTTTCTTTTGAACCTATTGCACGTTGCGATGACCATTACGCTAATGCTACACTACATTTATCGATTTTAATTATTATATTGTTAAGTATCCTGGTTTTCTTTCTGCACACATATTCAGCGAGTTTCAATTTCAATTTGAATGGGTATATTGATACTGGATGTCATGATGACATTTCAATTACCCCTATTTCAACATGTCGTACATTCAATTTTTTAAGATAAAAGATAAGATAAAGAAAGATAATAAGATAAGATAAGATAGATCAAATATTTGAAAGGAAAAGATAAGATAAATCTTTCCCAAACATCTTTTATCATTCAATTGAATAGAATTCAACATGTTACGTTAATGATTTTGTGCATTTTGTAAATTTTGAATTGCCATTCAATTGCAATACCGATTCACCTGTGACCTGTTTTTGTTTCAATATTCAAAATTCAATTGTTGATTTGATATATATATATATATATATATATAGAGAGAGAGAGAGAGAGAGAGAGAGAGAGAGAGAGAGAGAGAGAGAGAGAGAGAGAGAGAGAGAGAGAATTGCCACGCTATTTATATGTTTAACCCGAATATATATTTGTTAACGCAATTGGTGATTTCTTTTGATTGAAATTCAATTCAGTAGAAATTGAATGTATAGCTACAATTAATATAGCTACGTGGCTGTGAGTAATTAAAAGGCAAGCAATTGAATAGTTTTAATTCAATTGGCATGTTACTTTAATTGCAATTGCTATAAAATATTATATTACTTTGATTGCTTACTCCTTTTCATTCAAGCCAATAAACATATATTAATATAATATTGTGTTACGTGCATCATTTGTTCTTTTCCAATTCAGGCAGATTGTGATATATTAATATGAATAAATTATTATTTTATTATGCTTGTTATTGAGTGCACAATTGAAGTTTTTATGCTGAAGCCACTGTACTCAATTTGATTCACGATGGGTTCCATTGCGGCAATTTGGAAATTGCCAATTAATAGCATATCTATGGTTAATGTGTTCTGGCAATATTTCTTTAAACATATAATTGATCTTATGTTTTAAGTTTAATTTTGATTATTTAATTTCTGCTGCTATGAATATTGTTAATATTCATCTAGTTAGATTTTATTTAAAATTAGAATGCTTTATCATTGTGTAAGTACAAAACATATTGGGAATGCTCTTGATAATTGATTTGTGACCAGTAAGGATGCTTTTTTTATGCATTTGCCTGTTGACTGGATCATGGTTTTGGACAAGAGAGTATTGATTCCTGTACGAGAATTTTCATGGGTTAGTATGAGTCGTTACTGCCAAAGTGGGACCACTTGTATTGGTTCATGGAAATTTTTTTTGTATTTTGAGGAATGCTTTTGATCTTTGCATGCGATTGCCTGCCCAAAGGGGGTTGTTGCATGTTTGGATTGAGAGTTGAGAATGGATGGAGTTATTGGGGAATGCACCAAGTTGAGAGATTTGTCTGCCCAAAGGGGATAATTTTTTGAACTTTGTGTGTGCTCATGGATTAACCCATCTAAGGTTTTGACCTAGGTTGTAACCTTGGTTTGTGCATTCTGCCCAAAGGGGAATGTGCTATTATACTGGCCTCACCTTGATAGCTTGTTTCATTTTCAGCTATATCTTATCCTGTATGTCCTAATGCATTCTTGTTTTGACTTAACAGTGAACTTTTCTGTGAACAACTGTTCTGCTTCCATTGAGATCTTGAATGGATCAAATTATGGCAAATGGAAGCAAGATTTGGAATTCTCTTTGGGAATTTCTGATCTTGATTTAGCTTTACGTGAGGAGAAGCCTGTGATTAATGCGGAGAGCACACCTGAACAGAAGGAACTTTTGGCTAAGTGGGAGAGGTATGATAGGTTGAGTCTGATTGCTATCAAGAGGACCGTTTCTGAACATCTTCTGAGTGGTATGCCAGAGAAAGCGACGGCTAAGGAGCTCCTTGACACTCTGGGGGAGAGGTACCAGGTATCTGATAACGCTGAGTCTGGATGTCTAATGAAGCAGTTAACGGACATAAGATATGATAATGTTGGGGGCGTAAGGGAATTCATTATGAAGATGGTTCACATCCAAACCAAGCTGAAATCTCACGAAATTGTCCTTAATGAAAGGTTCATTGTCGAACATGCCTTAAATTGCCTACCTATTGATTTCACACAAATTAAAACTGCCCACAATACCCTTGGTCAGAAATGGACTGTGAATGACCTTATTGCCAAGTGTGTCGCTGAGGAAGAGAAACTCAAGAAAGAAAAGAGTGACATAGCCCTGTTATCTGTCCATGGCAAACCCACTTCTGGTAAGGGACACTGGAAAAATACAAAGAGTGCATCTAATGCTTTTCATAGATATCGAGGTTCAGGAAAACCAGGTAAGGGTCAGCACCACAGTGTAGGAGGTCCTAAGCCAACTACCTTTAAGAAGGGTATTTGGTGCTTCTGGTGTAAGGAGAAGGGGCATAAGAAAACTGATTGTGGAAAGTTCAAGGCTTGGCTAGAGAACAAGCAGAAATCAGGAGGTAATAACTTAGCTTTTGTTTGTCTTGAGTCTAATCTAGTTGATGTTCCTATAGATTCTTGGTGGCTTGACAGTGGTTCCACAACCCATATTGCTGTGTCTTTACAGGGGTTCAGAAATATGAGGGAGCCCAGTCTGAGGGAAAGCAAGCTAAGGGTAGGAAATGATCTCGAAGTCTTTGTGGAGAAAGTGGGAGACGTCAGCCTAGTTTTAGCTTCTGGTTTTGAATTGGTTTTGAAGGATACCTTTTATGTACCTTCTTTTAGGAGAAATTTGATTTCTATTTCTTGTTTAGACAAACTTGGTTTCAGGTTTACTTTTGGTGATAGGAAAATAAATCTAATGTTGAACTCCCAAATTATTGGTTATGGATCTTTAGTTGATGGTTTATATAAATTGTCTTTGGATTGTGATAATATTTCTTCATCCCTGGTCGTTGAGAATTCTGTTGCTAAAAGGTCTAAAATTGAGGAAAAATCCTTCACGTTGTGGCACAAGCGCTTAGGTCATATTTCTAGGGAAAGGGTTGAGAGATTGTCAAAGGCGCATATTCTACCTTCCTTGGATTTTGATGACTTGGGTACTTGTGTGGATTGTATAAGGGGAAAGTTCACTAAAACCAAAAAGAAAGGTGCAACTAGAAGTTTAGATCTCTTAGAGATCATTCATACAAACATTAGTGGGCCCCTAACTCCTACAATTTGTGGTAACAAGTTTTTCATTACATTCATTGATGATTTTTCCCGATATGGCTATCTTTACTTGATTAAAGAAAAGTCTGAAGCACTTGAAAAGTTCAAATTTTTTAAAACCGAAGTGGAAAAGCAATTGGGAAAAAAATAATCAAGATTGTAAGGTCTGACCGTGGTGGAGAGTATTATGGTAAATATGGCAGCACAGGACAGCATATGGGACCATTTGCCTTATACTTGCAAGATTGTGGAATTGTTCCACAATACACCATGCCTGGGACTCCTGAACAAAATGGTGTAGCCGAAAGGCGCAATAGGACACTAAAAGATATGATGAGAAGCATGATGAGTAGATGTAACTTGCCGGAATTTCTGTGGGGTGAAGCCTTGAAAACAACCCTTTACATCCTAAACAGAGTTCCTAGTAAATCTGTTCCTAAAACCCCTTTTGAACTTTGGACAAGAAGAAAACCTAGCCTGAACCATCTTCGAGTCTGGGGTTGCCCAGCTGAGGTCAAAATTTATAATCCCTTACAGAAAAAGACGGACCCCAAGACGAGTCGTTGCTTTTTCATTGGATATCCAGATCGCGCTAAAGGATACAGGTTCTTCTGTCCTGGTAAAGGGAGTAGAATTGTAGAGCCCATGAATGCTAAGTTTTTGGAGCTTGATGTGGCAGATCCTATTGTTCCATCTGATGATATTGATGCTAAGTCGTCTGAGACTGTTTCTTTACCACTACCTGTTCCAGTTGTTAGTGTTTCGAGTGTTGTTCCGATTGAGACTGGGGATCTGATCGTCCCAACTGAGACTAGCGTCCCGATTGTTCCAGTTGAGACTGTAGTTGAGACAGAAGATATAGTTGGCTCTTAGGCCAATGACGTGTTCGATCCTCCTACTGTGGATGAAATTCCACAACCAGTTGAGCAGGTTCCACAGGTTCCTTTGAGGAGGTCGACTAGAGAGAAGAGACCTGCTATTAGTGATGACTTTCAAGTCTATCTTAGTGAGGATGCGTATGACATTGGAGATATTGTTGATCCAAAGAGCTATCAGGAAGCTGTTTCTTACCCTCAGTCAGATATGTGGAAGCATGCAATGAATGAAGAGATGCAGTCTATGTCAGTTAATGGAGTATGGGAGCTTGTTGAGTTGCCTGAGAATTGTAAAGCAATAGGTTGTAAATGGGTCTTTAAGACAAAGAAGAACTCAAAGGGTAACATTGAGAGATTTAAGGCCAGACTAGTGGCAAAGGGTTTTACGCAGAAAGAGGGCATTGACTTTAATGAGACCTTTTTGCCTGTATCTACAAAGGATTCTTTTAGAATCATCATGGCCCTCGTAGCTCACTTTGATTTGGAGTTGCACCAAATGGATGTGAAGACAGCTTTTCTGAATGGTGATTTGAGTGAGACAGTATACATGCAGCAACCTGAAGGTTTCCATATTGGTGGTAATAAGGACTTGGTTTGTAAACTGAATAAGTCAATTTATGGCTTGAAACAAGCTTCTAGACAGTGGTACCTAAAATTTGATGAAGTGGTGACTTCTATGGGATTTGAGGAGAATAAAGTTGATCAATGCATATACCTCAAGGTCAGTGGGAGCAAATTCATCTTCCTTGTATTATATGTGGATGATATATTGTTGGCTTCTAATGACCTTTGCATGCTGCATGAGACAAAGCAAATGCTAGCAAGATCTTTTGACATGAAAGATCTTGGTGAGGCCTCTTTTGTGTTGGGGATTGAGATTCACAGAGATAGATCACGTCATACACTTGGGTTATCTCAAAAGGCTTACATCAATAGAGTCTTAGAGAGATTCAATATGCAGAATTGTAAACCCGGAGATGTTCCAGTTGTGAAAGGTGACAAATTCAACAAGGATCAATGTCCTAAGAATGAGATTGAGCGAGTAGAGATGAGCGAGAGACCTTTTGCGAGTGCTCTGGGCAGCCTCATGTATGCTCAGGTATGTACTAGGCCTGACATCGCTTTCATAGTTGGCGTTCTTGGTAGATACTAGTTGAACCCTGGGAATGATCACTGGATAGCTGCTAAGAAGGTGATGAGGTACCTTCAGAAGACTAAGGAGTATATGCTTGTGTATAGGAGAGTTGACAACTTGGAGGTCGTAGGGTACACAGATTCAGATCTTGGCGGGTGCCCCGATGACAGTAAATCTACTTCTGGATACATCTTTATGATGGCCGGGGGTGCGATATCCTAGAAGAGTAAGAAGCAGACTCTTGTTGCCTCTTCCACTATGCAAGCAGAGTTCATTGCTTGTTTTGCTGCCGCTACTCATGCTGTTTGGTTAAGAAACCTTATGACGGGTCTTCGTATTGTCGACTCCATTGCTAGGCCACTGAGGATTTTCTGTGATAACAATGCTGCGGTGTTTTACACAAAGAATAATAAGACCTCTAGTGGATCTAAGCACTTGGAGTTGAAGTACCTGACTATCAGAGATCTTGTGAAAGATGGTTCCATAGTTGTAGAGCATGTGGACACAGATTCCATGCTGGCTGATCCCTTGACCAAGGGACTTAGGCCTGTTGTTTTCAAACGACATGTTGAAAACATGGGCATTGTGAGTTCTTTTGATATGCTTGGTTAGTGGGAGTTTTAGATTTATGTTATTCCTTTTTTTTTTTTTTAATGTTCGATCCTTATTTTGAAATTTGGGAATTGTGTATTGATGACATTTTACATTTGATTTGATGAATAAATGATTAGATGAATTTCATTATGATATCTTTGTATGTGTATATCAAATGTAATAATATTAAAGCTCGGTGTTGTTGGGGTCACTATGCCGGTGATCGACACCAAGGTTGGAGCTGAGGCATAATAATATTAAAGCTCGGTGTTGTTGGGATCACTATGCCGGTGATCGACACCAGGATTGGAGCTCAGGCATGATGGTTTCCAAGTAAACCATGTAATTTCTCTGGCGTTCAAGCACTTGAGAGAAATTGAGGACTGACGAAGAAAATGACGGTATGGCTTTTAATCACATTAGCACGTCATTTTCTTGCTACACTCCACATTGATGACTAGTCGACAAAGTCGGTAATTTTTGTAACCATGGAAGGTGTTGCGTCAATAAGGGATGCAATTACCGCCATGATTCGGTGTTACATGGCTTTTGTTGGATGGAGTCTTAATTAGGTGTTGTATCTTGGGATCATATGTTTTGTGGCCACAGTATGTTATTAGCCCGAGAGTCGTTTTCGAAAATGTTTTAAAATCAAAGATACACAATTAATTTTGCCCAAGTGGGAGAATGTTAGAATTTTTCTATGAATTTATGTGGGCTACAATTAATTGTAATATTTTGTTTTGCCAAAAACGGGCTAATATTATGATCCATTTGATGATACTTAAGCCCACTAATAATGTGATTGATTTTTACGGGCTTTGTACACCTAATTTTGATCAGTGTGGGAAATAGTGTGGGTCGAACCACTAGGCCCATAATGGGAGGTGCCTAGGATCAATAAATAGAGAGGCTAAGTCCCCTTTGGCGTCATGTCATTCAACTGCTCGCTAGGGTTTGCCCCATTGAGAACTCTAGAACGTGAAGCGTGTGATCAGGCAAAGGAAGACTTGGCTTTTGGATTTCTTGCGGAACGCACAGACAATTCTCATCACTCTTAATCATGTCTTCAACAAGTAAGTAAATTTCTGTCTATTTATCGGTGTTCTAAATTCATATAAATTGTGCCGTTCTTGGTAAAATATTTATCTTACATATCATGTATAATAAGATTATTTGTTTTTATAACAATTATTTTAAAAATTATATTTAAGGTGGTTTTTGATTGCTTGACAATGACTTTTACACAGATAGTATATAAAAAATATGTCTAATAATTATAAAAAAATGTCTAATCTTTGAAGAACCATTGGCCATTACCTTGTGACAGCAATATCAGCCAAGTTCCGGTAGATCAGTTCTTAGATCTTCTTCATAGCACTGGCACCACTCATCTTCACCACGCAGTTCTGCCCATATATCAACAAGGGCATCAGCGGGGATCCTCTGGGCTTCAGGAAATAAACGTAGGTCCTTAAAACACTCACCCACATTAGCATCCAAGTCAATGAAGCTTTTTCGGAGACAAAAAAGCACATCGTCATTAGAAGAAGCAAGAATTGAAGGACCCGAGGACAATTTCTTCACCCTGTTGTGCCAAACCACTAGTGGTTGATTACATAGTGAGCTGCCATTCACTTTAATAAGTGCCAAGGGAGAATCACCGCACCCATCCACTAACTGCAAATACTTTGGTGTGTATTTAAATGAAATGAGAAATTGCAACTAAAAAGATTTATCATTTACCACGCACCTAGCATTTTTCTTCTTTTTATAAAGCGGAAGTAATTAAAACAAGAAAGCCTGGTTGCCTATGTTTTGAAATTATCATTACTGGAAGGTGATAACATCAACATGGTTTGAGACTAGACTGTCCAGTAATTATGATTTTTTTTTGTGTGTGTACTGATTACAATTTGGTTACAGACATAAAAAGGAAAAAAGATGTCAAAACTCCCTCGCTTGTAAGATTTTTACATGACATATAATTAAAAATTTAGTTTATTTTGCTCTTCATAATATTTATTAAGAATACTTTGTAAATATTCTCATTTTTTTTATTAATTTACTTACTTATTCGGCAAACAAAGTATAAAATATTTTTTATATTTTTAGAACATTAAATATATTTACTTTTTATTTGATATTTTATAAAGTAATAAGAAAATAAATAAAAGGATTCTGTAGAAAAATATAATATTACTAATATATTAAATTGATTTTGTTAATAACAATCTTTAGTAAAGATTTTATGTAACTAAAAATAAAAATATTTTATTAAAACATAAAATATACTTTTTACATTTTTTTTATTTTTTTAACGAAATAAATATTTTCTTTTCCAAATTAAACTTTCAGCATGTCCACAAAACTGTTATTAAATAATTGGAGTATTATTAAAATTTGTGAAAATCTATCAAACGTTCAGTAGAGATAGATTCAAAATTTTATATCATAATATCACTATCACTTGAAACTCTAATTAATTCTGTCTTGCATGCGATATTTTACACAAGACATTGTAAACATTGAAACTAGCAACATAAATTTTGTACTATAATATGACAATAGAAAGTACCTGTTTGACAAGAAAAAGATTATCGTCCAAAATACTCTGATCCGGGGATGCAAAGTGAAGAAATAGTTTCGTAGAATCAGCTTCATCTTCAAGACGTATGGAGGGCCAAATTGTCCAATCGCGAATCTGGATGTCACTAAAATCACGTAGTTTGGGATCTGGAACAAAAATTTCTCAACAAGAGATACTGACTCGGTCCAAACATTATCCAGGACCAACAGTATTGGGGTTTTCCCAACGTTGTTTAGCAAATTTTCCAATTGGTTAACCATATCATCGTCACCTTGAAACTCTGGCATCTGGTAACCAGTGTGTTGAAACAGTCTTTGCACTATGGTATTCAACTTGGTCGTTTTATGTAAGGTGTTGAAGAATATGTTTTCCTTGAATTTACCTAACCAAAGCATTAACATGTTTACAGGTCTGCAAACTTATTCTCGTGCATGCAGAAATAACGTAAAAAACAGTAATAAGAAAATAATGTTTTTATACGATTGGTACATATCGAGAACTAGAAGTCATTTCAAAGTTGCTATTCCTCACATGTTTTACTAAGGGCAACTTAGCAACTCAAGAGGAAAAATATGTCATTGGAGAGCAACTTAGTAGGCTCCACTTATGTTCTCGGATTGCTTCACATAGAAACCAGTTCTCAATCGATTTTGTGGTTGAAACTGTTATAAAATTATGCATTTAAACCGTAAAAAATAAGTAAAATAAGAGTGAAGGACTAAAAACTCGCACAATAAAATGGCTCTTGTCACCAATTTTCAATCAATTTTTTTCCTTCTTGCATCATTTGTAAATATCATATGCTTGTGACCGTTACATTAAATTTGCATTCTTTATTTAATTTAAATGTACTATATTAAAGTATTATTTAACAATTGACATTCAAATATATTAAATTAAAATTTAGATGAATAATAAAATATAGAAAAAAATTACATATATTATGAGGTCCATTTGAAAATTTTAATAAATTTTTTGTTTAGAAAAAAAAAATGACCGAGTTTCTTAAAATAAAAACGATGATATGATGTTATAAGAAAGTGTAAAATATTATTAAAAATATAGTAGAAAAATTCATGCAAGTTGTTCATTATATAGATACCCTAAGCATTAAAAAAGACTAGAAAACGACAACATATGTTAAAATTGCCTTTGTTTGATTGTAAAGAAATTGGAAAGGGGGAGGAAGATGATTTTTTTTTATAGGAGAGAGAAAAAGGGAAAATAAATTTGAAAAATAGTAGAGTTTATTATACTATTTCTTATATATTTTAATCATCTTTCAATCTCATGTACGTACCTAGAAATACACTCATCCAATTCTTCAAGTTTCTCTTGGTAGTCTAGTCTGCCTTATAACAACAATTCCACCACTGAACATCGGAGGAGCACTCCATAACAAGCTTCTTCCCCTCCTCCATCTGATCCAACAGCTTCTTCGTTTCCTCAGCTGGTCGACCCAATCGCTGGTTCAGACCATCTATATCGTTTGCCAACGGTTCTATTGATTCACTACAAGAAATGAATGCAATAATGACAAAATTTATTGACGATTTTTTGAAAATTACATATAAATTGTTTTATCATTAAAATTAATTATTTTTGTAGTGATTTGAGGGTGGACTCCAAGCATTCCAGGGTGGGTCTGAACTTCACACCCCTGTCTTTCATATCCACAACAACCATCTGCAGTTCACAAATCACTTCTCCAGCGGTAGCATCTAGAACAAAAGCCATGACTTGGGTACTGCCCAAAGAAGCAAATTAAACAAAAATACCCAAAATCAGAAACTTTGATCTAACAAACTTAAGCGAGCTATATATTAGGAAGGTATAAAAACAAAGTCAAACATCAGGTTTCTAGGAAAATAACAAATTAATAGGTTAGTGAAGTTATATTGTCAAACATCTATCAGGGAATATAGTTATGTAGGAAATGATGGCTGAATGGTTGCTTCCCTGAATTAATGTCGCACAATTCTCTTCGATTTGGATATATAGGATTTAGTGTTTATTTATTTATTTTGACGAGGTCTTTTACAGTAAACCCAGTCCCATGGCCATGTTCCTTCCGTTTGCTCAGTAATATAGAAGAGTTTCATTTAGAAATGAATTTAGGAAAAAACTTAATGTAAATTGTAAATTTAAAGTGTATGAGTGGATGGAAAAGAGAAATTAAGAGGAAAAAAAAAAATTAAGACAAGAGACTTGGTGTGATGAGAAAAGAGAGATAAAAGAAAAATGGAAGGAAAGTGAGATAGAAAAAAGACTAAGTATATGAATACAATAACCAATTGTTTTAAAAACATTTGTTTTTTTTTTTTTTACTTTGCTTTCCAGTCAATGTGGTCAATGATAACTGCAATGATCAAGGTTTACATGCTGATGGAGACACAATAAGTATACTGATTGTATAAATAATAAAGATCGTACAAGTAATAAAAAAAGGTAATTAGAATATTGTCGTCACGAGAATTGTGGTTAACAACTACACAACCAATTATTTACACATTTGATTGAGAAATTAAGAAAGAAGTTATTGGTTATTGGTTTTTTATTTTTATCCAAGTGAACAAAGAACAAATGCAAATAAGCAACTAGAGAAATTTTAGTGGAGCAAAAAAGGTAGGTAACAAAATCTTCTTAAATGAAATGCACTGTTTCATTAAAGGAAAAAAAGTATATAAAACAAAAAAATAATAAAAATAAAAATCCCTCCCCTGTTTTTTTTTTCAACCACCCGAGAACCCCCCCCCCCCCCCCCCTCATCCTCACTTCCTGCACGGCATTTTCATAAACCTCACTCCTATCATCTCCATTCTCCATCTTTTCCCTCTCACTTTCTCCCACTCTTTTCCTCCATTGTTCCAAAACCCACCAAATGTCTTACACTTTTGTGGCACTCAAGCTTGGAAGGTGATTGAAGTTAAGGGGAACAATACTCATCTCTTTAAAATTCCTTATTTGAAGCTTTTGAGCTAAACCCATGAACAACAAAGCTAGATAATTATTTTTATGACATAGATTAGTAATGAGTTGTGTGTGAGAGGTATTGGAAATTTAAATATTAGAATTTGTGTGGTTTCCTCAAAACCCTAGGCATGTTAAATTGGAGATTTTGTCTAATCTTTCATTCCCTTGCTATTAATGTCTAGATTCCTTGGAAAATACGGTGGTTGCTCCTCCCCACGACATTGGAAGACATTGATTGGGTTCTCTTTGGTGTGAGTAGCTAAATCTACTTAGTGGCTTTTTCATTGATATTTTTTTTGGAGAAGCAAGTATATTTCAAAATACACTTTCTTAGTGATCTTAGTTCCTATGAGTACTTGAGAAGGAAAAATAAGTATACTATTTATTTTACTTGGTTGGAATTGATTCTTTATGATTTTTGATAGTTTGGATAATATAATTTAAATGTGGAAATTGAGTTCTTATTGTGAGTTTTGAGATTAATTACTGTTTGCCACAACAAAGAGATAATGTGGCCTATGGGTCCAATACTCATAGTGTATGTATGTTCCGTTTGCTACAACAAAGAGATAATGTAGCCTATAGGTTGAATACCTATAGTTTATATATTTTTCGTTTGCTACAACGAAGAGATAATGTAGCTTATGGGTTGAATATCCATAGTTCCTATAGTTACCGTTTGCTGCAACGAAGAGATAATGCAGCCTACAAGTTAAATGTCGTACTTTTATAATTTTCGTTTGCCACAATGAAGAGATAATGTGGTTTATGTATACATAGTAGAATGAAAATTCATATAAAGTTTGTTATTATTGATTATGGTTTTGATTATATTTTAATGAGTTCTCAAGGGAGTAAATATTAGTTTTATTAAAGTGAGTGTATTTATTTCGCTTTAAAATAAATGTCATTTAAATTCTTTTTGGATGTAAAAACTCGTGCTATGATTGCTTTCTCCTTCCCGTCCACTTTGTATTTTTATGCTCTCACTAAGTCTTTGTGACTTACCCGTTCTTTCCTTTTCCCCTCAGATTCACATGTGATTGAGTAGCAGACTTCCTGGGAGTTGCTGATCTCCCTAGGAATTTTGTTCATCTTTTGGTAGGCCTCCATTGTATGTGATGGAGAGTATATTTTTGTGACTCCAGTATAATGCAGCTATAGGGATAGGGACAGAAATAGATATAGAGTAAATCCCTTTATTTTGAGTTGTAGGTGATACTCCTATATGGACATGTTGTTGATGCAATTATAATGTTTTGAGAACTACGATGGTTATGAGCTATATTATTATTACTAGTTGATGTATTTGGATATATCCATGTCAAGGGCCTATGTCATGATGTGTGGCCTTAATATCTAACTATTGGATCTGAATATATGTATATATGATTTCATTGGTGGTTCTATATATTTGGTTTGTCCTATTTTTAGGGGAGACTCTACCAGATTTTTGGTAACCCCCTTTATTTGTCTTTATTTATGTCTTAGTGTGGTCTTACTCAGGCTAGCCAGGCTAAAGGACATGTAGCCTATGCGTCGGTCATGATCCTAGGATAGGTCATGACAAAGTTGGTATCAGAGCTAGGTTAATAGGTCCTATGGCTGCATTATTGGGTATGTTGTAGCATCTTGTTTGTAACTTGTGTACCCGGGCACAAATTACATACAAGAGGCCATGACAATCCATTGTTAAACTGGAGTTTGTTGTCTTAGTTGGTGCAATTAATTCTAAGCTTGTCTTTCTAATTCCTCCTCATATTTATATCTTT
Source organism: Pueraria montana var. lobata (assembly GCA_026413185.1). Classification (NCBI taxonomy): domain Eukaryota; kingdom Viridiplantae; phylum Streptophyta; class Magnoliopsida; order Fabales; family Fabaceae; genus Pueraria; species Pueraria montana. Next base: position 47,686,643 of record CM048649.1, on the reverse strand, counting down.
GATCCTTATTCTTAGGTTGAGATGCCACCCAGGACTAGACTTACTAGAGAGCCAATTTTTGATGAGACTTCTACTAAACCCCAGAATGTAGCCTCGAGGGGTTGTGGACGTGGTCGTGGTCGGGGAAGACGTGGAAGGGGTGGTGGAATGCTAGGGGTTGAGGTTCCTAAAGCTACATGTGGGAATCCAACACTAGCTCAGTTAACTGCTAATATGCAAAATATGCAAGAGACATTACAACAATTAGTTTATGTGATTGGGGTTCAGAGGCAGCAACAGACAGGGCCACAACTGCCAGGTTTTGAGACTAATCAGGACGAGGAACTACATGAGCAACCACTTGTTCAGCCCACTGGAGCAGAGGTTTCATTGACTACATTCACCAAACTTAATCCTTCGACTTTTAGCGGCTTAGACATTCATGAGGATCCTCAAGCATTTCTAGATGAGGTGTCTTGGATATGTTAGGGCTTAGGTTGTTCCACTACTCGGATGGTCCAGTTGGCCGCCTTTCGTTTGCGTGATGTGGCGAGGGGACGGTATGAGACAATTTTTTGGCTCTACAGAAGCTTTAGACCCACTAACATAAAATTTTATTTGCTATTAGTTTTTTAAAGCAAGAAAGGCCACATATATAAGAAAAAAGACCCAATATACAACTCTCTTATTTAAAATAAAAGAAAGTCTCTCTCAAATTTTGTTTTAAGGTCGGCCATAATCCTAACCAATGCTTCTAGCATCAACGCTAAGATACCAATGCTATTTCAGTTGTTTCTTGTAGTGAGCCATGAAAGGTTATCCTATTCTAAAGATAAAGCATGGTATGGCTTATAATAATACATGCATGTAGCTTATTAAAAAAAAGAATTGTTAAACCCAGTCTATTGTATTCTACAAGAGAAAAAGCGCTAAGAACGTTATGTTTTTTCTCTCATCTTTTTAAGATCCTAGTAAGAATGTTATATAAGTTTTCTCTTTCCTCGTGGGAAGCATCTCTCCTAGTAAGAAAAGTGTTTTAGGTTTTATTTCCATTGGTCAAGCTCACAGCGCTGCATCTTCTTGATTGGGCAACCTACGACGCTGCGTCTTTTGTTTGGGTAATCTATGCTGCTTCTTCCTTTTTGGCTTTTGAAGCTCTCAACACCTTGTCCAGCAGATGGCGTTTGGTGGAGACGGAGTGACGGAGACTGAAGCAAGGTTGGGTTGCTTGACGGTGGAAGATGAAGAAAAACTGGAGATACAGATCGTAGAGGAGACTGAGGGGGAGGGTGGATCGTGCGTTGTGTCTTGTGGGTTGATTTCTTACCGATAGATCCATCAAGGTCCACATTATGAAGGAAAGGACGGTAGGGGTGTGGCATCCAGGCAGAGGGGTTGCAATAAAGGAGGTCGAATCGGGGTTATTTCTTTTTCAGTTCTTCCATATTATTGACGTGGAAAGAGTTCTGAAGAACGGATCATGGTCCTTCAACAATCACCTGCTTATTTTGGGGGCTTTGCAAGAGGGGGACATCTCGAGTCAAGTTTCGCTTTTCACAGTTCTGTTATGGGTGCAAATCCATAATATCCTAGTGGGTTTCATGTCAGAACCGGTTGGACAACATATTGCAAATTTCATTGGGCAATTTTTAGAATATGATGCCAATAACACATCTAATTTTTGACGAAAATATATGAGAGTGGGAGTCTTGGTGGATGTCAGAAAACCCTTGAAGAGGGCAAAAAAGATTAAAAAACCTGGTGGAGAAGCAAAAGAAGTGCACTTTAAGTACGAGAGATTAGGCCCGCTCTGTTTCCTTTATGGTCTTTTAGGCCATGTGAATAGCTATTGTGATAAACTTTTCACTATGGAGTCAAATGATGGTTTTCGAGCTTGGGGGCAGGAGATGCGGGTGGAAACAAGGAAGACCAGTGGTACAGGAGGGTCAAGGTGGCTCAGGAAGGAGGGGCAATCTGACTGGAAAAACCCATTACAACAATATGATTATCAGAGAGGGGATGCTAGTCATAATCAGAGTGTGGAGGGAGGAGAAGGAAGTAGTAGTGATTCAGGAAAATCATCATAAAGCAGAAAAGATCAAATGGTCTCTATCTTTAGGGACCCATTAACTCTTCTTCATAAACCTGAAAAGTCATATAAGAAGAATACCCCTGAACGTCAGCCTATGGTGGAGGACATATTGGATGATGAATGCGAAATAGAAGGAGAAAAAAAGAGACCACGACATGAGGTGAAGGCCATAGAAGTAAAATTTGGAGGAATCAAGTGCTGGAAACCAGATGCAAGGAGATCAAATCAGTGAGCTGAATTTTTTATTGGCAGGCCCTGGCAGCAAGGCCTGCCAGGGGTTATGACTCTCCTCAGCTGGAACTGCTGGGGCCTAAGCAACCCGAGAGCAGTTCCTACGTTAAGGGACCTCGTCCGATCATACCAACCAGATGTCATTTTCCTATGTGAAACTTTGGTGCACGCGAACAAAATAGAAGATATTCGGATCATACTTGGTTTTGACTTAGCTTTTGCGGTGGATAGAATTGGTAGAAGTGGTGGGCTGGCTATCTTGTGGAAACATCCCTTTCGATGCAAAATTCTAAATTATTCATCGAATTTCATAAATTTGGAGATGGAGCAAAGTGAGGGGCATAACTGGAGATTCACGAGCTTTTATGGGTATCCTGATAGAGGGCGACGAAGAGAATCTTGGAATTTACTCAAGTTTCTGGCTAGAGATAATTCCCTACCATGGTGTACAATGGGTGATTACAACGATCTCCTTTTGGCTGATGACAAGATAGGGGGACAAGAGCAACCGCAGTGGCTGATAAGAGGATTCAGAGAGGCAGTGCAAGAAGCAACCTCATAGACCTACCCATGGAGGGTTACCCATATACCTGGATTCAAAGAAGAGGTACAGTTGATGCAGTTGAGGAAAGACTTGATCGTGCTTTTGCTACACAGTCCTAGATGGACCTTTTTCCTCAATGCAGGTTGCTAAATGCTATTGCGGACAGGTCTGATCATTCTCCGATTATGTTAAGGTTGGTAGATAGGGAAATCAGAAGAGGAATCAAGGTTTTTCGGTTTGAAAATGCTTGGCTGAGTGAACAAGACTTGCTTGAGGTGGTTCACAAGGGGTGGAACAAGGATGTTACTGCAAACTTGTTAACCAAATTGAACTTTTGCACACATGATCTTCAAGTTTGGGGGAGGAAGCTGAGGATGCAATTCCATTTTGATATTGAAAAATGTAGACGAAAATTGGAGAAGTATAGGGGCAGGAGGGATGAGGAGGCGAGTAGGAGGTATTCAGAGTTGAGGGAACAATTGGGTTCGTTATTGGCTAAGGAGGATGCATTTTGGAGGTAGAGATCAAAGGTGAACTGGCTGCGGGATGGAGATACTAATTCCATGTTTTTCCATGCAGTAGCATCTACAAGGAAAAAACACAACAAGCTTAGTAAATTAGAGGATGACGATGGTGTTATTAAGGACAATCAGGAGGGTATGTGCAATCTGGCTGAATCCTATTTTAGGAATTTATTTACCAGTTCTTTCAAAGAGTATGGTGGTGTCTTGTCTCATGTTAGTAGCAAAATATCTCTGGATGATAACAGAAACCTCACCAAGCAGTTTGTGATTGTGGAGTTTAGAGACGCCCTTTTCCAAATGCACTCTCGGATAAGGCCTCAGGCCCTGATGGGCTAAATCCAGCTTTTTACAAGCGATTTTGGGATGTTTGTGGAGTGGAAATCTTTCAGGCGTGTTTGTCTTGGCTGAATGATGGTATGCTTCCTCCACATCTGAATGATACAAATGTTATTTTAATTCCTAAGAAGGAAAACCCATCGTCTATGAAGGATCTAAGACCTATCTCCCTGTGTAATGTAGTGTATAAGATTTTATCTAAGGTCCTTGCTAACAGACTAAAACCATTGTTGACTAAGTGTATAGCCCCAGAGCAGTCTACGTTTGTGGCAAATAGGTCTATCCTTGATAATGCATTGGTGGATTTTAAGACCATCCATCACATGAAGTGTAAAACTAAAGGAAGAAAAGGGGAAGTGGCACTTAAGCTTGATATGAGCAAAGCTTATGACAGAATTGAGAGGGGTTACCTGAATGGAATCTTACTCAAGATGGGTTTTTGTGAGAAATGGGTGAAGTAGATGGTTATGTGTTTGGAGTCGGTTAAGTATTCGATGCAGGTGAATGGAGAGGGTGTTGGCCCGATTTGTCCGGAGAGAGGTTTAAGGCAAGGCGACCTGTTGTCGCATTATCTTTTCATCATCTGTTGTGAAGGCCTTTCGGCTCTTATTAAGAGGGCTGAAGCTTGTGGCGATTTGCATGGGATCAAAGTGTGTAGAGGGGCCTTTACCTTCACACACCTTCTTTTTGCTGATGATTGTTTACTTTTTTTCAGGGCGGTTGATAAAGAAAGCATTGTCATGAGGGACATCCTTGCTACTTATGAGAAGGCATTAGGTCAATCAATAAATTTGACTAAATCGGAAATCTTTTTCAGCAGGAATACAACAAGCCAGATTAAGGATTCTGTTGTTTCTATTTTGGGAGTTACTGAATGCTTGGGAACCGGGAAATATTTGGGGCTACCATCTATGATCGGAAGGAAAAAAGAAAGTTGTATTCAATTACTTGAAGGATAGGATTTGGCGGAAGATTAACAACTGGTCGGGTAAGCATCTTTCGCGGGCTGGAAGGGAAGTTCTTGTAAAAGCTGTGGCTCAAGCGATTCCAGCGTACTGCATGAGTACATTTCTACTTCCTATTTCTCTCAGTGAAGAAATCCAGCAGATGATTAATTCTTTTTGGTGGGGTAGCAACAGAGGAACTGATAGAGGGATTAATTGGTTGAGTTGGGAGAGATTGGCAGTCCGAAAGGAGGATGGAGGAATGAGATTCCTGCACCTTTATGGCTTCAATTTAGCCATGCTAGGGAAGTAGGGGTGGAAGTTATCTTCTGACCAAGATGCTATAGTTTCAAAAGTTTTCAAAGCTAAATACTACCCAAGAAAGGTCTTCTTGGAGGCCAATTTAGGCCAAAATACGAGTTTTGTCTGGTGTAGCATCCATGCAACCTAGGCACTGGTTAAAGGAGGTTTTAAGTGGAAAGTTGGTGATGGCAGGAATATTAATGTCTGGCAAGATCCTTGGTTAAGGAACCCACAAAATTACTTTGTCCAGAGTTTACCCCCTGCTGGTTTAGAAGAGTTGTACGTTGCAGACCTTATAGACAGAGAACAAGGGGTTTGGAATCTGAGTATGATTTCAAATCTTCTGCAGCCTCTTGATTGTGAGGAGATTTTGAAGATTCCCCTTTGCCAAGAAGCCGGAGGAGATAAAATTTTGTGGTCTTTGAGTAAGGATGGTCGTTACTTTGTTAAATCAACTTATTATTATGTTATGAAATCCTTATTTGATTTATCTCCGTTCAAGGTTCCAGGAAATTGGAAAGCTGTTTGGAAATTGCCAGTGCTAAACAAGGTTCATGTTTTTCTTTGGTGTGCCACTAGAGACTGCTTGCCAACACGTCAGAAACTTCAGACTAGGGGAGTTCATTGTCCCTGTTACTGCAGTTTCTGTGAGAGGGGTATAGAAAATGCTTGGCACTATTTTGTGGGTTGCTCACAGGTCACCAAGTACTGGATGGAAGCAGGTTTGTGGGATTTGATTAAAAATTGTGTGAATACAGTTGAAGGCTTCTCGCAGTTAGTTTTTATGTTGCTGGATGCTCTACTTAAGAATTCCAAGGCTAAAGTGGTTATGATGATCTGGTCCCTTTGGTGGAGAAGAAATAGACAGATTTAGGAGAATGTAGACCGCACTCCTTTCATAGTTGTTCAGCGAGCCATATACACCCCTCAAGGATTGGGAAAGCATGCACCAAAAGAACCAGGTTCGACAATATCAACCCTCAGCTGTCGTTTTGTGGCAGAAACCACCTATGGGAGTGGTTAAATGTAATGTGGATGCTACTGTTTTTGAATCCTATAATTGTATTGGGGTGGGCATGTGTCTGTGAGATGATCAATGAACCTTCATTTTGGCTAAAACTATTTCTTTTCCTGGAAAAAAATCCTCTTGTTGAGGCTGAGGCTTTGGCATGTTTTGAAGCTATTAAATAGGTGAATGAAGTAGGGTACCATCAGGCTGTTATAGAAATGGACTGCAAAGTTGTTATTGATGGTATCAAGAGTGCCTGTACAACACACACTGAGCTAGGAGCTATTTATTGTATATGCAAACATAGACTGAATTTCTGTCCAAACTTAGAGATAAGTTTTGTTAGGAGACAAACAAATTATGTTGCTCACTTATTAGTTAGAGCATCACAATTCAATGCTGGTCACCAGGTTTACGATTACATACCACAATGTATCTATGACACTGTTATTGCTGAAATGAATTTAGTTGTTTGAGTAAAAAAAAAAAAAATTAAACCCAGTCCTATTAGCAAGATGTTTTGATCCGTATCACTTAAGTTTCATGACATCTGACAAATCAAATAATGTGTTATTTATTTCATCCCTCTCCATTTCTCTACCAAACTTGGAGGGGCAATTGGCTAGGAATGAAAAGGATGAACTAACTAATTACCAAATTATTTTTATCTTTATTCTTGATGTTTAATGTGTTTGACAATACTAGATTAACAAGTTCATATTTTTAGCACTCCATTCCCTTCCACAAAAAATTAAAGCAATGAATTGCAAAATTTGTTTTATTCTATCATTCAATTTTCAAACATTATATGAAAACTTTATTCATTTTCATTACAGTATATGCCATTGCATTCCACTTATTATAATATCAAGAAAAGAACATCAATTTTACCAAAATTATACAATCACTCCAAAAATGTAGAGAAAACCAGAACAGAAGCTCTTAATAAATTCAAAGGACAAAAATTTGGTTCTCAAAATATACAACGCCACCAAACAACAATGCGGAAGCTACATTTATCTACCTTCTCAGCTTTTATCCTCTTGATTGCGTTGCCAAACGCAAGTGCAAGAATGAAAATTATAGAAGCCAATTTAAGTTGAAATCAACTTGTTGGACCACCTTTACCTCTAGATCACTAAGCATGGTTTTGAAAGGTTCCCATACTGCAGCCGTTTCTTCATCACATACCACAACCCTTAAACCCTCAAGCTCCGTGATTGAGTATGGTAATTCAGTCAATCTTGTGCAACCTCTGCAACTGAGATTTTCTAAATTATGCAACTCCCCCATGTTCTTTGGTAACTTACCAAGGCTTACACAGTCAGAGATGTCAAGAAAGTTCAGTTTATGAAGGCTTGTGATTGAGTCTGGCAACTCTTCTAAATTAGTACAGGAAGTAAGCCTTAGTGATTCCAAATTGACCAAGTTTCCAATTCCTTCAGGGAGTGCAGAAAGCTTGTGGCAGTTTGTGATACTGAGCTTCTTTAGGGAAACAATATCAGAGAGCCCAACTGGAAATTCCACCATATCACAGTAGTCAATGTTCATCTCCTCCAAATTTGGCAGCACATTAGAGACTTGGATGGTGCTATTTTTGAATGCTTCATTCACATTGCACATAAAGAAAGAGAACTTCTGCAGATTCTTCAATTGCACTCCAGTCTTGCTCAGGAAAGGAATTGAAATCTTCTCTAATCTGATTCGTCTAAGTTCAGATAGACAATCAAGCAACTCGAAATTCCCCAAGCCAGGTCGATAAAAGTCATAATTCGTTATTATTAGGACTTTTAATTTATTCATTCTCTGCATGAACAAGGGTAGTGAGCGATTATTTTCTCGAAGGTTCAACACTAGAACCTCAACCTCAGTTGGCTGCAAGTTGCACCATTCTGAAGTGAATGCTTCATCTGCAAAAACAATTTCAATAATTAGTGATTGAATACACACACTCTCTCTCTCTCTCTCTCTCTCAATATGCGTCACTGTATGCATCAAAGACAGAAAGATGAAGATACTGGTTGATATGGATAGTGTGCGGGCTGCAATGTGATACTCACTCTGTGTATTCCACCATTTGGGAAGATTGTTACCTTTTACGTCAATAATTAGTCTATTCCTCTTCTCCGTTGGTTCCTTTCTCGTTTGATGGATAGCTAGGTCCCGAAGAAGACCATGCTGTGTAACATAGTGGTAATTGTAGTCAACTATGCCACTTACAGTATTCCTGATCAATGGAAAGAAATTACTCGCTCATAAGTTAATGGATAGAAAACAGCACAAACAATATTCTTTTCATCTAACAAAATAAATTTTGTAATAACTACAGGAGAAAGCACCAATTACTTGTGTCTAGACTCTAGAATATTGGATTTCACATTATAAATTTCTTGCAATTTTTGGGTCAAACTTTTATATTCACCGACAAGCATGCCTATAAAACATAAAATATAAAATTAGATGCAATTCATATTGTTCCTCTTATCAGAATTAGTAACCCGCATAATAAAGATTCATATAAAAAGATCAACATAGATTTTTGAAGTAAAACTCTAATTCACATTGAAAAATAACACATGAAGCACTTAAAGAATCTATATTTAAAGTTTGTCCAAAAATAAAAGCCTAATCCTAGGTTGAGGTGGAGCTATACTTAGCTGACTCTTCGAGTCCAAAGAGTATGACGAGGAATGTCAAAGCTTGAAGTGCGTTGAACCTAGAAGCTCGGCTTGAGTATGACTGTAAGTTCAATAAGATATTGGTCTCTCTCTTGTTGCCATGCAGAGAATTTAACATGTTTCTTTCCTCCCGAAAGTGATATTAAGTATCCTTAATTAGAATTTACTGACAGCAAAGGTTTTTTTACTAAATAATCTAATATGTATAATAAGATTGTTAACTTTTAATAATTATTTTAAGAGTGATTTTTAACTTGTGTAATGCATCGAAATTAAAATCATACATAACATGTCTAATCTTTTAAGAAGCATTTTCCATACCTTGTGACAACAACATCAGTCATGCTCCGTTTTTCGAGCTTATAGATATTCTCCATGGCAGTGTCATCATCTTCATCACGCAGTTCTGTTAAAATATTTGTTGTGGATTAGTATCAATCAATAATTATTCTATTATCTTTTAGTATTATCAATCGACAATTAAAGATAAGATACTTATCTTATATATATTACGGATATTTTGGATTAGATTATGATAAGATTGACCATGTGATAGGTTGGGTCAATCATTTAGTAGATAGTCCATTGCACTACAAAAAAAAGTCGATTTAGCCACCGAAATTTGCCACCTAAACCAATCAGTCGCAAATAGCGACCGTTTTAGCGACCGTAACCATTTTTATTGAAAAAAACATTTGTTGGCAGTTAGTAACTACTTTAGCGATCGATATGTCGGTCACCAACTATTAAGACTTATATTAGTTGCTAAATCGGTCGCAAAAATGTTTCAATAAAAATAAAGATATCAAAAATAATTTGCCACTGATATATGCGGTCGCTAATATTATATATTATTTCGCGACCAGTGATGTCGATCGCTAATATTATATGTTATTTTCGCGTCCGATCCTATCGGTCGCTAAATTATACTACCTCTGGTCCTAATTATAAGCAACATAGGACAAATAATCAATACCAAGAAAAATAATTATTATAGTTTTTTTAATTAATTCTGCCAAAAGTTCAATTTTTATTCCAAAAACACCATTTACTTTAAGTGGTTGTCATAGTACATAGGGAATAGAGTAAACAATAAAGTAAGGGTACAAAAGAAATTTACTTTAAAAACTAGTGATTGTTGCTTATAATTAGGACCAAAGAAAAAGTTACTTTGTTGCTTATAATTAGGACCAGAGGTAGTATAATATATAAATTTAAATTGTTAATTAATTTTTTATTTTAGTGACTGACATTATCAGTTGCTAAATATCTGAAAAGAGAAATTTTGTGACCAACACTTTCGGTCGCTAAGGTCATAATAAAAATTCAATCTAACAATTATAAAATTGAAAATTTACCAAAATAATATAATAATAATTTTTAACATTAATTTTTTTATAATTATTTCATATATAATTAAAATATAAATAATAATAACATTATATATATATATATAATTATTTTACTATTTGTTTTTCATTTTAAATTAAAAAATAGAAGAAAACATAATTAAAGACGTCATACATTATGGTTTATTGTCTTTCTTTAAAAAATAAATACATCTAACATGTAAGCATATTATTTATAAATAACAATAGTAATACTTATATTATAATATAAAATATCAATATTAATTATATAATAAATATTTTATATAATTACACATATAAATATTAATGGATTTATAAAAAAAATTGTACAAAATAATTCTTTAATACTAGTTATATATTAAATAATTCACATATAATAATAATAATAATAATAATAATAATAATAATAATAATAACATATAAAATATAAATACTACGTAAGTGTTATATTGTTGTTTGACCAAGGCTCAATAACACCCAAGTTTAACATGGATGGTTGACCAAGACCCAACACCGATGTGTGTCCATGGCCCAATAAGCTCCAATTGTAACACCAATGATTGAACAAGGCCCAACATTAATGACTGACGAAAGCCAATAGACGTTTTATACTAATGATTGAACAAGGCCCAATATGGCCCAACTATAACACTAATGAATGACCAAGACCCAAAGGCAAAACTATCACACTAATTATTGATCAAGGCCCAAGTGTAACACAGATGATTGCCCAAGGCCCAATAAGCCCAAATTGTAACATTAATGATTAACTAAGACCCAATTGTAGCACTAATGATTGATCAAGGTCCAATTGTAACATAGATGATTAACTAAGGCCCAAGTGTAATACTATTCATTGAACAAGACTTGATTAAGCCCAATTATAATACCAATGATTGACCAAGGCCCAATATTAATGATTAACGAAAGCCTAATACATGTTTTACACTAATGATTGAATAAGGCCCAATATGGCCCAATTATAACACTAATGATTAACTAAGGCCCAAAGGCAAAATTGTCACATTAATGATTGATCAAGGCCCAAGTATAACACAGATGATTGCCTAATGCCCAATAAGGCCCAATTGTAGCCCTAGTGCTTGACCAAGGCCCAATAAGACCAAACTGTAAAACTAATGATTGATTAAGGCTCAAAAAGGCCCAAATGTGACACTGATATCTTCTCTATCCCTCCCTTGAGTAGAAACATAAGTCCACAATCACCTTCTTCTAGAAGCTATCTTTTCCTCCACAACCATTTAATATGTAATCATTTTCATCCTCGAATCACATGGGATTCATTAGGTTTAAGTCAAACATCGTCATATCATTGTATCACTTGGGCAATATTAGGCTTGGATCAAACATCACTGTGTCATTTAGGCTTCATTAGGCTTAAGTCAAACATCACCAGATCACTTCAGTTGCATTGGGCGTGGTTCAAACATCATTGGGTCACTTCAGCTTCATTGGGCTTTGGTCAAACATCATTGTATCACTTGGGCTTCATTGGGCTTTAGTCAAACATTACTAGATCGCTTGAGCTTCACTTACTGGGCTTAGGTCAAACATAAATTGTATCACTTAGGTTATATTAGGCTTGAGTCAAACATTACTAGATTGTTTGGGTTTCATTGAGCCTAAGTAACCACATTAATAAAATTAACTTATAAAATTAGTTTTTAAATAATGTTTTAATAAAAATATTAATATTAATTTGAGTTATCCAAATTGTAACTTAGATATAAATTATAATTTACAACTTGTTGAGTGAGACTGTTAATAAATATAAAAATAAACATTTATTTTATGCGATAGACAAACTAAAATAATACTAGATATATATTTTCATAATCAAATAATCTAATTAAACATTTTAAAAGTAAAGGACCTAATTGAATCATTTAAAAAAAAAAAACACAGGACCTAATTGAATCTTTAAATAAAAAGAGGATCAAATTGAACCTAAAAAATAAATTATAGGATAAAAAAGTAATTAAACCTTAAATAAAACCTTATATGATAATTTAAATTATTTATTATAATTTAAAATATAATTTATATATTAATACTATTTATTTATTAGACATTTTAATTATATAAAAATAAATATATATCTTGTGCAATATTCAAATTAATATACTAATATTTAATTAATTTTAAATAAAATTTAATGATATAATTTATGAATCTTATTTAAAATTCATTATATGCTAAAGAATTTTAAATAAAAGTATTTCTTGATTCTATTTTATTTAAATTACAATATTATTTAATCTTATCATTGAATAACTCGTGACATATAAGAAGAAGATTACATAAATAAATGCTTCATATTTGATTTTATTCTTATCTTTATTTTACCTTTTTTTTTACGGATATCTTTAATTTACCTGATATTGTATTAAATGGTTTATTTTCTTGTCAAATAAATTCAATTCGTGACATATAATAAAAGCTTCATATTTGATTTTATTCTTATCTTTAATTTACCTGATTTTGTGTTAAACAATTTATTTTTTTGACAAATAAATTATGATTGAAGTAATAGGTTCTAGAAATTTATTTCTATTTTCAAAACTAAATATTACCGAAATTTAACTTGGAAGTAAAGTTAAATTTTGATCTTTTGAATTAATATATCAAGTCAACTATTAAATGTGATATCCATATTTTTCTCTTGAAAATTAATCATTTTTCCATCAAATATTTCACTATCATTAGTCATTTATTTTTTATTAAGTAATCAAATTAATTTTAATAATTATAAGATAATTTCATTTAAGACTGTACCATTATAATTATTTTTTATTATTACTGTTATTATTAATTTAAGAGTATATCATTATATATTTTTAATAATACTGTTATTATTAATGTTATTATTTTATATTTTATTTCCTTTAATTAATTAATTAATGTTAATAGTAACTAAGAAATTTTAACTTTGCTAACAGATTTTAAGATTTGGAATTGGGCCTATTCACAATACCCGGTCCAATAGCAAAATGGAAAGAAAAAAATAATGATAAAATATAAACAAAAGGAGAAGAGGGGGGGGGGGGTAAAAAGGGCTATCGGAACCCTAAATGCGTGGGAGCGGAAAGTGTGAGCAGGAGAAGGGCTCAACACCTATGGCGACCATGACGGTGCTGCAGCAAGGAGGATGCTCGAAGAGAGAGGGAGTTGCGCGATTAAGAGAGAGGGAGGGAGTGTTACGGTGCGGCGATAAGCGACCAAGGAGGATGTGTTGTTATCGACGAAGGTGACGGTCCCAATTAGAAATAGGTTCCAGCAGTGACAAAACTCCGATGTGGTGATTGGGGTTTCTTACCTTGTTTCTTTTTGAATGATTTTGTACTGTTGCTTCGATTTTGGCCAGCGGGTTGTTCTTCTTCAAGATTAAAGGTGCAGAGGTGCCTGAGCCTTTGTCTTTGCTTGAAGGTATGTTCTGTTTTTCTTTTTGAAACTTCTCACTAGTTGTATGTGTGTTTTGATTAATTAACCACAAATTTCAAGTTTTTAACGGATTAAACACTTAGTTTCCCCAAAAACATTCAAGAACTTACACCATTTTCTAAATTTGTGATAACTGATACAATTTCTTTCTCTATAAAAGATATGAAAATTGGAAGAGGATTACACTAAATTACTTTAAGTACTGATATACTATTGGAAGAGTGTAATTATTGATTAGTGATATACTGTTATAAGCCAGTGAGACTTTCTTTCTACTGCACTAAGACTTCCATTTTACTACACTGTGAGTTTGCTATCCAGGAGTCCAACTTGTCCACAATTGTGACTGAGGAGCCGAGAGGGAAATGTACATAGTAGCTGGAACATAACTCAAACAAGACCTGCTGGTATGTGCATCACTTTCACTTGTAAATTTGTGATTTATTTTGTTTTTAAAAATCAATAACGTTTAAATTATTTATAGGATTAGGAATTTAGGATAAAAACAAAACAACTGATGTTGAGCTTTATAGACTTATTATATAATAATAGTAGTTCTGAATGAAGAAGACAAACACATGGCTGGTACTGGAAAATTGATACCCACATGTTGAGAATTTGATGCTTGAGAGGGGAACAATTTTTATTCCATTGGAACTACTAAATTGTATAAAAAAAATAGAACTACTAAATTACCAATTGTGACATCTCTAGCTTATTTGTAATTTTTTTACTAAACTTGTTATAACTTGGACCATTGGATGAAGTTTAAGCAATTGAAAAAAAAAATAGTGGGTCTACGTGAGGTATTTGTATAACTTAAAAAGGTATGTCCTTTAGTGGCATGATAGGAATAATTTAACTGGATTTAGAAAAAAATATATTTTCTAATTAAAATTCTGTTTTATAAATTATTTTAACAATTTACAATTTTTTCCAATTAAAAAATCTTTATAGTATTGAAATACTCCAATTAAATTTAAAAGATTAACTAGAAAACTTGTTTTAAGTGTTAAATAACTCTAGATTAAGTTAAGTCTAAGTTACGTTGTAATTGCAAACATGCCTCCTTAGCTTAAGTTAATTCATTAGTTAAAATAAAAGGCAAAAAAAAACATCGAAGCAAAAAAATGGCAAAAAAAAAAAACAAGTAAAATAAGAAGGGTATTTACAAAATTAAGGGTGTAAATGTATTATTTTTATTGAAATTAAATGTATACTTTTTATAGAATACATATTAATTTAAATTTTAAAATTGCCATACCTTTTTTGTTTGTCTTCTTACATTGATTGAATAAGTTGGTGATTTTCTTATTTCTGCCATGTTTCATTTTTCATGTGTATACAATTGTCTCTAGGCTTTACACACTATAGATTCAAATAGAAAAAGAACAGTATACTGTGCTCTAAATTATAATTTTCTGATCTTTAAAATATAATGGTTATCATTTTCTTTATTGCCCATGCCAAGAGCTTCACTATTTAAATTAAGTAACTCCTGTTATTGTAATTGATTATTTGTATTCTTTGGCCTTAGCAATTTATAGGATGGTTAGAAACCTCTAGTTCTACAAACAAAACATTATTAGCTCAACCGTTTAATAAAAGATTAAACAAGTGGTGTTTAGTATCTCATACTTGACATTTGACACCATTAGTTACTTTTAAAGGAATAGTGAAGTAAAAAAAAAAAAGTTCAACTCTATAATAAAAGAGTAGGGGTAATACCCAAATCCTTGTAGTTATCATTTCTAGTAAAACAAGACATTTTCCTATTAAAATTAGAAATAGTAAAACTAAAAAAGATTAAATCATTTAAGATAAAAAAAGAATATGTAATTGCTTACTATATTTATTATGATATGATATAATTGATACATAGAATTAAAAATAGATTAAATAATGATATTTATGATTTTTATTATGATACCATATTTACAATATATTTATGATATCAGTTTTATTATGATATTTATAAAAAAAATTATATTTGATGTTATTAATATATTTGTATAATTTTTTTTAAAAAAACTCTTTATAAAACTTTTCTTGTTCCATCATTTGGGTTGATGCATGCAAGTGATGTTCTTATTCATGTAAAGGGGGTTAGTCAAATTTGTTTTTGCCTTGGTGCATTTTCATGTCATTTGGGATTACAATCTTGGTTGTTTTCTTTTCCCATGTTACTATTGTTTAGTAAGGATTGTTATAAACATATACGTACCCACCATTGCCTTTAAGTGGGAAAGGTGTATTATATGCACAACTTGACTTTTTTTGCTCATTTTTTCTCCTTTTTGTTATTACTTTTGTCTTATATTTTAGAACTACCTTTGAAGCATTTTAAGTATGTCTATATGTTGTTTCTTGCAGTGGCATAAAATACAAGATAGTATCACAACTAGTCAATCATTTGTTCCTAAATTTAGGGAGAACAATTGGGAGCAAAGATGGATAGATGAAGCTCCATACTTGAGTCCTTGTTCCTTCAATTGATGAAAGGAATCAACATGTTGCTATGAGAGCGCATGTATTGTCTTGGTTGCCATCAATACTCTTATTGGTTGAAATTGATACCTATTTACATTTGTGATACTTATTTATATCTATTGACATTGATAAACTTGAAATTTTTTACTGTCACATGTATAGTATTCACAAGGATTAAATAAAAATCCTATTAAGGTATTCATCATTATAGTTGGATTTTTTGTCTTTACAAATTAAAATGTATCTAGAGTCCTCTAGTTGAATTTGATGAAATGTTTGAATCATCTTTGACATATGAAAAATTATGTCGTAGTTTAGGGACATTATTATTTGCCCTTATATTAAAATTTTTATATGTTTAGGCTTCATTTTACCTAAGCATATTTAAAATTGTTAGAAATTTAGTTGAAACAAATTTAATCATTAAGGTAAAATAGTATAAATTAAAATATTGTTATATAAATAAATTTAGCAATCAAAATATATCATTTTAAAAAATGATTTTAAAAACTGAATTAGGGACCGATTTTAATTTACAATAATATATATTTTTTAATTTTTTTAAATTCCAGCGACCGAATTTGCGACTGATCCAAATTTATTAAATATTTATTCAGTCGCTGAGTCAGTCGCAAAAATGATAATTGAAATTAGTTTTAATGACTTTGGCTACTAAAATAGTGACCGAATAATTCGGTGGCAGATAAAATATAAATAGCCACCGAAATAGCCACCATAGTAATTTCCATTTTGCCACCGAATTAGCAACCGAACTATTATTTTTCAATTTAGCGACCGGAAGCATTAGTCGCTAATTCAGTAGCAAATATTATATTTTAGCGACTGGATGGTTTGTTTTTCACATTAATAGTCACCGAATAAATTAACTTTTGCGACCACTTCTTCGGTCGCTAAATTATTAATTTTAGCGAACGATTAATTAATTCGGTGGCAAAGGGGTTTTGCGACTGGGGTTTTGGCCACCGTTAACTGTCGGTCGCTAACTCAGTGGCAAAATAAATTAGCGACTGAAATTGCAATTTTAGCGACCGATTTGTTCGATGGCTAAATGAGGTTTTTTTTGTAGTGTTGAGAGGTCCCTACCTACTGCTAGGGGATTATAAATTTGCTATCCCATTAAGAAAATTTACTGACTTTCTTTGACACTCAAATTCTCTTAAACAATCCCCTAGAAAAGTGGGCAGAAATCCTCTCAAGAGTATTTCAAGGATTTCTTTCGGCAAACAATTCTCACAAAGATGGATGTGAATCCAGGTTAGTAATGATAACCTTCTTAAGTTTTATCACTATAATCACATGCTATAATTTGTATCTATCTGCGTTGTTTATATTATTTTCCATCAATTGGTATTAGAGCCAACTTAGATACATTTTATAGTTGTTTGTTGTGTGAACCCTATAATTTTGATTTCTTCGTTCTTATTCTTGAAATTAAAATTAGTGGTTCTATTGATTATTATTATTATTATTATTTAAAATTAATTATTTTAAATTCAGAATGTGATAAAACAATTTGTGCCCCTTTTCTCTTCGAACTTCTTTGTCAAAAAGCATTTATATTTTATGCATGAAATTCGAAATCGCTTGAGGGCTTTTGTTCCTTGTTATCACTGGAGTAACATATAAAAAATTCATATAATTTTGCGAACGAATTTAAGAGAATTGAGAAATTTTATTTTCTTCCGAAACCTTCAAAGCCCGAAAACTTTTGAATCAAATTACTCACAATTGGATAATCCTTCTCCAAAATTGATTGAGGGCTTTTGTAGATTGGAGCATTTCGAGTAAAACACATGCTTAAACTTGTTTTTTCGTTCAAAATCAAAAGAGTAATTGCGAAAAAACTGATTCTGGAAACTGTTTGCCAAACACATCTCGCTTCCTTAGCGTATTTCCTTGATTTCTCCTTTGTTTTTCAACGAATTCCAAAATTGTTTGAGGGGTTTTCTTCCCCATTAGAGGACGATCAAAACACATGCTTACACATCCTATTTCGCTACCCGATCTGCAAGAACGACGCAGATATTGTCGTGGGTCGAACGCGACCCGGTTTCTAGATCTGGGCGAGCGGTGCTGCGATGCCCACTCACGGTGGGAAGTGCGTGGGGCGCGTGGGCCCACCTCCCAGGCCCATTTTTGTTCTGTTTTATTCCAGATATTATTTATTTAATATTTTGAGATTGTTAGTATTTTTTATGGAACTTTTTGGTCATAAAAAATTATTTATTTGATTAATTCGAGACTTAATTTGGTATTTTAGATATTGTATTCTCGAATTTTGGACCTCAAAATTTTTGTGACAATTCCCTACTATTTTAGTGATTTTTTGGTATAGGATATACTCTCTAATATTTTGTCACTGTTGAGGAATTAATTTGAGGTCATTTTATTATTTTATAATTACGCATGATAATATTATGATTCTCCTAGTATATGCATAATTTTGTTATCTTAATTTGCATTACTATAACTCACCTATCGTGGGTATGGTGATGTGAATTTATGAGTTAGTTGTACAATATCGTTATTAAAATTATGCATGATATAAATTGTCATTTTCTTTTGTGCATAATTTTGCTCTCTTAATTTGCATTATTATAACTCGCCTATCGTGGGTATAGTGATGTGAATTTATATGTTAGTTATACAATTATGCATGGTATAAATTACCAATTCTATGATAAGCATAATTTTCTCTTAATTTACATAATTATAATCTCACCTATCGTGGGTACATTTATGTGAATTTTGTATTGGTTCTATCACATTAATAATAATTATCACTACAAGAAAAGCGCTAATTACCGACGGAAATTTACCGACGGACTAAAATCCGTAGGTAATTTTAATTTACCGACGGAAATTTACCTACGGCCAAAATCCGTAGGTAATTTTAACTTACCGACGGAAATTTACCGACGGCCTTTAAATCCGTAGGTAATTTTAACTTTTCGACGGAAAGTTACCGACGGATTTGTATCCGTAGGTAATTTTAACTTTTCGACGGAAAGTTACCGACGGATTTATATCCGTAGGTAATTTTGTAATTACAGACAGAAATTTACTAGCAGATTTTTGTCCGTAGATAATATAAGCCTTTGGACAAATTTTCCGTGGGTAATATATGGAAAGTTAAATATATGTTAGATTTGCATATATGTTAAATATGGAGTTGTTATTAATTTTTTAAAATATAAAAATTGAAATATATATTATATAAAAATATAGATTAAATGATAAATATATAGTATAATTGATTTTTATAATATAATTTCTAAATCTACTCTTAATTAATTTTAAATAAATTGCTATATAAATTATTTTAGCTTTAAATAAATTACTCTTAATTATACTATAAATTAACTTATGTAGTTCACCTCTAATTTAATTCTTCCCTTGATTCACAATTTTTTGCTAACCATTTGCGTAATCACCTTCATATGATTAATTAATTCTATAGTTAAATCCCTTCTATGATATATATATATATGTGTGTGTGTGTGTGTGTGTGTGTGTATTCCCCAGGTTGAATTTCGTATTCCATTTATAGCAGCTTTTTCTTATTAAGTAATCCTATATGTTCATCTTCATTGTCATCTGTTTGGTATGTTTCAAAGCAGATCTAGTCCAGGAGAAAGATACGATGTAGATCGAAAGATCTCAATGTTGAACCAAATAACAAAAGAGCACGATGGTCGAGTACTTGCAAGCACTTCGACGCTTAAGTTAGTGTGTGAGTATGAAATGAAGAGTGGATAATGAGAATTGGACCAGTTTGACACCTCATACCAGTGGCGAATCTTAATGGTGATCACCAAGGGGGAAGGGGGGCCAAGGCACCCCCCCCCCCCCCAAAGTTCTTACAAAATTCATATATATATATATATATATGGACATTTTGGATGATGAACACCTTGCTACTGCAATAGCTAATTAAGAACAAGCAAAAGTTAATCGGAAAGACGCTAAGTATTGCTCGGTCTGACCCAAATCTAATCCAAAAACATTGACAACACACATATATATATTTTAAGTATTTTTAAAATTATTTATTTTTAATTACTAATATTTTAAGTCATTATAGATAATATAGAAAATTTTAATTTATAAATTTTTAGTCATTGGAAAAGTATAAAGAATGTAATATTTACTTATTATTATTATTATTATTATTATTATTATTATTATTATTATTATTGACACTTTTATGTTAATGTTGATCTCTAAATTTTTATTTTTGATAACATAATAACATAAGCTGTTATGGCTAATTTAATAAAAATTTTCTATTAATGTAGATTTTTCTATTAATTTTGGAATTTTGTTGCAAATTTTGTACCAAAATTTTATTGAAATTTTCTATAAGAGAAATGGTAGCTAGCGACACTCTCTTTTAGACACTTTCCCTATGATTGGTTGAAATTTATTGTAAATTATCAATTTTGGTGGATCTAACATATCATTTAAGGATTCTCTTTTATGATTTAGCTGTGAGATATACCAAAATGGGTGATTTTTATAAATTTCAATCAATCATAAGAAAAACGTCTAAGAAAGTCTCACTAATAATATAATTATTTGCTATAATTATAGCAAATATAATTATTTCCTTAAAAATTCATTGAAAAGATCATAAAAAACTTTTTTTGTGTATTTTTATACAATTTTTTTATATATATTAGAGAATCAAAATAATAATTAATTAAACCTATATTATATATTAATAATTTATATAACATATATATATGTATAAAAAAAGAAAAAAGATATAGGCAAAACTTTAGTGCGTGAGACTATTATTTAAATTCAGCATTAAATTATTAATTTTAAAACAACAAATTTTTGATAAATAATATAATAACAAAGTTACTACAATTTTTTATCAATATATATTGAAAAGATTACAAAGTTACAAGTATTAGTAAGATATTATTAGTAATTACTAATTATTCAGTAAACAAATTGTGGGTGCCAGTATAATTCAATAGTTATAATAATGAACTAGCAATTGAAAATAAAGACCAATTCAAGGTGAAGTAAAACTCCTCAAATGTAAACCCACCGAATTATTTAAAAAAAAAAAAAAAAAAGAGCCCACCGAAAACAAATACCAGTTGTGGTGTGCAGTTTTACACTTTGGAAACCTAAACCCACGAATTGAAGTGCAGTTCACAGCGTTACGTACAGTCGCGTCTCCCCTTTCCTCCTCCCTCTCACCAGCGGCGTCTGGCAACTCCAACCAGTGTCCTCCCTCTCACCAGCGTCACAGTCACGTCTCCCCTTTCCTCCTCCCTCTCTTCGTCCTTGACCATTCCTCCCACATCCGCATCCTCCTCCGCTGCAAATCTCAATCTCAGCACTTGTTTCAGCACTTGTTCGAATTCAAACTTCTTCTTTGTGGTGCCTACTGCATTTACTTTCTTCTTCTGTTTGGGTGTTTAATGGTTTGTGGTTCCTCTTATTTCCATAAAGATTGATTTGCATTTAATTTAAATTTTTTTTATCTCTGTTTTGGTTTTGAAGTTTGTGGTGGTTAAATTCGCAGAGGAGGATATAAGGGCACACAACATGTTTGTTGAAGGTCCTAACTGAAAATTTGCAAACTGATTTTGAAGGTATTCTATTTTATTTCTGTTGTGTTCTGTTCTATTCTGAAAGTTTGTGGTGCTTAAACTTGATTTTTTTATCTCTATTGGGGAGATGGAGACCAGAGCTGAGGCATTGGACAATTATGTGGTGCTTTTGGAGAAAACCAATTATCAAAATAGTGTTATGTTAGATTGGGGTGCCTTTTAAGATTTGGGTATTGTCAATAATGTTTGCTCTGAAATGGGGTTTAAAGATTGAATGTGGAAATAATTCAGTTTAGTTGATTTAGTTTTTGGTTTAATCAAATTCATTTACTCGGTCAAGCTTTTCAGCTTAATTTAATTTCTGACAGCATGACTTATGTCTTATGGCTAACTAGATAGCATGTTATTTATGAAGTTTTATTTTACTTATTTGAGTGATTTTCATAATCTTCATTTGCAGCTTTTGTTCTGTTCCTGACTTGAGACAAATAGCAAGAATCCTTAATGACCTCATGAGGTAATCAAGCAAGAATCCTTATAGCATAAGCTAGTTTTTCTTTTGCATCCTAAGGTTAGTTTTGTTCAAGATAGTCTATATTTCAGTAAAATTTGCCCTGCACAGCCTACCCTGCACATGCCTAAGCCTGAGTATTAATTAATTAATTGAACCTGCATGCAAATCAGCTTTTGATGGTCTGCATTGGGTCCTTACCACATTGATCTTAATGCAATTTTGACCTTAGATTTTTGTGCTGATTGATTTTGTTATTATTAGTTTGAAAGCTGAGCATAATTTACCTTTTCTACTCAGCTGATTATAAATGGTAATTTTCTGGAAAACCCTGCTCCTGAATTTGGATAAGCATCGCCCACTCAGTCAATTGCCCACAGATATCCAAACTGAACCATCACATCCTTTAGTATTCTTATCTTAACCTATATATAATATCTGAAATCGTTCTCTGCTGTGTCATTTTGACTTATTTTTCCTTTGCCTCCGTCTATACAGTGAGGTCACCAGCTGGTAGAATTGACATATTCTCTCGGATCAGAGCTAAATCTGGCATAAATAGTCAAATAGTTGTGTTAGATATATAAACTTCAGTTAGAGATTTTAACTCGTGCAAACTCTAGTTTGTTAATTAATATATTAAAACGAAACTAGCTAGACAAATATATGACCAAACACTGGGTATGGGGCTGAAGGTTTACTAGGTAATAATGAGACTTTGGCAAGTGTATCAGAATAATTGAAATAGTAAGACATTGAGTATCATTTTCAGGGACAGAAAGGTAATTAGGAATTTCACAAATGCATGCATTTCTACTAGGAACGACGAGAATGATTTATAATTAATTGAATTAAAGAAAATAAGAATTTAAATTAAAAGAAAATGATAAAAAAAAATCAGTTTCTAGGTTTTCTAATTAGCATGCAAGAACGCAAGTAAGTTGATTTAATTCAAATGAGGGAAAACATGATTGAAGTTAAACTTCATTTTCTTTCAACAATAATTTCTAATTTGGGTTTTTAATTCAATTTAATTTCTTATCTTTTTATTGGATTTTCTAATTTATTTAAATCCTAATTCTTTATGCAATCAAACCTTTAACCTAGTTAATAACTCTAATTTTTTAGGTGAAAATTAAATATAAATAAGCATTAAGAACTGAAACACCTAATGATAGTGGTATTTAATATGACTATTCCTTTTTTTTTTTTTTGGTGAATATATGACTATTCCTATAACCCAAAAGATTGATAGGTTTAGTTTGTGTCTCAGAACACATTTATGAGATAAATTTTCTTTTATGAAATAGGTCTAAAGTTTCTAAGGGTGGCCAAATCTTAAGAAGAGCTAAGAAAAACAAAATTTTATTAAAATTCCCAAATGAAGAATCCATATATATTGCATGTTTCTCATCATATACATTGCCACTTGATCTTAAGATTCAAAGGCATATTTTGTCCTTCATTGCTCGTTAACAAATCAAAGTTTCTTTACCCATCTTTTAATAATATAGAAGTGCCAATTATTTTATCATGTTGATATTTATGTGAGTGTGACATTTGAGAGTTTGGGTAGATACTTCTATCAATAAATTCTTAAAAAAAAAACACACACGTAATTGCCACACTAATTTTAAATAAATATTTAAATTATCTTTTTCCACTAATTTGGAGTGGCAGCAAGTTAAATTTTAAGATTCAAAGGCATATTTTGTCCTTCATTGCTCGTGAACAAATCAAAGTTTCTTTATCCATCTTTTAATAATATAGAAGTGCCAATTATTTTATCATGTTGATATTTTTCATAAATTAACTTTATATTTTAATCAATTTTATTTGCAACAAAGTCCGGTCATGATATAAAAAAAAAATCTTTCTTTGTTAACAACATTAGTGCATGATATTTTATCTTATATCACTATCAATAATTAGTTCTATTATAAATAAATAAAAACTATCATTTCCTTCTATTAAAAAAATTATCCTTCAGATCAAAACTCATCACTTTTCAATCAAATAATTTCAACCGATCACTTTTGTATTTTAAGTTTGAACGGCCTCAAAGGCCACAAATTTTTTTTTCTTTCAAATTTTATCTTCTTTCAAAATCTATCTCAAATTTTGGGTTGGCCTATCCTATCTAATTTTATCTAGTCCAATGTAAAACTTGAATGCAATATTGGTTAAATTCAGTTTGGATAAAAAGCTAAGCATAACTTCCAGCCTATCAATTATTACCACCAACCAACTGATTATGTTAAATTATATAGACATAACTCTATGCCTTTCAGTTATTACTGCTGACCAACCAATAAGCAATTATGGTCATTAAATTTCCTGCATTTGAAATTATGACCTCTGGATCATAAGGCAACAACCTCACTGTCACATGTAGTCATATTGTTAGAACATACTTCTTATGATATAATTAGAGTATTTTGAGTAGGATCCAACCCAAGGTTAGAAGATTTCAGCACCTATGTAGAGCCTTAATTTATATTAACGTATTTTAGAGAGCTAATTGCTGCAACAATGAAATTAGTTGAATAGTGAAAATTTGCTTGTTCAAATATGGAGTTCAAATGATATGAATTATTCAATGATTTTCATCATTGAAAGAGGGAATACTTTGGGGGGAGGGGAATTGTTAAATTTTTCCTTAATAAATTATAATACTATCTTCTACTGCTATCATTGAACAGTGAAAATTTGGGTACCCTATATTCCACTAAAATGGTTGTCTGCCTTTTTCTTACATCCACGTTTATTTCATGCAGAGCTTCTATACTTGAGAAAGCCTAAAAATCAGTTTGGGATTTAATTTTAGAAAAGCACAAGGAATCACTTTTGGTATGCTAACTTTATTTATATGCATAAGAATGTAGGATTATTTGATTCATCCATATCAGAGACTTCTCTAGAATTTATTTATGGAGAAATTTCTTAACTAATTTGTCTCGTTGCTCATGACAGTTTGAGATTTTGGCCATTTGGTTACTGCACTGAACATTACTAGGAGACATTACTGCACTGCATAGCTGGACATACAAGGTAAGTTCTCCATTGTTATTTTTTTAATTGAAATTGAAATCTCATCTTATAATTCCAAATAATTTTTAATGATTTGTATGTTGCTTACAAATTGACCTAATTTGCTATCCTTCTTACATTGATTAGTGATATGCATATTTCTCTATGTTTTCGTTGTCTCTTTTTTATTAGCAAGTGCCTTAGTTAATGCATCCAGCCAGGTTTTGTATTAGATTAGAGGGACATTATATTCAAGCTATATTGTTTCAAATGAGTGTTTTATGCATTTTCTGTGTGTGCCATTTGTAAATTCTTCGACGTTGGCTAAATTTTATCAACAAAGAAGACAATGTAATTGAAAAATTAGAAGCTAAACTTAATTGTAAATTTACATAATTGTTATTTTCCATGTTGATCATTAAGTGTTTTATTAAGCCTTGGTTCACAAAGAGCATTAAGTATTACTTTTCTGTGCTTGTTTTGAACATGCTTTAACATGTGAAATTGTTTTGAATATACAGAACATGGATTCTTTTTCTATGAATCGTGGTTGGATGTACGATAGGTGTTATAGTGGTAGAAGAGGTTTGAAAGAATCTTTTGTATTGGGGGTTGAAGAGTTTGTAAACAAAGCTCGACAACACAAATATTATAAACTTGATGGGGGGATTAGATGTCCGTGCCTTAAATGTGACTGTACAAGGATTCTAAAGGATGAAATTGTAAAGGTTCACCTTTACAAAGTTGGGTTCAAACCTAATTATTGGATTTGGACTGATCATGGTGAAGAGATGACACATGTTGAAGAAAATTGTGTGGGAGCTTCAAGTAGTGATGTACATGTGGCTCAAGGGGAACAACTTATATCAATGCAGGAAATGGTGTCTGACGCTCTCGGGCAGCATGAGTCTTTTGAAGCACCAGAGTCAAATAACATGGAAGAGCCTCCAAATGAAGGAACTCAGAGATTTTATAATCTGTTGGAAGAGTCAAATAAGCCGTTGTTTGAAGGGGCTTCAGACTCTAAATTGTCAATATGCGTTAGGCTGTTAGCTTGCAAATCTAATTGGAACGTTCCTGATCAATGCTTAGAGTTTATTACACAAATGCTTTTGGATGTAACACCCATAAAGGAGACTTTGCCAAAAAGTTATTATGATGCCAAGAGATTAGTATCAAAGCTGGGATTGGAAGCTAAGAGGATTGATTGTTGTGTGGATGGTTGTATGCTCTTTTATGACAATGAATATGGAAAAAATGATGGAGCATTAGTTCAATGCAAATTTTGTCACAAGCCGAGGTATCAAGATTGCAACACTGGAACAAGTAACAAAAAACAAGTTCCTCTCAAGGCAATGTTCTATTTGCCTATAATTCCTCGGTTACAGAGAATGTTTGCATCAATGCAAACTACAGGAAAAATGACATGGCATCATGAAAACAGAAGAGGTTTGGGAGTGTTACGCCATTCATCTGATGGGGAAGCTTGGAAGCACTTTGATCGGGTACATCCATCTTTTGCTGCTGATCCACGTAATGTACGACTTGGTTTATGCTCTGATGGGTTTAACCCGTATATCCAAGCATCATCTTCACCTTATTCTTGTTGGCCCGTAATTGTTACCCCATACAATCTTCCTCCTGAAATGTGCATGTCAAAAGCTTATATGTTCTTGAGTTGCCTAATACCAGGCCCATCTAATCCAAAGGCCGGTATTGATGTTTATTTAGAGCCTTTGATTGACGATCTGAAGAAGTTATGGAGTGGTGTTTTGACATATGATGTTTCAAGGAAGCAAAATTTTATGATGAAGGCTGCTTTGATGTGGACTATTAATGACTTCCCTGCTTATGGCATGTTGTCTGGTTGGGGGACTCATGGTAGATTTGCCTGTCCGCATTGCATGGAGCATAGAAAGTCGTTTACATTACATTACGGGAGGAAAAGTTGTTGGTTTGACTCGCATCGTAGGTTCTTACCCAACGATCATCGACTTAGAAATAATAAAAAAGCATTCAGAAAGGGGCAAGAAGAACATGATGGGCCGCCACCTAGGTTGACACCTGGTCAAGTGTGGCGTAGAGTCAGGAATTTGCCAAAAGTCACAGAAAGTGGTGTCTCAATAATAGAAGGACATGGGGAGTGGCATAACTGGACAAAAAGAAGTATTTTTTGGGATCTTCCATACTGGAAAGATAATTTGTTGAGACACAATCTTGATGTTATGCACATAGAGAAAAATTTTTTTGACAACATATTCAACACTGTGATGAATGTGAGTGGCAAGACGAAAGACAATGAGAAGGCAAGGAAGGATATAGCTTTGTATTGTAGGCGCCCAGACTTGGAGTTGCAACCACTTGCTAACGGGAAGATGTTAAAGCCAAAGGCAAATTACACTTTAACTCCAGCGGAAGCAAAGTTAGTTTGTTGTTGGATAAAAGAACTAAGGATGCCCGATGGTTATTCTTCTAACTTGGCAAGATGTGCCGATGTTGACAAGGGAAGGATGCACGGGATGAAGAGCCATGATTGTCATGTATTCATGGAGTGTTTACTTCCTGTTGCATTCAGTTCCTTGCCAATGCATGTGTTAAATCCACTTATTGAAATTAGTCATTTCTTCAAAGATTTATGCTCTGCAACGTTGAAGGAGGATGACCTAGCTAGGATAGAAGAGAACATTCCAATAATTCTTTGCAAGTTGGAAAGAATATTCCCTCCTGGATTTTTTGATTCAATGGAGCATCTTCCTATTCATCTTGCATATGAAGCAAGACTTGGTGGACCGGTGCAGTATAGGTGGATGTATCCATTTGAGAGGTAATACAATTATCACCATATTTGATTTAAATTTCATTTTTTATACTTTTCAATCATCACCTAGTTATTTTAATTTTATAGATTCATGGGCATTTCTAAACGATCGGTGAAAAACAAGGCTAGGGTTGAAGGATCAATTTGTGCGACTTACTTGCATCGTGAGACAACTCATTTTTGTTCGCATTATTTCAACAACTTCATGTTGTCACCGAGGTGTACTAGAAATGAAATGGAAATTCAAAGTGAAAGCCATCCACCAATGTTATCCGTCTTTAACCAACCTGGTCGTCATTCTGGGAAGGAGTTGACTGAATGGTTAACTGATGAACAACACAAATCAGCCCATGTTCATGTGTTGATCAACTGCACTGAAGTTAAACCGTACCTTGAGTAAGTATATAACAACAATTTTTTCTAGATTATATATAGTTTAAACCTTAGAAGGTCCTCCTAAATTCACCATTTGAATGATATATTTGGGCAGTTCATTCTTACAATCCCAACAAATAAGGGGATCAAATGCTTCCACTCGTATACATGCAGATTTTCCTACATGGTTCAAGGAACAAGTATGCATCTTGCCATTTATTTAATTTTTCCATTATCTTACAATTCCTAAATGGTCCTCTCAAATTCACCCTTGTCATGTTTCTTACATTCATAGGTCCACAACGAGCCTTTAAATGAAAGAAACCAACACTTAAGGGATTTATCGAATGAGCCTTTGAGATGCGTTAAAGAATGGCACACATACTTTGTTAATGGGTACAAGTTTCAAACGCATGCATGGAGCAAGGGAAAAAAAATGGTAAACAGTGGGGTTTATGTGAAAGGCCTTACAGAAGGAGGTGCAGATGATTTTTATGGGGTCATTCAACACATATACGAGCTAGAGTACAATACTTTAGGCTATCCTAAGAAAGTGGTGGTGTTCTATTGTGATTGGTTTGATCCATCGAGAAGAGGTACAAGAGTGGATCCTAAATTTAATGTTGTGGATATTCGAATGGATGTAAGATATGAACTATTTGATCCATTTATCATTGCGCATAATGTAAGGCAAGTGTATTATGTCCCATATCCAGCATCACGAACAGACAAACATGGTTGGTGTGTTGCAATCAAAACAAAGCCAAGGGGTCGCATAGAATGTCATGATGTGGAAGATGATGAGCCTTACCAAGTAGATGAAATGTCACATTCCAATGAAGTCATTGAAGTTGAAGGCATTTTTGGATTACAAGATGTAGACGCTGATCCTGAAGAAGTGGATGAGCCTCAAGAAGTGGAACAACATGTTCAAGTAGTAGTAGTAGTAGTAGTAGAAGAAGAAGAAGAAGAAGAAGAAGAAGCAGATTATTTGGCAGAAGACAGTGAAGAGGGGGAATTAGAAGATGACTTTGAAGTCTCTAGCTCTGAAGAGGATTAGGCAAATAGGATAAATGTTTTTGAAATTTGAATTTTGTGATGGAATTGTGTTAGTTAATTGATGATTATTATTAGTATCTCTTTGTTTAGTTATCTATTTTGTGGTGAAATTATATTAGTGATTTGTTATAACTATTATTGATTTCTCTTCAATTAGTTCTCTATTTTTTTATTTATGTATGTTGAATTTGATTTATTATTTGTAATATTATTTCCCTATATATAGATATGACATCAGGAGGTTCTGACCCACCCCGACGCCTGCCCTCTCATGGCAATAAAGGGAAGGAGAAACCAAAGACAAAGAAGTCACGTTATGTCATTAAAGTACTATCACAAAGAGATACACCATCAACATCTGGCCAGAGCCCATCTCCATCCCCAGTTGTTGCACCCACACAATCACCATCCTCAGTTGCTACTGCCACCCCATCCCCCATACCATCTGCAGTTGCACCCACACCATCACCATCATTAGTTGCTGCAGCCACACAATCCCCATCCCCAACTACTACAGCCACACAATCCCCATCCCCAACTACTACAGCCACACCACCATCACAACAAGATATTCCATCATCCTCTGGACTTAATGTTGGGAACTTGTCTACCAATGGACATAATTCAGAGCTAGAAGAGGAAGAATTGCCACCCAATGATCGGCCTATGATTGAACCAGTTGGTGGAGGGTAAGAATTAATTAGAATTTACAAAGTTTTCACTATATATTATAGATGCAATTAATTGTCTTTTAATTTTGTGTGACCTTTTTGTATTTAGGTTTAATCCATGCAGGGTTGCGTCACAGGCTATCTCAAAGACCATTAAGCAGCAGTTTCTTCATCCATGGCCTACATGGGGAGCCATGAAAGAGAATGAAAAGGATGCCTTTTTCCAACGTTTTAAGGTAAGTTAATTATTTTTGTAAGATGAGCTTCTAATTAAAGAAGCTACTTAGTTGAAATTTAGTTATATATAAACAGTTTCTATTTTTAGTTAACTCAAAAAATCATATTGTGTATTGATGATACTAGCACATTTCATATTGGGACTTTTTTGGTAATATTTCTCACTGGTTTTGTGGACTAGTTTTTAGTCACAATATTATATTATTATCTTCTTGTTTTTGTGGGTGGAAAAATATGTGTCTTGTATAATGTTTGGGGTTAGTTTAGTTGAGTGGAGGAGATTGATATTTACCATTTTTTTAGCTAGCTGTTTTTGTTTTATGTTTGACAAGGGGTCTATGTTATTCTGTTTTGTCTTCAAATGTGGCACATCTTGTGCGTATTTGGTTTTATTCTGTTATGTTTCATGGATTCGTTCAATATTTGTTTCCATTACCGTATCAACCTAGGACGGTACTCAAATTACGTCCATTATATGCTGTGCATTGGTAATTGTAAAGCAGTTATAGCAATTTTTATGGTAATGGATTTTTTAATTTTTCAATAATTGCTGCAGTTTGATTTTGTTAGCTAAAAAACTGGTTAGCCAAATAATAACTAGTTACTTATTATTCCAGGGGTTTAAGTAATAAAACATAGTTAGATAGATAGCCAAAAGTCATTAATTAAGCCATTTAAAGATGCAGTCAGCTCTTGAACATTTACAAGGTGTATGCATTGGAGTTTTCATACTTTTCATTATATTAGTGAAGCACCATGAGTTAATCTTGCATGGTTCAACACTCAGCAATTTGACCCCCTAAAGTTACAAACTGTGGCATAAATTTAATCTCTTGTGCATGTGCAGAAAACCCCCCCTTATATAGTAACTAACCACAACTTGGTAAGTTCAAGTAGTTGAGTTGTTGACTTTTAACTGGTTTTCTCAAAAGGAAATAATTAAATTCTAGTAGTGTTCTTGGCCTTTTTCTTTTTCCAAATTACTACAGTGATGTCTTCCACCACCCTAACTACCTTTTGTTTCTTTCTATTCTCGACCTTTTTCTGTGCAATGACACCTTTGATTGGTTTTGAGTGAATCAATGATGGCTTGGAACAAATTTGAGATTGTGTAGATATTTTCCCTGTCTAATTATGAACAATGATTCATTTTGTTTCCCTCTTTTGGTTGTTAATACATAGCATCTTTTGGTTCACTACAATTTACTCATACTTGTATTATCTACATATATTTTCTTTATTTTGAGTTTGCTTTTAGTTAGTTTGTTCAAAACAAAGACTGCTCTTGCTGTTGGCAAGTTTTTTATATGTGTATTTTCCTCCTTGAGTCCCAACCTTGACATGTTTCTCCCTAGCCTTTTTAAAATATTTTATGGTCTCATAAAATTCTTTCTAGTTGTCTTGATTCCTAAATCTGCAAATAAATATTTAAATTTTGTTTTGTTCTTTGCCTATCCAAATAGATAGAAGTTTTTTTATATTGACATTAATTTTTTCTCCTCATACAGAGGATGGTGATGTGGAGGCCTGAGCACGAGGATCAAATCAGGAGAAATTTTCACTCCAAAGCTTCTCATAGATTGTCTGAAATGTTTAGGGATGCTCGATTGACTAATGAGAGGCCATACTGGCTTGGAGATGATGTGTGGAACCGTTTGTTAGCACATTGGAATTCAGCTTCTTTCCGGTAAAGTCTGCACAGGCATCCAAAAATCGGGGATCTGAAAAGGGTGGGACCCTACATACAGGTGGCTCCATTAGCACGCATGATCACGCTATGCGCATGGTGTGTACGTCAAATATTTTTGTGGTATTTGTTTAAAACTTAATAATTGTTAATTAAATTATCAATGTTTTTTTTAATTTTGCAGGCAAAGGAGTTTGGTCGGTTTGTATATATTGATGAGGTCTTTCAACAGACACATATAAGAAAGGCTACTGGTGAATTTGTAGATGAAAGATCTAGGAAAACACATGTGAGTCCATTGAATGATATCTTTATTTTTTCATTATTTTATTAATGTTTACCATATTAATGAAATAACGCCTTTTCTTTTGTGATACACAGGAAGATTTTCAAACTAAACTTTCTCAAGCTAGGTCCGAGGCTTCATCATCTGTTGGTGAATCAGAGACCAGCCCTCTTGACCCTGCTTTGGAGGAGAGTATTAGGACTCGATGTTGGGTCCAAGCTGCTGGTGGCAAGCACAAGGGATGACTTTACGGGGTTGGAGAGCTCGCTCGTGGTTATCGAGATGGGGACAGCAGCCTCATGCTTAAAAGGAAAGCACCAAGTAGTACCTCAAATGATTCAGATGAGATTAACCAATTGAGACAAGAGGTTCGTCGAACGAGGGAGGATAATGATCGGTTGACTCGTCAGTTTGAGTCATTTGTTGGTGCTGTCTTACAATTCCTACCACCTGATGCACAAACTATCGTTCAACAACACCAACAACAGTATAACCAGCAGGACCACCAAAACCACCACCAGGACCAGCAAGACGACCACCAGGACCAGCAACAGGATGACCAACACCAACAGGATGACCAGCAGCAGCAACAACAACAACAACATTCTCCAGATTATTCTGATTATTAAGAATGTATCGTGAAAAACATACTTAACGTTTTAATCTTTTTTATGTAGTTTTTAAATTTGACATGTTTTAAATTATGAATATTTGGACTTGATAATTAAGTTATATATGATTCTCATTTATAAACATCACCAAGAGATCTTTTTAAATGCTAAAATAGTTATTTTATTATTACTATTAATAAGCAGGTTCATATATATATCAAATTTATAAATGGAAAAAAAATGAAAATACATTACCTACGGATTTATCCGTCGGAAATCCGTCGGTAATGTATCAAATAATTACCTACAGAAATATCCGT
Organism: Pueraria montana var. lobata; assembly: GCA_026413185.1. NCBI lineage: Eukaryota > Viridiplantae > Streptophyta > Magnoliopsida > Fabales > Fabaceae > Pueraria > Pueraria montana. Next base: position 47,653,482 of record CM048649.1, on the reverse strand, counting down.
CGGTAATTACCTACGGATAAATCCGTCGGTAATTACCTACGGCTATTTCCGTCGGTAAAGAAGAAATCCATTACCTACGGTTAATACCGTCGATAATTATCGACGGATATATCCGTAGATAATTACCTACCAATAATAGCTACGGAAATATCCGTCGGAAATTACCGACGGATTCTAAATATCCGTCGGTAATTATTTTCCGACGACTAAATTACCGACAGAAATTTGCCCGTCGATAATCCGTCGGTAAAGTACGATTACCGACGGATTTTCATAGTCTTCGACGGATTTTGGCCGTCGGTAATGACGACTTTTCTTGTAGTGTATACCCTATCGGTATGTTGTTGTTAATGTGATTTGTTGTTGCACAATGTGTTTTTCTTTGCTTATGTTAATCAATTTCTTAGTACCCTATTGATATTAGGATCTTGATAATATAAGTTATAGTACATTGTATTGTTGCACTTTTGTTTAGGAACTCTCTTTTCTGACTGAACTTTTCTTTCAAATCATACAATATTTTGTGATGTTCAGTTTTCCTTCCTAATTCTATCAAAACTTTTAATAGGACAAATTATGAGGCATAAAATTTTTCAGGCACTCTCTATAATGATTAGTGTTAGTCACTTTTATTTTTTATTTTTTCTTGTTATTATTTGAGTTGAAGAGTATCTATTTTTTAAATAAATATATGTAGTGAATTGTATATTATTTTATGTCATTTCTCTATATCAAGTAAAATTAAAATTGGCATATTTTTAATGTTTTAATATACATTGTATTTTTTTTCACTACTATAATGTTCAAATCTAGACCCATCTATCATTCTTAATTTTGTGACAAATATGTGTCAAGTATATATTTTCTCTAATCATGTGCCTTAGTCAAAGAAATTTTAGATTATAATAAAAAAATTTAATTTGTTTTATGTTAATGGTGCAATTGGGCATTATTTCAAATCCTTTTATGCCAAGTTAATTCAAAGTCTAGATTGAATTATCTGTTGCCTTGTTATTGTTAAAGTATTCACTTTTGAAATTATTGAAAATATTTTGTTGAACATTCTTTAAGGCAATTACAAACTATATCATTCATGTATTTTATATGAATCATATTGATTTATATTTGGAGCTTTTCTCTTGAGATGAATTTATGTACTCTTATTTAAGTCATCAAAGCTCATTTGGTCTTATATATAATGATGAGTCATATTGATTTATATTTGGAGTTTTTCTCTTTAGATGACATTATATAGTCTTTAAGTCATCAAAGCTCATTGGTCTTATAGTGACACTATGAACCTTTTAACTTGATTATATATGGATAAATGTGCAAATAAATTATTCTTATCCTTTTGAGATTATAAATATGCAAGAGTGTCACTATTCCTCAAAATTTTCTAGCAGAACTCTACAATCATTTCCTTTTTTGATTGTTATAATACTCCATTTCGTAATCATATTCTAATTTTGATTTTAGTGGGAGTATTTTGCATCTTACTAGTTCTAGAGTTCTATTTTGAGATAAATATAAAATTGCTTTATGTACTTTTGTAATATTGACTCAATTAAGTAAAACCAACAACTTTGTTATTGTACTCTCTCCAATGTAGAGATCATGAAATTAATATTATGGTTCTTACGGTGATAAAGTCGTGTTTATTACATGCTAAGTCAAAGTGTTGTTAAGCATGTTTTGGTTTTCTTTGAATACGATTGTTGTTGAATATCATATTCTTTTGGCATAATTTTGATAATTTGCATAATTCTATTATATTGATGATAATTATACCCTATCGGTGTGTTATTATTGATATAATTTGTTAAGATAAAATGCACCATTTGTCCTACACTTATATCAGTTTTTTGTTTGAGTAGCCTATCAACATTGGAGTTTTGTAATGATATAAGTTTTCTCTTGTGCATTATAGTATTATATTTCTTATTTATTGTGTATTTTGAGATTCTTGAGAGAGATCTCAACAAATAAGAATTCTCTTTAATGAGGCATGTTTTGGTTGTATTTGTATGGAACCATTTAACTCTCTGAGTATGTGACAATTTACACACATGTTTCCTTGTTGTTCCATACTAGCTTCTTTGTCTAAACCTTTTATTAATTGGGCAATTTTATGCAATCGAATATTCTAAAATTTTTCCATTTACCTATCACGATGCAAATTTGTTTAATGGAATATTTTATAGAAACAGATTGCTATTATGTGGGTAGTGGACATACCCTATCGGTATGACATTACTCGATATGATTCTAGTGTGATAAAGATAATAGTTGAATTTTGTTTAGCTCTTTGGATATTTTCCTTAAAATTAAGTCAACTATTTTTTCTTTATCAAGTGGGAGAATCTAGCATTTTGAAAGTAATGTCCTATAAATGGACTGTGTTGACACAAGATCTCTACCTCAAATGCCCAATTAATCATACATGAGCAACCAAATTTATTTGTCTTGATAAAATGGTTTTCTTGTCACATACTATTTGTAATCACTTTGTTGTTAGGACCTACATTAAGGATTTTGTGATAGTCTCTTATAAAATATTGTTTTGTGATAACTCTCTATTGTCATATATTTTTTAGTGGACAATTCTTGATAGGACAATATAGGAATCCCAAATTTGAAGAGATTAATTTCTCTATACCATATTTTGTATGTTTGCTTATGGTATTTCATATCGTAATTTTGTTGATGCTATATGCTTTATTTGGGATATATAGATAAACCTATGTCCATCATAGTTTATGATGAGAGTTAGAGACTATTTGTTGCTATATCCTTAATATTTGTTGAGTATAGGTCCTATGTACTTCCGCTGCGTGTAACCAAATCTTATACTTAAGTGTGTGTAGATATTGTTTATAATTGTAGCACTTGAGTTTATGTTTTGAGTGAGTAATTGAAAACTTGCAAGTGATCCCATATTCTACTTCTAAATATTAAGGATTTTCTATCTCACTCATGTTTGTAAAGTAAAGGTTACCTTGTTTACGTGATCCTTTTGAGGGTCAATATTTTTTTAGGATTAATATTTGTTATTATACGTGGTTAATTATGAAACCCTTTTGTAAAGCTCTGTAATTGATAGATGGACTGTATGTTGGGTTCATATTCTCGTTTCTAACCACTTCCTCATTAATCCTACTCTACTCTACTCTACTTCTCTCTAATACGTATTTCTTTAAGAGAGAAAATAGTGAATTTTTATTCACATTATCTTACAGAGCTATAATCTCACTATCATTAGAGTATTTCAATTCTAGTGGGCTCTAATGAAAATCCTAATCTTATTTTTTGGTATATAAAGGATTAGTGGGAGCATATAACCTTTTGTTATGTCTCGAGACTTATCAAATTTGTATTGTCATATATTCTTGTGCACATTTAATGATCATATGACATACTCTAGAAGGACTTTGTTATTTATTCTTGTCCTTTTGTGTTGAGGTACGTAAAATCCATTGTATCTTAGTAGGCATCTTTAGCAGATGTCAAGGCCATTTTGTTGGGTATTGCACAATTAGTCTTTTGGCATGCAATTATCTTGTTCATCTCTTTTACCCAAAACTTCACATTTTGTTTGGTCGAAATTTATAAGTATATTGTAAATACAATACTCCTATCGAGTATGATTCTCTACATTGTTGAGGTGCTTGTGATGATAGTACTCCTATCGAGTACAATTTTGCACCATTGAGGTACTTATGAATTTTATGTTTAGACCATTGATCTAAGTGCTTGCTCATATTGACATTTTGTGGCCACATTAATCTAGAGTATCGTTTCATTTAAGCTAGGTGTCTATGTCATCCCAATAGGAAATTAATGGATTTCCTAATTGTCTTCGGGTTTGCGTAGTCACTTATTTCGTGAAACTCAGATTAATTGAATGTCAAATATTCTAAGAGCATTTGTTGATTTAGCCCATCAGTGATCACTCTTGTTATTGGGCTATCGTGAGCACTTAGATGCATGTGAATTATGTTCTGGCCTTTGTAGCTTTTCAGACTTAAATTGATTATAGTGTTGAAAGAAAACATTTGATTCACTGACTAATGACTTAGTTATTGGAGCTTTTGAGAATTTTTACAGCTCACATGTGTTTGGTTAAGCCTTTTGATGTTTTAGGTTAGTGGGAGTCTAAAAACACTCTATCATGAGATATGTATATAGTAATATTATCTTAGTAACATATCTCTTATAGCATTTTTAGATGCTTGAACCATTGTTATGTAGCATATTTTGACTATTAAGCTATGTTATTCCGTATATTCTTTTCTTGTAAGAAATATGACTATTTGATGCGCAGGATATGTATCCCTATCGAATATTATTTTGTAGCATTAGAGATTTTAGATTTCTTACATTGTTGTTGACAAATTATTGAAATTGTCATTTTAGTCTTGATGATTCTTATTTTGATTATTGGTTAATACTATCCAAGTGGGAGAATGTTAAAATATTTGTTGTGGATTAGTATCAATCAATAACTATTATATTATCTTTTAGTATCATCAATCGACAATTAAAGATAAGATACTTATCTTATGTATATTTCGGATATTTTGGATTGGATTATGATAAGATTGACCCTGTGATGGGTTGGGTCAATCATTTAGTAGATAGTCCATTGAGAGGTCCCTACCTACTGCTATGAGATTATAAATTTGCTATCCCATTAAGCAAATTTACTGACTCTCTTTGACACTCAAATTCTCTTAAACAATCCCCTAGAAAAGTGGGCAGAAATCCTCTCAAGAGTATTTCAAGGGTTTCTTCCGGCAAGCAATTCTCACATAGATGGATGCGAATCCAGGTTAGTAATGATAATCTTCTTAAGTTTTATCACTATAATCACATGCTATAATTTGTATCTATCTGCGTTGTTTATATTATTTTCCATCAAGTTCTACCCATATATCAATAAGGGCAGCAGCAGGTATCCTCTGGACTTCAGGAAATAAGCTTAGGTCCCTAAAACACTCAGCCACATTAGCATCCAATTACACACCACATTGTAAACATTGAAACTAGCAACTAGAATATGCAATATAATTGCGCAAAAGAGAGTACCTTGTTGACAACATTAACAGGAATGTCAGAGCTACCCTGATTCAGGGATGCAGAGTGGCGAAATAAATCTATAGCATCGGCTTCATCAAGTGATTTCAACACGTATGGCTGGCCAAATCCTTTAATTGTGAAACTTGACGTCACCAAAACCTTGTAGTTTGGGATCTGAAACGCAAATTTGTCAACAAGAGACGCTGACTCGGCCAAACATCATCCATGACCAACAGTGTTGGGTTTTCCCCAATCTTTTTTAGCAAATGTCCCAATTGATTAACCGTATCTTCCTCACTTTGAAACTCTGGCATTTCATAACCGGTGTGTTGAAACAATCTCTGCACTATGGTACTCAACTTGGGTGTTTTTGCAATGGTGAAGAAAAATATGTTCTCCTTGAATTTACCTAACCAAATTCTAACATGTTTAGAGGTCTGCAAATTTATTCTACTACATGCAGAAATAACGAGAAAATAATGCTTTTCTAATATTACTTCATATTGACGACTAGAAGTCGTTCTAAAGTTCCTATTCCTCAAACATGTTTATTATACAGGAGAAAAGATGACATTCACCAGAAATATGATCAAAACTTCCTATGGCAATTATTCTTCTCTACTTTGATTAAATTTAAAACCCATTTGTAGCATTTTAACAAAAAGAAAAAAGGAAAGCATTCATTTGTAGCAAATAGCTTATTGTGACTAAAAGTGGCAAGCTCCATGAAATGTGACTTCTACCCAACTAGATTCACAGCTCAATCATATAACTACCTAATGGTTACAGATCAATAGAAAGAGAAAATCTACAAACAACTAGATTCACAGCATTCATATATGCAATGTCTTGTTTTGTATATCGATTTTGAGTATCCATTGTACCCCATATATAATATACTGTCTTTGATGAGGGAAAAATAAAATTGAGAATGCATACCTTTGACATCCTCGTCCCAACAAAACTTTAGGGCCAACGTTGACTTCCCCGAACCTCCTGTTCCAGTTACCATGAGCATGGAGCCAGCATGATGGTTGTTCAGCAACTTGAGCTTCAACTCCCTCAAATGAACATCTAACCCAATAGTGAAAGCAGGGGGATCCAGCGGCAAACACACGTCTTTTAATTCAGTCCTTCTGGGACCATTTTTCACAAGGGTCGCATGAATCTCGGTTACCATCCAAAAAGCCCACAAAGCCCTGTGGGCTAGGGCTAGCCCATGGGCCTTAAGTTTCAATACTATGACATACTTTTTTTAATACTCAAGTCAAGATCAACCAAAAACAACCCTATTTGAGGTCGACCGAAAACAGCCTCGACAGAGGTTGGCCGAAAACAATTTCGATCGAGTCGGCTGAAAACTGTCCCGACAGAGGTTAGTCGAAAACTATCCCAGCAAAGGTTAATAGAAAATGCCTTGGTTGAGATAGACCGAAAATAACCCTAGCCGAGGTCGACCAAAATAAATCCTAGCCGAGGTTGCTTGAAATAGTCCAGGCCGAGGTCAGATGAAAATAGCCCTGGTCGAGGTAGGATGAAAATAGTTTCAGCCGAGGACGGCAAAAAATTTTCCTTGTCGAAGTCGGCCAAAAATTGCCACGACTAATTGTTGATTGAAAATGCCCCAGCCGAGGTCGTCGAAAATAACCCTAGTTGAGGTCGGCCAAAATTAACCCTAGTCGAGGTTGTTCAAAAACAGCCCTGGTCGAGGTCAGCCAAAAATAGTTCAACTCGTGGCCAGCCGAAAATTGTCCCTACCAAGGTCGGCCAAAAACTTCCCCGGCCAAGGTCGACCGAAAATAACCCTAGCCAAGTTCGGCCGAAAACAACCCTGGTCGAGTCGACCGAAAAATGCTCCGTCCAACATCAGCTGAAAATATCTTTAGCCGATGTTGGCCGCAAATAACCCTAGCTGAGGTAGGCCAAAAATAACCCTAGATGAGGTAGGCCAAAAATAACCCTAGCCGATGTCGGCCGAAAACAGCCTTGGTCGAGGTCAGCCTAAAATTACCCTAGTCGAGGTCACCAAAAAACAACAATGACAAAGGTTGGTCGAAAACAGCCTCGGTCAAAGTCGGTCAAAAACTGTCCTGGCCGAAATCGGCCAAAAATAACCCTAGTCGAGGTCACAAAAAACAACGATAACCAAGGTCGGCCAAAACCAATCATGATTGAGGTTGGTTAAAAATTGTCCCAGCCGAAATCAGCCTAAAATAACCCTAGCCAAGGTCATTGAAAATAACCCTAACCGAAGTCAACCGAAAATGTCTTTGCTGAAGTTGGTCAAAAATAGCCTCGGTCGAGGTCAACAAAAAATGCTCTGCTCGAAAGCGAACGAATAGCATGACTTGTGGGGCTAACCCCTTAAGCCCTGGCCCTGGCCCCATATTAAGTGGGGCTTTGTGGGTTAGGGCCTTTTACGGTCCTCATTTGAAGGGCCAAAAGCCCCTAGGGCCATTATGATGGGCCAAGTGATGACAGCTCTATCCATCACCTGATTCTGCAACCCTATCCTTAGTATCTGACCTTGCATAACCAACTTAAAGTACTTTAAAATTGACTCCTCCAACTCTTGAAGTTCCTCTTGGTAATTGGCCTTATGACAGCAATTCCACCACTGGACTTTGGAGCACTCCTTAACGAGATTCTTCCCGTTCTCCATCTGATCGGTTAGTTCCTTCATTTCCTCAGTTGATTTATCCAATTGGTTGTAGAGATCATCTATCTCCTTAGCCAACCCTTCTACTCTTCTGAGGGTGGACTCCAAGCTTTCCAGGGTGGGTCTGAACTTCACAGCCTTGTCTTTCATATCCACCACAGCATCCAACAGCTCCTCAAGTGGTTTTCCAAGAACAACATCCAGAATCACATCCATCAGTACTGCCCAGAACAATAAATTAACCAAAAACACCCAAAATCAGAAACTTTGATCTAGCAAAGGGGGTCTAGCTCAATCAATTGAACAATACGTGTGTGAGTTGTTGTAAATCTCACTACTACCTGAGTTCAATTTTTACTAATCAGAAAAAGAAACTTTGATCCAACGTTGGTGAATGGTGAGTGAGCCAAACAAACATAGGCGAGCTACTTAAAAGGAAGGTATATAAAAAGAGTCACAAAAGAAGTTTCTGGGAAAATAGCAAAAAGAACAGTGAAATACAGAATACTAACAAAAATGCTCAGAAGTTACGTTGTAGCATCCGATTCCAGCTGTTTTTAACTTTTTGTTCACAGTTCACACCAATCAAGGAACATGGAAAATGATGGATGGATGGTTGCCTTGCCTCTCTGAAAATTGAAAGATTCTATTGGATTTGGATATCTAGCATTTATTGCTTTTTTGTTTTGACAAGGTCACTTCACACTAGTTTCCTTTAACAATGATTTTTAAAGCCATCTTTTGTTCGCTTTGCTTTCGGGTCAGTGAGGTCAACACGATGACTTCAGCTATGTTCACATTCTAATACTGTTCATGCGGATAAAGATTAGTTAAGACTTTTCTCTAAATAGTTTATAAAAAAATTAATTAAGTTTTTAGTCTCTAAATTTTTTAAAAATTTAGTTTTTAGTTCCCGAACAAAAGTTTGACCGGTCAAAGTTCCTAAACTTTTTTAGAATTTGGTTGTTAGTCCTTGAACAAAAGTTTGAACGCCATTATTTTTATTTTTTTTAAAAATTTAGAGACTAAAAATCAAATTTTTAAAAAGTTTAGAAACTTTGACCTGTAAACTTTTGTTCAGGGACTAAAAACCGATTTTTTTAAAAAGTTTAGAGACTAAAAACTTAGTTAAAAAAAAAAAAGACTTTGTCTAAATAATTGTTCTTATTATACGTAATAAGTGATTAGAGAAATTCTAAATAATGGATCATATACATCACATCAGTTCCCTTATTCTCCCCATTCATTTTCTTGAAATCTAATGGTTAAAAATAGTTACTCATTATAAAACTGATGTAGACAATGAGGGTCATAGAAAGTTGTCACTTTCGATAGGGGTGAGCAAATGCATTCGATCAGACCCAAAACCGCACTCCCCGAACAAAAAAATGGCATTTGGGTGGGTTCGGGCGGATAAGCGGATATAGCGGGTTGAAGAAATCGATTTGGAGTGGGTTTCGTTGGGCGAGTTCGGATTTGATATTATCAATCCATTGATGCCCGACCCGTCCGATTGATGTTATTACATATGAAAGTAGGCCATTCAGCCAAAGCCCAGCGCCTTTATGTGGCCCAATCCGCTATTTTAGAAACCCTAGTGCGGTAGTGCCTTTATTATACCTTGCGCTACTTCTCAATTTCAGTTTCATTTCGATCAAATCAATAGAAACCATAGCTCCTCTCCTCAACTCTCTTTCGTTCTCTGAATGTCTGCTATGGCTTCCTCTTCCCTCTTTCTCTGCCTTGTTTCCACTATCTGCTACCCTCACACCAATACTTAATAACCCTCACTTACGACATCCCTATTGAACCCACAAAATTTGTGCTTGATCTTGAAGGTTATGCATGTGGTGTTCTCAGTCAGTTTGACAATTTCTACTTGGTGTTCTCACCTGGTTATATGTTTTCTTTTTATTTTATTTTTTCTTGTCCTTGTACTGCACTTATTATCATTTTCTTCTTCTTTTACAGATTTGCTGTACAATTCTTTGGTCAATGGTCACTACAAGTTTCTGCAAAGAAATATTTTTTTTACCGTGGATATTGTTTCACTTTGTGCTTGCGTGATGGAAAAGCCCTTAATTCTTTTAGCTAATGTGTGGAATTTGTTAAGTCATGGTTTATGTTTTTCATCGAAATTAAAATGATGGAATCAAACAAGATTAAACATATTGTTATTGCATCTTTTAAGATTTGGGTAAAAGTATAGTATGGAATCAAGATTAAACAAAGATTAAATGTATATATATTATAATTATAATTATAATTTTATTGACCAATTAAGTAAAATGCCATGGAACTAAGCCAACACAGTAATTGATGATTTTAAATTTATAATTAATTAAAATATGGATATAATTGGTCTTTGTGCTAAAATTTCAAATGGCCCAATTCCATATCTATGACCCATTTAGCTTTTAAAAATTAAAAACTGTGAAAAAAAACATGGTCAAAACTTAACAAGGCTCAAGAAATTAACTGACCCAAAGTAGGCCCAAAACCATTTGAACCCGCCCGTTCCGCCCATGACCCACCCAATCCGATGACTTAAATGGGTGGAAACGGGCCTGGTATTAAAAGGGGTTGGGTTGGTTCGGATTGGGCTTTCTGGGCCCGAATCCGTCCGAACCCGCCCACTGATCACCCCTAACTTTCGACATCGATTCAAAACTGATATAGAAAAGACATTTTTTACATCAGTTTTTCACCACTTCTCATTAATGACTCTCTCCTACTTTAGATGTGAGACCCACCAAAATTAGTGAGTATCCATTAGAAAGTGTTAAAGAAAGCGTCGCTAGTATTTCTCTTAATGTAAACTCATGCACTTACGTCTAGTGCATTATTTATTTTTTATCCATTTATTTATTTATTAGCTAACCTTTAGTACAATATCTAGAATTGGTCTTACATCTTGAAAAATAGTCGTTTAATGTATCTTTTTTCAACTCTCAGGATATGAAATGAATGAAAAGAAAAAAGAGACAATAAAGAAAGAAAAAAATATGATAAATTAATGTTGTGTTAAAAAAATAAAGATAAAAATATATAATATTATTTTTATTTCATATTTTTATAACACATGTTATAATATTTTATATTTTTTATTACATCAATCATTCTATTTTACACTTGTTTTTTCTTTTCTTATTATCTTAAATGTAAAATTTATTATGAGAATGTGAAGTAAAAATATTAATCTAAGAAAGTTATAATATAACAGGAAACCTCAAAAAAATAATTATTGATAGATCAAAAGTCGGTTAAAAAATGCTAATCTTTTTATCCACTTACCCTGTATTTGGTGATGAGAAAAGAAAGAGAGAGAATGGAAGGGAATAAGTAAGAAAAAAAACAAGAGAAATAAAGTAAAAATATAATAAAAATTAAGATTGTTTGATTAAGATGAAATGGAATTTTTTTTATCCATAGGAATTGAAGATAGGTATCGAAAGTTTACAACAACTCACGTACCATGTTCAACCAACTAAGCTAGACCCCTCGGTTAAGATGAAATAGAGTGAAATAGAAGATAAAAATTTGAATTAAAGTAATTGATTTACCCCTAATTATAAACATGTTTTTTCAATTTTTTGTATTTATGGTGGATACGAAAGGGAAAGTAACCCATTCACTTCTTTCTATATATCGTTGGAGTTCGACAACGTCTAAGACCATTTCTAACAGCAGTTCTTGGCACAGGTTCTTATGTGGAAGAACCATTTTTCACATGAACTTCCACTAGAGCAACACCAAAGTTCTCCACAGTGGAAGAACAGTTCTTCCACAAGAACCCAACCACTTGCAATAAAAAATTGATTTTTAATGTCTCTTTTTAACATATTTAATAGGGAAAATTAACCAACCATTACACAACCAGATTGAAGAAGATGAAAAGAGGATTATACAACAACAACCCATGATCAAAAATATAATTTCACAATAGTTCATCCCAAGAACAAATTACAAAAATAAATAAATTAAGTGATAAAAATTAAGAAAAAAATCCAAACATGACAGATCTGGAAGAAACACCTTCTGAGATCCAAACATCGTTCACCGTTGTGGCCATGCACATCAACCACCACCGCTGGATGGCGAGGAGGTTTGAGGTAGGCGTTGCGAAATCGTGCTGCCAGGTTCTGCGTCCCATCACTCCTTCGACATGTGGTGGTTTCAAGGTAGGCACGATTGTGGTGGTCGACGATGTCATGGCGGAATCAAATATGGATCACCGTCATTTGCCATCGCAGATCTAGACTGATCACCAAGGTGACAGAGAGGGGATGAAGGAGTTGGAGTAGCGCGACGGTGTTTTGTGGCCAACGTGGAGGGGCAACGAGAGGGGGATAGAGAAATAGAAGGTAGATGGGTGTGGCAGAGAAAAGAGAAAAGGAAGCGAACAGGTGGGGTGGGCATTGATTAGAAAGGAGAAAGAGAAAAGAGAAATGGAAAATATGGTGGGACCATAGAAATTAACTTAAGAACTTAAAATTTGGTTCTACCACTGGAGAAAAATACTCTTAAAGTTCTTAAAACCCACATGTCACTAAAGGGCCCATTTAAGAGTGGTTAAGAACCCAAATTAAGTTCTACCACTAAAGATGCTCTAAGCAACAATTCCTTGAATAATTAATGATATTTGAAAGGAACAGTAGCATAAACAAGATCAAGTCAAAGAAAAAATGAAATAAACATAGGAACAAAATATTAATGATACTGGTTAGCCATATCAAAGCTCCTTGCGGAGGAGCCATGTTTTCAAAGTGTTCTCTCCTGTCTTCGCCCAAATTCATCACTATAACAAACCTACCAACGTTTTTGAATCCTGCACCCATATTCATCCATAGAAGAAGCTCCACAAGACCCTTGCATCTCACACTCACCAAAGCAGAGGGAAACCTCGACTCATATTCAACCTCAACTTCCACTTCTTCTCCTTCTCCTTTTGCCAATGCCAAATGGTTTTCATGTTTGGCGAGGATGTTCCATTGAAGGATGAATAAGCAGTCCAAAAACCCCTTGCTGGAGAGTGGTAATGACAGGATGAATGAACAACTCTCTCTCTCTCTTGGCCTACCACAAGATGCACGAGGATACTTTGAAGGGCATCACGGTAAAATTGCATCAACAGTGACCATATCTTCTCACTTCCACTCAGATTAGAGGAGATTATTTTTTTATGTGAGTCCCATCTAAATTTTTAAAAAGACGCTATCCAAATTTGGGTTTTTTTTAGTTCTCCAAATTTAGAAAAAAAATGCTATCTAAATTGCTATAAAGTCGAAAAACAAAACAAACATAATTTGCAATGATTAAAACCAAAAAAATAATTTTACAATGATGAAAAGTAAAAAAAACGCTAAATTACAAGGACTAAAAAAGTATTTAAACCTTTTTTTTTATTGACTTAATTCTAATGGTTTTTAACTGCCAAAAATCGTACTTTAAATATAAAATAGAAAATCAAATTATACCTTGAACTATTGATCTCATCTCGAATCCTTGCAAGCCACACATCACAAGCCACCAATCAAAAGAGTTTGCCTTGAGCTATTGACCTCATCTCGAATCCATGATAAAGGATCATGATAACTAAAGAAACTTGGTCCACATATTATGGGGGAGAGCGTAATAGAGGTTATAGAAAATTAATAAATCAGTTAAGAAGTTAGTTAGGTAGTTAACACAATTAGCTCTATAAGTAAGAGAGCCTCTATTGTATAATTTTCATCTTTTTCCATCAATTCAATATGTTCTCTCATGAGTATCAATATGCTCTCTATCTCTCATATCTTCATCCCTTTGATACAAGGATTCATAACATGGTATCAGAGTGATATACTATGCTTCTGCAAACGACTCTGATGAAGATCTATGCGATTCAGATTTAAACTGTAAGGAAGAACATGATTTTGAGTCAGGGGAGGAAGCTTCTTATTCAACACCACAACAAGCATTGAGCCTCTTTGATGTTCTTGAATCTGCTACCACGGAGGAGAACGACCATTGCATAATCGGCTTCGACAGTTTTGGGTAAGAATCAGATCTTGATACGATACTTTTGGCTCCTGTATTTCTAATCAAACCAACAACCGACGGCTTCAAGATCAGACAAATCATCTGCTTCCTCATCGTCAAAAAGAAGGAACAACGACAACCTCGTCAAGATCCTCCTTGTAAGAAGCTTCAACAATTTGATTTCCTCTTCCTGCAATTTTAGGTTTGAAAATTTTGGTGCGACTCTGAATGGAGTTATGATGGTTATTGTGTTCTAAAGATAAAGCATGGCATGGACTTATAATAATACATGCATGTAGTTTATAAAAATTAAAAAGAAAAAAAAAGATTGTTGGTAGTATGAATTAAACCCAGTCCTATTAGCAAAATGTTTTGATCTGTATAACTTAAGTTTCGGATTTGGATTTAGTGACTTTGTGGAGGGAAAGTCACCATTTTAGATCATAAAATTAATTTAATGGTCTAGATTTTGCCACTTGTTTCAAAAGATATTTTTAATTTAATTAATGATTTAGTTTTTATATTTTTTATTTAACCAATAGTCTCAAGTATTGTTCAAATTATCAAAAAACTTCTAATGGTTATTAATCTGTCAAAAACATTTTACAGAAAAGAAATTTCTTAAGTCAGAAAAGACTGTTATGGACAGTAAAATTTTCCCAAAAAATCACTGATTAAATAGAAAATAACTCTGCACCAGTTAATCTACACGCTTAGTAGTATTTTTTTATGGTTTTAAAGTATAAAAGAAATATAAAAACTAAATTAAAAAATATTTTTTAAAACAAGTGACAAAATCTACACCGTTAGATTAATAAAATGGTCTAAAAATAGGAAAAAGTTGTGACTTAAGTTTCATGACATTTGACAAATCAAATAATGTTATTTATTCCATCCCTCTCGATTTCTCTACCAAACTTGGAGGAAGGACAATTGGCTAAGAATTAATGAAAAGGATGAACTAACTAATTACCAAATTATTTTTATCTTTATTCTTGATGTTTAATGTGTTTTTTTTTTCCATACCCCTCCCAACATGATTTATTTCATACCTAAATTGGCATCACCAGGATTGATGTTTTTATCTTTACACAATATGGGTATTTCCCTCCCAACATGATTTATTCTATACCCAAAGTGGCTTCACCAAGGTTCGAGCCTTGGACTACTTGGTTAAGGGACAATAAGTTGTTACCACTTTTGCCAACCAATATTGGTAATGTTTAATGTGTTTGACAATTCTAGATTAATAAGTTTATATTTTTTTTAGCACTCCATTCCCTTCCACAGAATATTCAACCAATGAACTGCAACGTTTGTTTTATTCTATCATTCAATTTTCGAACAATATATGAAAACTTTATTCATTTTCCTTACAATATATGCCATTGCATTCCACTTATTATAATATCAAGAAAAGAACATCAATTTTACCAAAATTATACAATCACTCCAAAAATGTAGAGAAAACCATAACAGAAGCTCGTAATAAATTCAAAGGACAAAAAATTGGTTTTCAAAATATACAACGCCACCAAACAACAATGCGAAAGCTACATTTATCTACCTTCTCAGCTTTTATCCTCTTGATTGTGTTGCCAAACGCAAGTGCCAGAATGAAAATTATAGAAGCCAATTTAAGTTGAAATCAACTTGGACCACCTTTACCTCTAGATCACTAAGCATGGTTTTGAAAGTGTTGTTTTTGGGGTTTATGAGAGCAAGAAAAATTAACATGCAGAGAAAGCTTATTTTATTTTATTGAAACAGCTCTATATAAATAGCACAATGCATATCAGATACATATGTTATTTTTAGGGATAATAGCATAATTTAAAATTAAAAAAACAGAATCATATCTCCTAATATTTGAAATGTAAATCAAACTCCTAAAAATCTGCTACATGAAGAGCAAGTAACAAAATCCTAAAGAATATCATAAAAATAGACTTTCAAAAATCTGTTGTTGCAGCTTCAGGTCATTCAAATCAACACTCCTCCTTGACTTGAAGTTGCATGTTCAAAGTTATAATTTTCAAAAAAATTCAAATCTGGCTCTTGCTTTTCTTCTTTTATTTTGCTTGTAATTTTTCTCGTTGTCTTTCTTGGATGGGACCACCACCACATTCCACTTCAGCTTATCCTTCAGATATTGAATCATTTGACTTGCATCCATAGCTCCTTTTACCATCACCAAATCCTTGTCTTTGTCAAGATTTATAGATTCCACACTTTTAAACTTCAGAATGGTTTTTGGAATTTTTGAAATGCAATTGTTGTTGTTCAATTTGATCTTCAAAACCATCTCAGTCTTTGTAGGCTTATTTTGTTGAGGCTTCTGGTCTTCAAGTTTTTCCTCATGCGGCTTCTTCTCTTGCTATTTCTTGTTGGCATTGTCATCTTCCTTGTCTTCTTGCTCCTCCCTCATCAAATCTAAGGAAAAACTCTTGCCTTTCATATGAACTTTGACCACTTCTAAGTTGTTTGCATCTTTAATCACACAAATTTTGTGTTCAAACGACACCTTGTAGCCTTTCTCCATCAACTGAGCAATACTTAACAAATTTTGATTAATCTCAGGAACATATAAGACATCAGAAATTAATTTCAAACCTGCATGGCTTTCAATTGCAACTGTTCCTATGCCTTTCACAGCAATATGTGATCCATTTCCAATTCTTACTTTAGAAATCACAGTTTCATTAAGCTCTTTAAAGAGCTCTTGATCATGAGTCATGTGATTTGTACAATCGCTATCTATAAGCCAACCTTTTTTTGGAGTTGTTGGTTGTAAAGCATGATGTTGTAAAGAGTTGTTCCTCTTCTAGTTGATCCTCTGCAACCTTGACCTCCTGTTGTTGATGGTGAGACTTGCATATTTTTTCCACATGTCCCAACTGACCACACTTGTGGCATTTTGCATCTGGCCTCCCCCAACACTTGTTGTGTGGATGATTATTTTTTTTGCAGTAGGGACAAGGTGAAAAGATGCGTCTATTGTTGCTTTGGTTGTATTTGCTGCCTTTGTAGTTCTTGGCTTGGAAAGCTCCTTCTACAGATCCTTCTTGCCTCAGAAGCCTCCTTTGTTCTTGTGCCTGTAGTGCATTCACCAATTCTGCCAGAGTAATACTTGATAAATCCCTTGAGTTCTCCAAGGATGTAATCGTGGTTTCAAATTTTTTAGGTACTGTGACTAGAATTTTTTGAACAATTCTATCATCTGAAAAATCAGTACCAAGGAGCCTTACATTGTTGACTATGCCAAGAAGCCTGTCAGAGTATTCCTTAATTGTCTCTGATTCCTTCATTCTCTGCATCTCAAATTCTCGGATCAAGTTCAGCGCTTGCATCCCTTTCACCTTTTCATTTCCATCGTACTCTTCCTTCAAAAACTCCCAAATCTCATTGGGTGTTTTTAGTGTCATTATTTTGATCAACATAGTCGACGATACTGCAGCAAACAAGGTTGCTCTTGCTTTTGACTTTCTCTGTTTTCTCTCTTTGTGATTTTTGATTTGAGCAACCGTTGGATTATCTGGTAGGGGTGGAACTTCATACTCATCTTTAACGGCTTCCCATAGATCGCAAGCATCAAGATAGGCTTCCATTCTAACAGCCCAAAGGTGATAATGTTTTCCATCAAACAATGGAAGTGCAATTGGAATGGATGAACCTTCTGGATTCATTTTGACGTAGGTGTGTGTTTGTGTTTATGAATTATGGGTAGGCTCACTCAATCTCACAGATCCCTCGGATGAGAGCTCTGATGCCAATTTGTTGTTTTTGGGGTTTATGAGAGCAAGAAAAATTAACATGCAGAGAAAGCTTATTTTATTTTATTGAAACAGCTCTATATAAATAGCACAATGCATATCAGATACATATGTTATTTTTAGGGATAATAGCATAATTTAAAATTAAAAAAATAGAATCCTATCTCCTAATATTTGAAATGTAAATCAAACTCCTAAAAATCTGCTACATGAAAAGCAAGTAACAAAATCCTAAAGAATATCATAAAAACAGACTTTCAAAAATCTGTTGTTGCAGCTTCAGGTCATTCAAATCAACAGAAAGGTTTCCATAATGCAGCCGTTTCTTCATCACATACCATAACCCTTAAACCCTCAAGCTCCGTGATTGAGTATGGTAATTCAGTCAATCTCGTGCAACCTCTGCAATTGAGATTTTCTAAACTACGCAACTCCCCCCATGTTCTCTGGTAACTTAGCAAGGCTTACACAGTCAGAGATGTCAAGAAAGTTCAGTTTATGAAGGCTTGTGATTGAGTCTGGCAACTCTTCTAAATTGGTACAGGAAGTAAGCCTTAGTGTTTCCAAGTTGACCAAGTTTCCAATTCCTTCAGGAAGTGCAGAAAGCTTGTGGCAGTTTGTGATACTGAGCTTCTTTAGGGACAGAATATCAGAGAGCCCAACTGGCAATTGCTTCATATCACAGTAGTCAATGTTCATCTCCTCCAAATTTGGCAGCACATTAGAGACTTGGATGGTGCTATTTTTGAATGCTTCATTCACATTGCACATAAAGAAAGAGAACTTCTGCAGATTCTTCAATTGCACTCCAGTCTTGCTCAGGAAAGGAATTGAAACCTTCTCTAATCTGATTCGTCTAAGTTCAGATAGATAATCAAGCAAGTCGAAATTTTCCAAGTCTGCACGATGGAAGTCATAATTGGTTATTATCAAGACTTTTAATTTATTCATTCTCTGCATGAACATTGGTAGTGAGCGCTTCTTTTCTCGAAGGTTCAGCACTAGAACCTCAACCTCAGATCAGATGGCTGCAAGTTGCACCATTCTGAAGTGAATGCTTCATCTGCAAAAACATATTCAATAATTAGTGATTGAGTACTCTCTCT
This sequence comes from Pueraria montana var. lobata, assembly GCA_026413185.1. Taxonomy (NCBI): domain Eukaryota; kingdom Viridiplantae; phylum Streptophyta; class Magnoliopsida; order Fabales; family Fabaceae; genus Pueraria; species Pueraria montana. The sequence continues at coordinate 47,634,844 of CM048649.1, read as the reverse complement.
CTCAACACGTGTGTCACTCTACATCAAGACAAGAAGATGAACATACCGGTTGATATGGATATATAGTGTGCGGGCTACAATGTGGTACTCATTTTGTGTAGTCCACCATTCAGGAAGATTGCTACCACTTATGTCAATAACTAGTCTTTTCCTCTTCTCTTGATTCTCCTGGCTTGTTTGAAGGATAGCTAGGTCCCGAAGAAGACCATGCTGCGTAACATAGTGGTAATTGTAGTCAACTGTGCCACTTGCAGTATTCCTGATCAAAATTACTCGCTTTTAAGTTAATGGATAGAAAACAACACTAACAATATTCTCTTCATCTAACAAAAATAAACTTTGTAACAGCTGCAGTAGAAAGCACCAATTATATCTTGTGTCTAGAATATTGGATTTCACATTATAAAATTCCTGCAATTTAAGTTTTGTACATCGTTGCATGTATAAGTTTTGTACATCGTTGCATGTATAAGTTTTGCAATTTAAGTTTTGTACATCGTTGTGTCTAGATCCTTAAAGATGGAGAAGTCATGTATAAGTTTTGTACATCGTTGCATGGATTAAAGAATAATTTTAAAAAATTTCGTTATTATTATTATTGTTGTTGGAGGGGAGAAAGGTAATTTGATTTTTCAAAATAAGTTCACATTACACAGTATTTAAAATAGCATGTTTATATGTAAGCCTTTACAATTTATATAACAAATGAAGGTAGTGTATCCTTTATATTAATGCCATAAAGCATTGCATGAATTTATTTTGAGGGAATAAACATTTAGTGTCTATTTGGTGAGGTTGTTTGTTAGAGAAGATTTAGAGAAAAAATAATTTAAAAAATGGTAGGATCTATTGTACTTTTTTTTTTTTTACCTATTTTTACTTATCTCTCTATCTCTCTCCTCTCATCTCTTATCTATTTCTTTTCAACCAAATATTTTAATTTCTACTTTATTATTCACCTATTTTCACTTACTCTTTTTATTTCCATCCATTCTATTTTTTTTCTCTCTACCAAACAGGACATTAATAAAAAGAAGATATTTCACATCCATATTGTACTTAAATTAGTCCATCTATATGTAAGGCCATCTCCAATGCTAGAACCCATTTTGGGTTCTTAGCACACTTTTTGTGGGCCTCTTAGTGCCTAATATAATTTAAGAAACTATTAATGACTTTTACTCCAATAGTAAGGTTCCGTTTGGGGTAGTTTTTGGTTGTAAGTTTTGAAAAGATTTAAAACTGAAACCGGTTTTTAGTTTTATAGTGTCAGTTTTAATTTTTCCTGGTTTTTATTTTTAAAATCAACTCACACTTCTTAATAATAAATAAATAAATAAAAACTGGCCTAAATTGGCAATTGTCGCAAGACCCACTTGAAATAGTGCAGCCATAGAGGCTCAATTGCAAATCTCTTCACCAAGAAGCGCATGTTCTTGAAGAAAGAGCTTGATCATCCCCCCCCAAGTCACCATAATATCAGAGAGATTCAAGAGCATCAAAGTCTAATGAAGACCAATGAAATCACCCATTTACAGTGCACATTCCAACCGAATCTCCAAACCGCACAAATTTGACTCTGAGAACTCTTCTTTGTCATTTGTTAGAACCACCATGCGAGTAGCATCAAGCTCCTTGGCACCTCCATCTCTGGTGACCACATCTACCTCATCTACAATTTCACGAACGAAGTTAGCCTCTTTTTCCACCCACGAGGGCCTTCGAGTGGCATCGATGTCAATCAGAAGGACCGAAGGGGGTCGACGATGGATTGCTATAATGGATGATGGATCTGTACGGGTGGCTGACATTGCAGTAATAGAGAGGAAGGGTGGTCGAGGCTGCAACTATGAAGAGGAGGGGCGAGGGTACAACTTGTTAAAAATGTAAAACATTTTAAAAACCATTTTGAAAACTGATGTTAAAGTGTTTTGAAATTGGAGTAAAAACCATTTTAACCCCAATTTGGCCAAACAAGTTATGTTCGCATTTCAAAACCAAAAACTGAAAACTTGCAACCATCCCAAACGAGACCCAAGGGGCATTTACTTGCAATTTTGTTTTCTGTTTTTATTTTCTGTTTTCAATTTTTAATTATAAGAATGCCACGTTGTTTTCATTTTGTTTTCTGTTTTCTAAGATTTGTACAGGAAAGACTGAAAACAACTTTTTTTTGTTTTCTATACAAATATTAGAAAACATAAAACAAAATGAAAACAAAGTGGCCGTTTTGTAATTAAAAACTGAAAACAGAAAACAAAATTGCAAGTAAACGTCACCTAAAATTCTAGTATTGGTGTCGATTCTTCTGTTTTTAACATATTTTTTTGTCGTCTTGCCCAGACCCTAGTTGCGATACGTTTGTTTACAGAAGTATGATTGGAATTGCCTTATATATTTCAGCTACTAGACTAGATTTAATGTTTGTTGCAAGTTTATTGTCCATGTTTATGCATTGTCCAAGTCAAGTTCATCTTGGTGCAACAAAGAGAGTTTTGAGGTACATAAGGAAAACAACAGACTTTGGTCTTTGGTTTCTGAAAGACGAAAGTGAAGAGCTTCAAGGTTATGCAAACAGTGACTGGGTTGGAAGTTCAAACGATGCAAAGAGTACCCCAGGCTATGTTTTCTCATTTGGCAGTAGTATTTTCTCATGGAATTCAAAGAAACAAGAAGTGGTGCCTCAATCTTCAGCTGAAGCTGAGTATATTTCAGCTGCAGCAGTAGCAAATCAAGCCATTTGGCTAAGAAAATTTTCATCAGACGTTAGACAGGTTCAAAATGCAACAACTATTTTGTGGGTAGACAAGTCATCTATTGCTATAGCTAAAAATCTTGTTCAGCATGGAAGGACTAAGCACATCAAAGTAAAGTATCATGCCATTAGAGAAGCAGAGAAGTCAAAAGAAGTTAGCATGGAGCATTGCAATTTAGAAAATTAGATCGTAGACATCGTGATCAAGGCCCTTCCACAAGGAAAGTTTGAAATGTTAAGATCAAAGCTTGAAGTGTTAAAGAAAAGTCTCAAGGAGGAGTGTTACACTTTATCTTTAATATTAAATGTTTGTTCAGTTTTTGGGTTGCTTGTAAAGTTAGTTTAAAGGTTATTTAGGCTTAGGAAGAGTAAGTTGTAGCTACAGGCTAATGATACTTTCTTTTAGCTTAGTCTTGAGTGCTTTTTGCTTTATCCAATGAAGGACTTCATAGTTTGCCTATTTAAGCACTCTTGTAACACTTTATTCATGTTACATTACTGAAATAGTAGTATATTTTATTCTAATCACTCAATTTCAAATTATCCCAAAATTACATAATCACGCAAAAAATGTAGACAAAACCAGGCCAGACCCAAGCTCGTATGAAATTCGAATGACAAAAATTTGGTTCTCAAAATATACAATGCCACCAAACAACAATGCAAAAGCCACTTTTACTTACCTTCTCAGCTTTTATCCTCTTGATTGCGTTGCCAAACGCAAGTGCAAGAAAGAAAATTATAAAAGCCATTTCAAATTGAAATCAACTTGGACCACCTTTACCTTTAGATCACTAAGCATGGTTCTGAAAGTTTCCCATAATGCAGCCGACTCTTCATCACATATCACAACCCTTAAACCCCCAAGCTCTGTGATTTTCATATTGTTCATCTTATAATAATTAATTATTCATCTAACCCACGTAATAAAGATTCACATAAAAAGTTCAACATAGATTTTTGAAATAAAACTTTAAGAGTTTAATAGACATGCACTGACAGTATAAAATAGAGAAAATGATGTTTAGTATGAAAGTTAATATACGAATATTATATACGAAGAACCCAGACTAATTTCCGTTAATTCCCTAATTTTATTCATTTTTTAAATTATATGATTATCCAATCAAAACAAAGCAAATAGGATTTGTGCAGTTTTTTACAAAAAATCCTCGCACCAAATAGCATAACTCATAAAATAGTTTTATACTGTCAACTAATCAAAAATCAATGTTAGTATGACTTTTAAGGTATTCATTGTAAAAGTCAACAAGCTTACCATATATGATGAGTTGTAATAGGATAGCAACGTAAAATTATTTTACACTGTAAATGCATAGTGAATTTTCTCAAACTTTAATTCTCATTGAAAGATAACACAAAAAAGCACTTAAAGGAATTGCAAAGAGTTTCCGAATGATGAGGAATGTGGTGGAGGTTGAAGCAAAAGGCACTTAAAGCACTTAAAAGCCTAATCTTAGGTTGTGGTGGTCCTAGTGGAACTAGGCTTATTAGAACACTCTTTAAGTCCAAAGAGTTTCCGTATGATGAGGAATGTCAAAGCTTGAAGTGCCTTGAATCTAGAAGTTCGGATTGAGAATAAGTTCCATAAGATATTGGTCTCTCTTGTTGCCATGCAGAGAATTTAACAAATTCAACACATTTCTTTCCTGGTATAAGTGACGTTATGTATCCTTAATTAGAATTTACTGACAGTAAAGGTTTTTTTTTACTAAATAGTATAATCATTAATTTTTATGTATATTGTTAATTTTGTAATAATTATTTAAAAGTTATATTTATAGTGATTTTTAATTGGTTCAATGCCTCCAAATTAAACTCATACATAACATGTCTAATATTTTAAGAACCATTTTCCATACCTTGTGACAACAATTTCAGCCATGTTCCGTTTTTCGAGTTCATAGTTATTCTCCATTGCAGTGTCATCATCTTCATTACACAGTTCTGCCCATATATCAACGAGGGCAGCTGCGGGGATTCTCTGAGCTTCAGGAAATAAGCTTAGGTCCCTAAAACACTCAGCCACCTTAGCATCCAAGTCTTCGAAGCTTTTTTGGAGACAAGTAAGCACTTCTTTACTAGAATCAAAATCAAAAAATTGATGACCCGTGGACAATTTCTTCGCCCTGTTTTGCCAAACCAACAGTGGTTCAAGACTTAGTGATTTGCCACTCATTGTAAGTGCCAAGGGAGAACCACTGCACCCTCTCGCTATCTGCAATTTATTTAGTGTGCTCAAATGAAATGTGAAATTGCAACTAAAAGATTTAACATTTACCATCTAAGGGGGTTTACTAGTCTTTCTATCTCTGTTTCCAATTTTAATTACAAAACGCTCATCTTATTTTAATTTATTTTCTATTTTCAAGGATTTAGATAGAAAATAAAACAAAAAAATTGTTTTCAGTGTATTTTGTACAAATATTTAATAATAGAAAACAAATTAAAAATAAGGTGATAGATTTGTAATTAAAAAATGAAAAAAAAAATGAAATCAGAAGTGGATAAAACTAGAAAGCCAGGCTGCCTATGTTTTTTAAATTATCATTACTGGAAGGTGACAACTTTGTTACAGACAAGGATTTTCTAGTGATTACAATTTTGTTCCACAAACAAACGGAGAAGAGAAAAGAAGTCAAAACCCCCTCATGTAAAATCTTTACATGACATATAAAAATTGTGTTTACTTTTCTCTCTATAGGTATTTATTCAGTATCATTTCTAAATCTTCCAGTAATATTTTTTTTATTAATTTTCTTACTTATTTATAAGACTGAAAGTAGTGTAATTGAGCAATAGAGAGTACCTCGTTGACAACATTATCAGGAATCTCAGAGCTACTCTGATTTAGGGATGCAGAGTGGCGAAATAAATTTATAGCATCAGCTTCATTAAGTGTTTTCAACACGTATGGCTGGCCAAATCCTCTAATTGTGGATCTTGATGTCACTAAAATCTTGTAGTTTGGGATCTGATGGAACACAAATTTGTCAGCAAGAGATGCTGACTCGGGCCAAACATCATCCAGGACCAACAACATTGGGTTTTTCCCAATCTGTTTTAGCAGATGTCCCAATTGGTTAACCGTATCATCCTCACTTTGAAACTTTGGCGGTTGGCAATCATTGTGTTCAAACAGTCTCTGCACTATCGTATTCAACTCGGGCGTTTTCGAAAAGGTGACGAAGAATATGTTTCCCTTGAATTTACCTAACCAAATGTCCAAATCTTAACATGTTTAGAGGTCTGCAAATATATTCTACCACATGCAGAAATAACGAAAACAAAAAATAGTAACAAGAAAGAATGTTTAAAATTCAGAAAATGAGTGAGATGATCAGTAAAATAAAATGGGACTCACATTTTTATACTATACTCTAATTCAAAACTTTCATCTCAATTCACTTTCATTCTATTTCATTTCACTCTATCAAACACTCTATAAATTGCATTATTCTCTCCACTAGTCCACTCATACACCTATTTCCCTAATCGTTTAAAACACATTTGTAGCATTCTGAAAAAAAAAAAAAAAAAGAGGTTCATTTGTAGCAAATAGCATGCCATAACTAAAAGTGGCAACGTCCATGAATTGTGACTCTAGATTCACGGCTCAAAAATATCTATGCCCCAGCATAGTATATATGAAGCTATTATGTAACAGATCATTAGAAACAAAAGGATCCACAAACAAAACTTCCCCAACAATACCAATAGAGAGGCATGATGATGAGACAGAGAGTAGGTGAGAATTCATACCTTTGACTTCCTCATCCCAACAAAACTTCTTGGCCAACGTTGATTTCCCCGAACCTCCTTCTCCGGTGATTGTGAGCACTGAGTAACCATGATGGTCCTTCAGCAACTTGAGCTTTAACTCCCTCAAAGCTTCATCCAACCCAACAGTAAAATCAGGGGGGTCCGGAGGCGTACACGCTCTTATCCTTGTCAGAACAACATTTCTAACAATCTCCAGGATCTCCAAGCTATTCCTATGTATCTGAGCATGCATGTCTAAATCAAAATACCTACAAATAGACTCATACAAGTCTTGAAGTTCCTCTTGGTAGTAGGTCATATAATAGCAATTCCACCACTGGACATTGGAGCACTCGAGAACAAGCACTTTCCCACTCTTCATCAGATCGATCAGCTGCTTTGTTTCCGCCTCTGGTCGATTCAATCGCTTGTTAAGGCCATCTATCTGCCTCGCCAATGGTTCTATAGATGCGAGGGTGGACTCCAATAGTTTCAGGGTGGGTCTGAACTTCGCAGCTTTGTCTTTCATTTCCTTAACAGCGCTCAGCAGTTCACCAACTACACCTCCAATAACAGCATCTACAACCGCGTCCATGAGCACTGGCTGCACTGCCAAGACCAGAGCAACAAATTAATTAACCAAAAACACCCAGAATCAGAAACTTTGATCAAATGTCGGTGAGTGAGTCAAACAAACATAGGCGAACTACAAAACAATGTCAAGTTTCTGGAGAAATAACAAAAAGGACAGTGAAATACAGAATACTAACAAAGACGCTGCTTCGTTGGAGAATCCAATTCCAGCTTCAGTTCCAGCTGTTCTTCTCACCAATCAGTGAACATAGCAAATGATGGATGGATAGGTTGCTTCTCTGAAAATTAAGATTCTCTCGGAGATTTATAGGATTTCTTTTTTTTTCTTTTGACGAGGTCTTTGACAGCAAATGTGCTCAATAGTCAGTAATATAGAACTTTCCTTTTTCAATTTGGAAGCCTTTTGTTTTTTTTTTTTCGTTTACTTTGCTTTCGGGCCAGTGTGGTCAACGATAACTTTAACGATCACGGTTTATATGCGTTTTAGTGTTCACATACTAAACAATTATAATTTAACTAGTATTTTAGCTATGCATTGCCATGATATTTATAAAAAAATTTATTATCTTATTTATATAGTCAATAAAAATAAATTTAAAAAAAATAAAAAATTAAATAACGCATTGAAATTTTTTTTAAAAAAGAGATAACTATAAAAAAAATTAAAAATTATAAAATTAAAAAATATATAGATAAGAAAAGACGTAACAATGTAACTTTAATTTTTTTAATATTAACTTTGAAAATTAAAAAGTAAATTGAATTAAGGATTTAGAATTATTGACTAAAGAAAGAAATATTCGGAATTAAAAAATAGAGTTAGAAAATATGATAAAAGAAATATTAAAAAAACCAATAGATTAGAGAGTATAAAATTTGAAGAAAAAAGTATATACTACATCGAAAGAAATTTTGAAAAAGAAATAATTATAAAAAAAATTAAAAACTATAATTTTTTTAAAAGAAAAAAAAGGGAAAGATGTAATGATGTAACTTTAAGTTTTTAATATTAAATTGAAAATTGAAAACTAAATTGAATTAAAGATTTGGAATTATTGATAAAAGAGAGAAATATTCAGAATTAAAAAATAGAGTTAGAAAATCAGATAAAAGAAATATTAAAAAAAACCCAAAAGATTAGAGAGTATAAATTTAAAAAAAAAAAAAAGAATTTTATAGCACATCGAAAGAAATTTTGAAAAAGAGATAATTATAAAAGAAATTAGAAACTATAATTTTTTAAAAAAAATATGGGAAGATGTAATGATGTAACTTTAATTTTTTAAATTAACTTTGAAAATTGAAAAGTAAATTAAATTAAGGATTTGAAATTATTTATGAAAGATAGAAATATTCGGAATTAAAAAATAGAGTTAAAAAATTGATAAAAAAATATTTTAAAAAATATAGCTTTAGATAAAAAAGTGAATGGAGGTAGTTATATAAATTTTAGAAGATGCATGTTAGGAGAGAGTGAACTACACCACTCCATGATTGTGTTGTTCATTTATATATAACTATAGTTAATCATTTTCAGCTAATATTTAACTTTTAAATTTTAAAACTAACTTAATTCTTCTTTTCAAACATAATCTTTCTTTTGATTTTTTTTCTTTTACGTGAATTTAAGTGGAAATGTGGTTTAATTATATTTTTTTATCTCTAAATTTTTTCGAATTTTCACTTTTAGTCTCTGAACTTTTTTTATCTTAATTCCTAATCATTTTGTCCGTCAACGATTTTGGTCTTTGCCGTCAAATGTTGACATAGTTTTAAAAATTGAACTGGTGATGGACCCAGTCAAAATACTGGGTCACTGGATCAATGGTTAAACCAATGAGTCACTAATTGAACTGCATGATCCGATATTACAGTGTTATATATATATATATATATATATATATATATATATATATATATATATATATATATATAATTTGTTAACAATATACCATTGAAAGCCTCCGGTGCAGTGATGAAAGCCTGTTGCACTCTTGACACTTGACACTGTTAAAACCTCCTATTTTCGGTCGAATCGGTCCGACGGACCGATTTGGTCTGATTTTTAAAACTAAGAACCTTAAATATCAAACTCCGATTCACACAGGAATAACAACATCAATCAAGTATACAGAGGGTAGCCAAAGTCCATAATCTCATTAAATCTGAAACACCCTTCATTGTTGGTGTCACGCGTGCAGCCAAGTATACAAGGGGCGTAGTTGCCGCTCTCGGTGATGAGGAATAGTGCGGCGAGGACGCCTCAGTGGCGGGCTATTTCACGGTTGGTGGCGTGCCAAATGGCGAGGAGCTTCGATACCACGGCAACAATGCCTGGCATGCAATGGTGGTCGCTGCGGAGCTTCACGAGGAGGAAGATTAAAAGGTAGCACGTGGCCTATCACAAATATGTTCGTCGTAGCTGTCGTACCAGGTGCCAAACGAGTCAAAGTTCGCCGCCGCTGCCGTGCCAAAGAGAGAATTAGGGTGAAGCCGAGGGAGAGCTGGGGGAGACAGAGAATTGGGGGTAATTTGGGTCTTCTACTTTTTCAAGTTTTCTCTTTCTCATTAATTGCAAATCAGAGGGTGGAGGGTTTCTCAGACCAATGGTGGGACCTCGCTCACTCTTCCCCGTGGTTTCGCGACTACTGGCTCCGCAAGTGCTTCCAAGATTCCCAATACCAAAATTATGACACTTTCGATTTTGAGTTTGACGTAGATCTGCGTTGCTTACTCATTTCCTTTTGTTTCATTTGTATACTCTTTTGAATTTGAACGTGAATGGAGGATGAGAGAAAGAAAAATATTGACCGCTTTTATCCGTCAAAATATATTTTAAACACTTTCATTAATAATTTTATGACGGTTTTTAATGACAAAAAATGAGCAGCTAAAAAATATAATTAAATAATAATAGAATTAATGCCACGTCATCATTTAAAAAACTCTCAAAATCTGTATGAATATCAACCCTTGAAATGTATATGAATTCCTTCCTCCGGTTTGAAAAAAAAAATGTCTTGGGTGTTAGTATCAAATATAAACAAATTTTAACTAATTTTATCTTATTTAATAAGATTATCTCTAAAATATATCCTTCATTTAATTTAGGTTTTATTTTCACTTCATTTTATTCTTATATCAAGATTCAGATTGCGAGTAAGAACATAATTCAACGCCACAACAAGAACTGAGCCTCTGTGACATCCTTGAATCTGCTACCACAGAGAACGACTACTTCAAAATTGTTTTTGACAGTTTTGGGCAAGAATCAGATCTTGATACGATATGTTTGGTTCCTGTAATTCCAATCAAATCAACAACTAATGGCTTCACCATCAAGATTGGAGAAATCACCTGCTTCCTCGTCGTCAAAGAGAGGGAACAACGAGAACCTCATCAAGATCATCATCCTTGTAAGAAGCTTCAACAATTCGATCTCTTCCTGCAATTTCATATCTGAAAATTTCGGTGCGACTCTGAATGGAGTAGTTATAGTTATTTTGTTCTAAAGATGCACGTTGTTTTTTTTCTTTTTTCTTAAAAAAAAAAGGATTGTTGGTAGTAAGAATTAAAGCCTGACCTATTAGCAAGATGTTTTGATCCGTATCACTTAAGTTTCATGACATTTGACAAATCAAATAATGTGTTATTTATTTCATCCCTCTCCTTTTCTCTACCAAACTTGGAGGAGGGACAATTGGCCAGGAATGAAAAGGATGAACTAACTAATTACTAAATTATTTTTATCTTTATTCTTGATGTTTAATGTGTTTGACAATACTAGATTAATAAGTTTTTATTTTTAGCACTCCATTACCTTCCACAGAATATTCAAGCAAACTGCAAAATTTGTTTTATTCTATCATTCAATTTTCAAACAATATATGACAACTTTATTCATTTTAATTACAGTATATGCCATTGCATTCCACCTATTATAATATCAAGAAAAGAACATCAATCTTACAAAATTATATAATCACTCCAAAAGTGTAGAGAAAACCAGAACACAAGCTCGTAATAAATTCAAAGGACAAAAATTTGGTTCTCAAAATATACAACGCCACCAAACAACAATGCAGAAACTACATTTATCTACCTTCTCAGTTTTTATCCTCTTGATTGCGTTGCCAAACGCAAGTGCAAGAATGAAAATTATAGAAGCCAATTTAAGTTGAAATCAACTTGGGCCACCTTTATCTCTAGATCACTAAGCAAGGTTTTGAAAGGTTCCCATAATGCAGCCGTTTCTTCATCACATACCACAACCCTTAAACCCCCAAGCTCCGTGATTGAGTATGGCAATTCTTTCAATCTCGTGCAACCTCTGCAATTGAACCTTTTTAAACTATGCAACTCCCCCATGTTCTCTGGTAACTTACCAAGGCTTACACAGTCAGAGATGTCAAGAAAGTTCAGTTTATGAAGGCTTGTGATTGAGTCTGGCAACTCTTCTAAATTGGTACAGGAAGTAAGCCTTAGTGACTCCAAATTGACCAAGTTTCCAATTCCTTCAGGAAGTGCAGAAAGCTTGTGGCAGTTTGTGATACTGAGTTTCTTTAGGGAAACAATATCAGAGAGCCCAACTGGCAATTCCACCATATCACAGTAGTCAATGTTCATCTCCTCCAAGTTTGGCAGCACATTAGAGACTTTTATGGTGCAATTTTTGAATGCTTCATTCACATTGCACATAAAGAAAGAGAACTTCTGCAGATTCTTCAATTGCACTCCAGTCTTGCTCAGGAAAGGAATTGAAACCTTCTCTAATCTGATTCGTCCAAGTTCAGATAGATAATCAAGCAACTCGAAATTTTCCAAGTCAGCACGATGGAAGTCATAATTGGTTATTATCAAGACTTTTAATTTGTTCATTTTCTTCATGAACATTGGTAGTGAGCGCTTCTTTTCTCGAAGGTTCAGCACTAGAACCTCAACCTTAGTTGGCTGCAAGTTGCACCATTCTGAAGTGAATTCTTCATCTGCAAAAACAGATTCAATAGTTAGTGATTGAATACTCTCTCTCTCTCTCTCAATATGTGTCACTGTATGTATCAAAGACAGAAAGATGAAGATACCGGTTGATATGGATAGTGTGCGGGCTGCAATGTGATACTCATTCTGTGTATTCCACCATTTGGGAAGATTGTTACCTCTTAAGTCAATAATTAGTCTATTCCTCTTCTCCGTTGGTTCCTTTCTCGTTTGATGGATAGCTAGGTCCCGAAGAAGACCATGCTGTGTAACATAGTGGTAATTGTAGTCAACTATACCACTTGCAGTATTCCTGATCAATGGAAAGAAATTACTCGCTCATAAGTTAATGGATAGAAAACAGCACAAACAATATTCTCTTCATCTAACAAAATAAATTTTGTAATAACTACAGGAGAAAGCACCAATTACTTGTGTCTAGACTCTAGAATATTGGATTTCACATTATAAATTTCTTGCAATTTTTAGGTCAAACTTTTATATTCACCGACAAGCATGCTTATAAAACATAAAATATAAAATTAGATGCAATTCATATTGTTCCTCTTATCAGAATTAGTAACCCGCATAATAAAGATTCACATAAAAAGATCAACATAGATTTTTGAAGTAACACTCTAATTCTCATTGAAAAATAATACATGAAGGACTTAAAGAATCTATATTTAAAGTTTGTCCAAAAATAAAAGCCTAATCCTAGGTTGTGGTGGAGCTATACTTAGCTGACTCTTCGAGTCCAAAGAGTATGACGAGGAATGTCAAAGCTTGAAGTGCGTTGAACCTAGAAGTTCGGGTTGAGTATGACAATAAGTTCAATAAGATATTGGTCTCTCTCTTGTTGCCATGCAGAGAATTTAACAAATTCAACATCTTTCTTTCCTCCCATAAGTAATATTAAGTATCCTTAATTAGAATTTAGAATTTACTGACAGCAAAGGTTTTTTTACTAAACAATCTAATATTTATAATAAGATTGTTAACTTTTAATAATTATTTTAAAAGTTATATTTAGAGTGATTTTTAACTGGTGTAATGCATCTAAATTAAAATCATACATAACATGTCTAATCTTTTAAGAAGCATTTTCCATACCTTGTGACAATAACATCAGCCATGCTCCTTTTTTCGAGCTTATAGATATTCTCCATTGCAGTGTCGTCATCTTCATCACGCAGTTCTGCCCATATATCAATAAGGGCAGCAGCAGGTATCCTCTGGACTTCAGGAAATAAGCTTAGGTCCCTAAAACACTCAAATTTTCTATGACATGCAAAGCTTGCAAGGGGGAGAAAAATGGAGTCTTTGGTGTTGCGTGGGGTGGATCGGCCAACAGCTTGGAGGTGAGAGGGGAGAGCTTTTGCTTTGTGTATTGACTGAAGTGAGTGAGTGAAGTGTGATGTGTTTAAGAGTGAGTGATGTGAGTGATTCAAGAGAAAGAGTTAGTGGGTGTTTAGGTTGTGTTTGTGTGTGTGTGTCCATGGAGAAGGAGAGAGGGGGGGAGTGTATTTTGCATGAAATTTGATTGGATAAGGGAAGGTGATTTGATAACTTGGGTGCCAAGTTAATTTACCCAGTAATCGAAACAGAGCGAGATTTTAAATTTTTAAAAACTAGATTTTTAAACATCAAATCTTTAATTTTTATAAAACTTATGAATTAAAACTTTTTAATAACTCATAAAATTTCCTCTATAGAGTAATTATTCACAAATGAATTTTATGAAAGATAGCTTGGCGTGCAAGTTTTAGAGTTCAAAAACAGTTAAAATGGTTTTTCAGTCAAATAAATAACTAATACAGAGCAACAAATTATTTTTAGGCTAAATTACAATTTTGGTCCCTCCCTAGTTTCCCAAATCCACGATTTTGGTCATTCTAGTTTTCAATTGTAACATTTGGTCCCCGTAGTTTTACAAATTGACGATTTTGGTTCACCTATTAGATTATTAACTAACAATTGTGAATAATAGAAGGTTATTAAGTTAATTATAAATGTTTGATTAATTTTTTTTAATAATTAATTATTTTTAATTAATTTATAATTAACTTAATAGCTTTACTAATCACAATTATTAGTTAATAATCTAATAGATGAACCAAAATCGTCAATTTGTAAAACTAGGGGGACCAAATATTATAATTAAAAACTAGGGGGACCAAAATCATGGATTTGGGAAATTAGGGGGACCAAAATTGCAATTTAGCCTTAATTTTATTAATTCTTACTAACAATTATCTACAGACAGATGAATTTCTTTCCCAGATATCTCAAGTAGTCAATCCACAGATAAATCTAAGCATTTAAATTTTAAACATTTATCATATTGCACATTACTAACTTAAATAAAACAACATAGCTAATATAATCACACAAAGTCTATAGGCAACTTACAAACAAATACACAGGAAAGTAACTACAGAGAATTAATTCTAGAGAATTAATTACAAAGAGTTACTTATAGAGAATTTTTTTTATATCTACAATTTTATAAATTTGGTACTTGACCATTATAAAGAAGTACCTATATTATTTACGTTCCTTCATTTTTCTTCATTACTTAACTAATTACTCAAAACATATCTTTTTCTTATTTAAAACAAACAATTAAGTTCCCATTAATTCCAATTAAATCTCTCAAGTTCCTACTTACTGGGTTGAAATTTTCGGGGTGTTACACCTTGACCAATCAAACTTTTGTTCAGGGACTAGAAATCGAATTTTTAAAAAAGTTTAGGGACTAAAAACTGAGTTAAAAAAAAGTGGTTAAGAACCCAAATTAGGTTCTACCACTAAATTAGGTTCATCTTTAGTGGTAGAAACATGGGCCCATTTAAGAGTGGTTAAGAACCCAAATTAGATTCTACCACTAAAGATGCTCTAAGCAACAATTCCTTGAATAATTAATGATATTTGAAAGGAACAGTAACATAAACAAGATCAAGTCAAAGAAAAAATGAAATAAACATAGGAACCAAATATTAATGATACTAGTTAGCCATATCAAAGCTCCTTGCGGAGGAGCCATGTTTTCAAAGTGTTCTCTCCTATCTTCACCCAAATTCATCACTATAACAAACCTACCAACGTTTTTGAATCCTGCACCCTATTCATCCATAGAAGAAGCTCCACAAGACCCTTGCATCTCACACTCGCCAAAGCAGAGGGAAACCTCGACTCAGATTCAGCCTCAACTTCCACTTCTTCTCCTTCTCCTTTTGCCAATGACCAAACAATTTTCGTGTTTGGCGAGGATTGTAACACCCTCATTTTTATTTTACTATTTGTAAATGTTTTTCTATAAATATTATGAGAAATTATGTATTGTCTTTTATAGAAACTCTCTGTACATATTTTCATAATAAAATTTATACAATTCTATTCAGAAAAATTTCCTAAGTCTTTTGATATTTTTGTTTTTGCTTAAATTACTTGTTGACTGGATAGTTGTGTCAGATAGCTGTCCAGGATAAATTTTCCGATGTAACATTTTGGACTAGACTGTAATCTAATAAAAAGGTAATTAAATATATATTTAAAATATATACATTTGAGAAATTAAAATGCTAATTTCGAATTATTAGAATTTTCTGAGAGTTAGAACTCTGAGAAATTATTACGATAAAATTCTAAGGTAGAAAATTAAGATAAAATTTGTATGAGACATATGGAATTTTTTATTAATTATAATATATTTAGAATAATTATTAAAATTGTTTAACTAAGAAAAATAAAAGTAAAAGTGTTAGCCAATCAAATTTTGACAACTCAAAGTTTCTAGTGTAATTAAATTAAGCTAATTAGGCTTTGATTAAGGGATGATTAAGACACTACCCCAAGGTTTTTAATAGTGAGGAATCTAATGGTGGTGTTAGTTTCTTCTAATTCAAATTAGTTTGTAAGATAATTAAAAAGCCCTACAATATTCTAGAAAAATCTACAAAATTCAAACTTTTTGACTAATTGAACAAGACAATTGGCAAGTCACATAAGGCATTTGTTTTGGACGTACAAGTGGCTAAAATTGGTGACCAAAGGGACTTCCTTGGGCAGGCAGCTGGACGTGTGCTTCCAATTCAATTTGGTGGAGAAAAATTTTATAAAAAACTAAGAAACAAAAGCAAAAGAAAAAGCTTTCAACATTGCTCCTCTCAAACTCCCAAAACCGTGAGTTTCTCAACAGCAGCCCCTCCGTGAAACCTTCATCTTTTCTTCCAAAAATAAAAAATTAAACCAACCAAAACCTCACAAACTTCACTATACCTTAGGCCAAAGAGAAAGATTTAGAAGAAAAACCCAAAAATTTCAAGAAGACAAGGGAGAAAAGGAGAAAAGGGTTCAAGGATTTCTTTATCAAACTAAGGACCTAAGGTAAGGATCTTGACATTTAATTTCAATTTAGACAACTTGGAATTAAGAAAAACATGTCTTGAGTTTTAATTCCAAAAGTTTAATCAATAACCATGATAAGATGAAATTAATTTAGGGCTTTTGTATCCTTGATGTTATAAGTTTGAAATATGTGTTTGAATCAATGTTTTGTTGATTTCATGATGTGTTGTGATGGATTGAAATTTGATGTGGCTTGTTCTTGATTGAAAATGGCTTGGTTGTGTTGGATTTGATGTTGAAAATTTGAGAAATGATGTTGGCAATTGAAGAGGGCCATTCGGCCATGAGGAGAATGAAGGGATACTATGTGCAATTTTTCAAATAACCAAGGGCAAAATGGTCCTTTCACATCTAGGGATACATTGGGAATTTTATAGAAAGATCAAGGGCATTTTCGAAAATAATATAAAAGTGTAAGGGTAAAATGGTAAATTCACATGTTCTAGAAAGTTTAGGGATAAATTTGGGATTCTTTAAAAAGATTAAGGGTAATTTTGGAAATAATAGAAAATAACAAGGGTAATTAGGTAATTTTACAATTAGAGGACGTAGTTGGAATTTTTGAAAAAGATTAAGGGTAGTTTAGTAAATTTACATACCAAGGACCTAATTAGTATCTTATTAAAATATTAATGTTATGATGGTAATTGTTGGATTTTATATTTAATTATGTGATTGTTTAATGTTAATTATTTATTTATGATTATTGTCATCTTGCATAAGAATGAGTCTTTTTTGGGGTTTTACAAAGATTCAAGTGAAAAAAAAATGATTGATGTTGGCTAACCGAGACTGCGGCAGCCATGAAAAGAAAAGAAATGAAAAGAAAGAAAAGGAAAAAAAAGAATAAATATTGACTAATCGGGACTGCGGTAGTCGTGAGAATTGAATCTTTGGGGTGAGCAAAGTAAGTTAGACAGGACTATATAGTCTGTGGGGTGAAGGATATTGGCAATTCCACATATGGCTGGAAACTGGACTGAGTTGCGGTCGTGGTGGCCTTCTTGGGTATCTGACCTCCTAATTCTATCTAGTTTATTCGCGTTTAGTAGGAGCTGATAGTTATATTGCAGTGCGTAATGGTAGGCCAGTTTCTTACTAAACACTCGAAGGGGAAGTCTCATGGAGCAGGGTCAAAATGATTTTGAGTCAAAACTGCATTTGCACAAATCATACTGTATTTGATTTATTTATGTGATTTATTAATTGTTATATGAAATGAACATGGTTGATATTGTTTTAATTGTATGAGAAATTAAATGCCTGATCCGGTAAATTTTGTCCCTAGATTCTAGGGAAATGTAAATGCAGGTGAACTAGAAGAATAATTAGAAGAAAAAGATGCAGAGATTCGCCAGAGCTGTAGGATGGGAAAATATTTTGGGTAGACAATACTTGTAATACTTAGACTTATTTGAAAAAAAAAATGTTTATGAAAAAATTTGGTGATGTAAATTACAGAATATATTTTGAATATTATTATATTGTATTAGAACTTTTATGTATAATATAAATTAAATAGTTAAACAATATTTTATTAGAAAAGGGGGTTACAAGGATGTTCCATTGAAGGATGAATAAGCAGTCCAAAAACCCTTTGCTGGAGAGTGGTAATGACAAGATGAATGAACAACTCTCTCTCTCTCTCTCTCTTGGCATACCACAAGATGCACGAGGATACTTTGAAGGGCATCACGGTAAAATCACATCAATAGTGACCATTTCTTATCACTTCCACTCAAATTAGAGGAGATTATTTTTTTATGAGTCCCATCTAAATTTTTAAAAAGACTTAAATATGTTTTTAATCCCTCAAATTTGGATTTTTTTTATTTCTCCAAATTTAAAGTTGCTTTTTTTAGTCTTGACGCATAATGTTCTTTTTAGTCATTCTCCACAGTATGAGCCAAAAAGAGAATAAGAGATTCACAATTTATGATGACTTTTGACTGTCAGAAATTGATTTTCTATTTTAAATTTTAAATTTGTGATAGTTTAAAACCGCCAAAATCAAGTCAATAAAAAAAATTAAAGCATTTTGTAAAATAGTTAATGAGTTTTTAATTTTTTTTATTGACTTGATTCTAATGATTTTTAACTGCTAGAAATTGTACTTTAAAATATAAAATAAATAAAAAATCAAATTATACCTTGAACTATTGATCCCATCTCGAATCCTTGCGAGCCACACACATCACAAGCTAGCAATCAAAAGAGTTTGCCTTGAGCTATTGACCTCATCTCGAATCCATGATAAAGGATCATGATAACTAAAGAAACTTGGTCCACATACTATGGGGAGAGCGTAATAGAGGTTATAGAAAATTAATAAATCAATTAAGAAGTTAGTTAGGTAGTTAACACAATTAGCTCTATAAAAGAGAGCCTCTTTTCTATAATTTTCATCTTTTTCCATCAATTCAATATGTTCTCTCATGAGTATCAATATGCTCTCTCTCTCTCTCCTATCTTCATCCCTTTGATACATGGATTCATAACATGGTATCAGAGTGATATACTATGCTTCTGCAAATGACTCTGATGAAGATCTAAGCGATTCAGATTTAAACTGTAAGGAAGAACATGATTTTGAGTCAGGGGAGGAAGTTTCTTATTCAACACCACAACAATGGGAACCTCGTCAAGATCCTCCTTGTAAGAAGCTTCAACAATTTGATTTCCTCTTCTTGCAATTTTAGATTTGAAAATTTTGGTGCGACTCCGAATGGAGTTATGATGGTTATTGTGTTCAAAAGATAAAGCATGGCATGGACCTATAATAATACATGCATGTAGTTTATAAAAATTAAAAAAAAAAAAAAAGATTGTTGGTAGTAAGAATTAAACCCAGTCCTATTAGCAAAATGTTTTGATCTATATCACTTAAGTTTCGGATTTGGATTTAGTGACTTTGTGGAAGGAAAGTCACAATTTTAGATCAAACAATTAATTTAATGGTCTAGATTTTGACACTTGTTTCAAAAGATATTTTTAATTTAATTAATAATTTAGTTTTTATATTTTTAATTTAATCGGTAGTCTCAAGTATTGTTCAAATTATCAAAAAAAAACTTCTAATGGTTATTAATCTGTTAAAAAAAATTTAAATTCGTGAACTGTGAGCACACACAAGGCTGGTTAATTTAATAGGTAGTCTAAGTATTGTTCAAATTATCAAAAAAAAACTTCTAATGGTTATTAATTAGTTAGAAATTTTTTTAAACTTCGTTGGGAACCGTGAGCACACACAAGGTGGGTATTTTTCTCCCAACATGATTTATTTCATACCCAAAGTGGCATCACCAGGATTCAAACCCTGAACCACTTGGTTAATGGACAATAAGTCACTACCACTTGTGTCAACCAATGTTGGTAATGTTTAATGTGTTTGACAATACTAGATTAATAAGCTTATATTTTTTAGCACTCCATTCCCTTCTACAGAATATTCAACCAATGAACTGCAACATTTGTTTTATGAGGAGTGCTAGCAACACACTCCTCCCAACACACACTCTATCATTGGTTGAAATTTATTGAGAACTACAAAATCAAGAGAGAGAGTCATTAAATAACAAGTGTGACCCATAAAAATTTGTGATTTCCAATAAATTTTAACCAATCATGAATAGTGTGTTCAAAAAAGTGTGATAAAGAGTGTGTTATTAGCATTTCTCTTGTTTTATTTTATCATTCAATTTTCAAACAATATATGAAAACTTTATTCATTTTCATTACAGTATATGCCATTGCATTCCACTTATTATAATATCAAGAAAAGAACATCAATTTTACCAAAATTATACAATCACTCCAAAAATGTAGAGAAAACCATAACAGAAGCTCGTAATAAGTTCAAAGGACAAAAATTTGGTTCTCAAAAAATACAACGCCACCAAACAACAATGCAGAAACTACATTTATCTACCTTCTCATCTTTTATCCTCTTGATTGCGTTGCCAAGCAAGTGCAAGAATGAAAATTATAGAAGCCAATTTAAGTTTAAATCAACTTGGGCCACCTTTACCTCTAGATCACTAAGCATGGTTTTGAAAGGTTCCCATAATGCAGCCGTTTCTTCATCACATACCACAACCCCTAAACCCTCAAGCTCCGTGATTGAGTATGGTAACTCAGTCAATCTCGTGCAACCTCTGCAATTGAGATTTTCTAAACTACGCAACTCCCCCATGTTCTCTGGTAACTTACCAAGGCTTACACAGTCAGAGATGTCAAGAAAGTTCAGTTTATGAAGGCTTGTGATCGAGTCTGGCAACTCTTCTAAATTGGTACAGGAAGTAAGCCTTAGTGACTCCAAATTGACCATGTTTCCAATTCCTTCAGGAAGTGCAGAAAGCTTGTGGCAGTTTGTGATACTGAGTTTCTTTAGGGAAACAATATCAGAGAGCCCAACTGGCAATTCCACCATATCACAGTAGTCAATGTTCATCTCCTCCAAATTTGGCAGCACATTAGAGACTTTTATGGTGCTATTTTTGAATGCTTCATTCACACTGCACATAAAGAAAGAGAACTTCTGCAGATTCTTCAATTGCACTCCAGTCTTGCTCAGGAAAGGAATTGAAACCTTCTCTAACCTGATTCGTCTAAGTTCAGTTAGATAATCAAGCAACTCGAAATTTTCCAAGTCAGCACGATGGAAGTCATAATTGGTTATTATCAAGACTTTTAATTTGTTCATTTTCTTCATGAACATCGGTAGTAGGCGCTTCTTTTCTTGAAGATTCAGCACTAGAACCTCAACCTCAGTTGGCTGCAAGTTACACCATTCTGAAGTGAATTCTTCATCTGCAAAACCAGATTCAATAGTTAGTACTGACTACTTTCTCTCAACATGTATGTCACTCTGCATCAACACAAATATGAACATACCTGTTGATATGGATAGTGTGCGGGCTGCAATGTGATACTCGTTCTGTGTAGTCCACCATTTGGGAAGATTGTTACCACTTACATCAATAATTAGTTTATTACTCTTCTCCGTTGGTTCCTCTCTTGTTTGATGGATAGCTAGGTCCCGAAGAAGACCATGCTGTGTGACATAGTGGTAATTGTAGTCAATTGTGTCACTTGCAGTATTCCTGATCAATGAAAAGAAATTACTTGCTCATAAGTTAATGGATAGAAAACAGTACAAACAATATTCTCTTCATCTAACAAAAATAAATTTTGTAACAGCTACATGAGAAAGCACCAATTATCCTGTGTCTAGAATATTGGGTTTCACATTATGGAAATTAAACTCATATATGCATAACATGTCTAATCTTTTAAGAAGCATTTTCCATACCTTGTGACAACAATATCAGCCATGTTCCGTTTGACGAGTTCATAGATATTCTCCATTGTGCTGTCATCATCTTCATCATGCAGTTCTGCCCATATATCAACAAGGGCAGCTGCAGGTATCCTCTGGGCTTCAGGAAATAAACTTAGGTCCCTAAAACACTCAGCCACCTTAGGATCCAAGTCATCGAAGCTTTTTTGGAGACAAGTAAGCACATCGTTACTAGAAGCAAGAATTGAATAACCCTTGGACATTTTCTTGGCCTTGTAGTGCCTAACCTCCGGTGGTTCAAGACTCAGGGATTTGCCACTCACTATAAGTGCCAAGGGAGAACCGCTGCACCCTCTCGCTATCTGCAATTTATTTAGTGTGTTCAAATGAAATGAGAAGTTGCAACTAAAAGATTTAACATTTACCAATTATCACCTAAGTTTTTTTCTTTTTCATCATAAAGCGGAAGTGAATAAAACTAGAATGTTCACACAAATGTTAAATAGGTTGTTGGAGGAGTATTAAATAAGTGAAGTATTACCAAATTATGTAAAAATCTATCAAGTTCAAGAGAGATATATAGATTCAAATTTTCATATCAGTCACTGTCACGGGAAACTCTAATCCATTCTGCCTTGCATGCCAAATTTTACACACCACATTGTAAACATTGAAACTGGCAACATAGATTTTGTAAAAGGTAAATGTTAACCATAAGGACACTAGTTTTCAATTTTATTTTTTTTTTATATTAAAAAGTGTCATTAATGCATTTCTATTGTAAATTCCAATAGAAACTTTCTTTTTTGAATTCCTTAATCAGTATATTTAGAACACTGATGACTAATTAGCAGTACCAGTTGTACTATAATTGAGCAATAGAGATTAGTACCTTTTTGACAATATTATCAGGAATGTCAGAGCTACTCTGATTCAGGGATGCAGAGTGGCGAAATAAATTAATAGCATCAGCTTCATTAAGTGATTTCAACACGTATGGCTGGCCAAATCCTCTAATTGTGATTCTTGATGTCACTAAAATCTTGTAGTTTGGGATCTGGAACACAAATTTGTCAACAAGAGATACTGATTCGGGCGGAACATCATCCAGGACCAACAGTATTGGGTTTTTTCCAATCTGTTTTAGCAAATTTTCCAATTGATAAACTGTATCATCGTCACTTTGAAACTCTGGCATCTGGTAACCATTGTGTTGGAACAGTCTCTGCACTATAGTATTCAACTTGGGCTTTTTCGCACAGGTGACGAAGAATATGTTATCCTTGAATTTACCTAAACAAATCTTAACATGTTTAGAGGCTTGCATATTCATTCTAAGAGGAATGCTAGCGACACTCTCTCTAACACTCTTGCTAAAAGTCTCTATGCGATTGGTTGAAATTTGTTGAAATCACAATTTTGGTGGGTTACACTTATCATTTAATAATTATCTCTCCTAATTTAGAAGTGAAACCCACAAAAATTGCTGATTTCCAACGAATTTTAACCAATCACATAATGTCAGATAGAGAGTCATTTAATGAAGTTATATAACTACCTAATGGTTACAGATCAATAGAAACAAAAAGATCCAGAAACAAAACATTCCCAACAATACCAATACCAAAAGAGAGGCATTATGAGACGCAGAGTAGGTGATAATTCATACCTTTGACTTCCTCATCACAACAAAACTTTTTGGCCAACGTTGACTTCCCGGAACCTCCTGTTCCGGTGACCGTGAGCACGGAGCCAGCATGATGGCTGTTCAGCAACTTGAGCTTCAACTCCCTCAAATGAACATCCAACCCAACAGTGAAAGCAGGCGGGCCCGGAGGCGAACACACACCCTTTAATTCAGTCCTTCTTCTCGGATTTTCGACAATGGTTGCACGAATCTCGGTCAGCATCACCTGGTTCTCCAACCCAGTCCTGTTTATCTGACCTTGCATATCCAAATTAAAGTAATTTAAAATGGACTTATCCAAGGCCTGAAGCTCCTCTTGGTAATTGGCCTTATAACAGCAATTCCACCACTGAACTTTGGAGCACTCCTTAACGAGCTTCTTCCCCTTCTTCAACTGATTGATCAGCTCCTCCGTTTCCTCAGTTGGTTTATCCAATTGCTTGTAAAGATCATCTATCTGCTTAGCCAACGGTTTTACTCTTTTGAGGGTGGACTCCAAGCTTTCCAGGGTGGATTTGAACTTCACAGCCCTGTCTTTCATATCCACAACTTCACTCAGCACTTGATCAAGCAGTTTCCCAAGAATAGCATCCAGAATCATAGCCATCAGTACTGCCCAGAACAAAGAAATTAACCCAAAATCAGAAACTTTGATCTAATGTTGGTGAGTGAATCAAACAAACTTAAGCCAGCTATATTAAAGGAAGGTATAAAACTATATAAGTTATATAAAAGCAAAGTCAAAAATCAGGTTTATGGGAAAATTTAAAAAAAAAAAAAAAAAAAAAAAAGACAGTGAAGTACAAGAAAACTAACAAAAATGCTTCAAAGATTCTTTCTAAGACGCTGTTATGTTGGAGAATCCGATTCCAACTGTTTGTTTTTGTTCACAGTTCACGCCAATCAGGGAATATAGAAAATGAAGGATGGATGGTTGCTTGGATAATTGGATTTCCAGCATTTATTGCTTTTTTGTTTTGACGAGGTCTTTTCACAGTAAACCGAGTTTCGTCGTGGTTCCTTGAGCAGTTGAGCTTTCTACTATAGAAGTTTCCTTTAACAATGATTTTTAAAAGAATTTTTTTGTTTACTTTTCGGGTCAGTGAGGTCAACGATAGCTTCAGCAATGGAGGCTCACATGCGTTCTAATGTTCACACGGGCAGAGATTATTTAAGACTCTGTCTAAATAATTGTGCTTATTATAATAAGTAATAAGTAATTAGAGAAATTTTAATTATTTTGCTCCTGAAAAATAATGGCTCATGCACATTAGTTCCAAACAAAAAAATATATATATATTACTTTTGTGATCCTTGATCTCATCAACGTTGGCAATGCCAATCCCTAATTAATTTCTCCCCTTAGACTTAATAAGAGAATGCTACATCAAGTATTAGACTTGATATGCGTGATAAGTAAAGGAAGTAGTTATAAGGTTTGACCGTTTAAAAATTAAATATCTTCTCACCTATCGATACCATGGACTTAGTTATAGGGTGAAAATTCATATAGGTTAGACGTCACTGCTTTCATTTCCTTTAGATGTCATTTTGTGGCTATATAAAATAGAGAATAGTGATTCAACTAATAAAGAGAGAGGTTCTAGGTGATCTATTTTTTGTAGGAGTTGTCGATTGTGAAATCGAAGTGATCTATCCATGTGCTCGTGTCTCTGTATGTATATTATTGCCGGAGAAAGATAATTAACTATAAACAATTGGTCCTAAAATAAGTTAGCAACCGAATAGAGATGAAAGGTAATTTTTGTCAAAAAAAAGAGATGAAAGGTAATCCGTTGTGAAAACTGTAGTTGCTAATAAGACAAACAGCGAGTGAAAATGTTATCTATTATTAATTGGCAAATACTAACCAGTGCCTGGTTAAGGAACTAAAAGGAGAAAGATTTTTATTAGAAGGCGAAAAATTACGCTGTCTATGATTTTTTTTTGCGTTCTCCTATGAATTCCACACTAAATATTTTCTCCTTTTATTTCCTTAACCAGTACCCTAAGAGCACTAGTTAGCAAGACCCTTATTAATTATTAACTCGGCTATTTTTGCAAAAAATAGTTGGTCACTAACATGAGAATTCCAGTCATTGTATATGATCACCTCTTTTAATCTTGAAATGGTTACCATTGTGTACCAATGCTTCTGCAAATAGATATGTTACTTGAAGTTGAAATACTTGTATTACATGTTGTATACACTTATTTTATCTTTTATCTTTGTAATTTGCTCGCCTTCTAAATCATTTTTATTGTCTTTGCTTTATGCTCATTCTCCTCCTTCTATTTCTATAGTTTTACGTCCATCTTTTTCATTGCTCTAAATAATTGAGTTTCTCCTTAATGCACATGTACAACAATTGCTCAGTCAACAAATTTATCATTTTTTTTATCATCAATTTATCATATTATATTAATTAATCTAAAGCAACCAATATTTATATGTTCATAATTTTTTTTACTTTAACAGGTAACAATATATAATATTTAAATAATCGACAATCACCCCTCCCCCCAAAAAAGAAAAAAAATAGAAGGATTTCCTTTTAATATTTTATAGAAAACCCAATTAATTAGATAACAATGAATCTATATCCCAATGGAAAAATGGTACATGTGCATATTGCAAATAAATTATTCATTTAATATGTAGACATAGTGATATGCACTAAAAATCTTAAAAGTAAAAAGAAAAAGAAAAAGAAGAAAATATATTGTTTTAATACTTATACAATAAAGTCAATTAGAAAAACCTACATCCCAATAAAAATAAACAATAAGAATATTTATTTACATGTTGATATCACACTGATATGAAGAAAAAAAACTATAAATTATTCTCTATATTTACAGACTATTTGGTTCAAAGAAGGGGGAGGTGATGAATTTTAATGGAGGAAAGGGGAGAGGAAGGGAAATAAGGGAAATGATTTTCATTAGACATTGTGTTTGGTTGAAAGGAGGAAAGGGAAGGGATTTTTTTTTATCCGTAGGAATTAAAAACAGGTACAGAAGTTTATAACAACTCACACACCCTACTCAACTAATTGAGCTAGACCATTCGATAAAGGCAAGGGATTTTAATAGCTAGAAGAACTAACTTACCAAATTATATTATTTTTATTTTCATTCTTAATGTTTAATTTGTTTTACAATACAAGAATAATAAATTTACAATTTTAGCAATCCATTCCCATCCACTGACTATCCCTTCTGGTACCAGCATTCGAACCTGAATCGTGTTGGAATTGTTGAGCAAAAATTACCATACTGATTAGGAAGGCTGGTCCCTTCCACGGAATATTCAAGCAATGGACTGCAAAATTTCTTTTATTCTATCATTCAATTTTCAAACAATACTATGAAAACTTTATTCATTTTCATTACATTACATTACATGCCATTACATTCGACTTATTATAACATCAAGCAAAAAGAACATTAATTTTACAAAAGTTATATAATCACTCCAAAAATGCAGAGTAAACCAGAACCCAAGTTTGTAATAAATTTGAATGACAAAAATTTGGTTCTCAAAATATACAACACTGCCAAACAACAATGCAGAAGCTACTTTTATTTACCTTCTCAGTTTTTACCCTCTTGATGGTGTTGCCAAACGCAATTACAAGAATGAACATTATACTAAAAGCCATTTTAAGTTGGGATCAACATGCACCACCTCTAGCCTTAGATCATTAAACATGGTTATGTAAGATTCCCATAATGCAGCCGTCTCTTCATCACATACCACAACCCTTAAACCCCCAAGCTCCGTGATTGAGTATGGCAATTCTTTCAATCTCGTGCAACCTCTGCAATTGAACCTTTTTAAACTACGCAACTCCCTCATGTTCTCTGGTAACTTACGTAGGCTTACGCAGTCAGAGATGTCAAGAAATTCCAGTTTATGAAGGCTTGTTATTGAGTCTGACAACACTTCTAAATCAGTACAGGAAGTAAGCCTTAGTGATTCCAAATTGACCAAGTTTCCAATTCCTTCGGGAAGTGCAGAAAGCTTGTGGCAGTTTGTGATACGGAGCTTCTTCAGGGAAATAATATTAGAGAGCCCAAGTGGCAATTCCACCATATCACAGTAGTCAATGTTCATCTCCTCCAAATTTGGCAGCACATCACAAACTTGAAAGGTGCTATTTTTGAATGCTTCATTCACATTGCACATAAAGAAAGAGAATTTCTGCAGATTCTTCAGTTGCTCTCCAGTCTTGCTCAGGAAAGGAATTGAAACCTTCTCTAATCTGATTCGTTTGAGATTGGACAGATAATCAAGCAGCTCGAAATTCTCCAAGTCAGCACGATAGAAATCATAATTTGTTATTATCAGGACTTTTAATTTATTCATTTTCTGCATGAACATTGGTAGTGAGCGCTTCTTTTCTCGAAGGTTCAGCACTAGAACCTCAACCTCAGTTGGCTGCAAGTTGCACCATTCTGGAGTGAATGCTTCACCTGCAAAAACAGATTCTATAATTTTAGTGATTGAGTACTCTCTCTCTCTCTCAATATGTGTGTCACTCTGTGCATCAAAGACGGAAAGATGAAGATACCGGTTGATATGGATAGTGTGCGGGCTGCAATGTGATACTCATTCTGTGTATTCCACCATTTGGGAAGATTTTTACCACTTAGGTCAATTATTAGTCTATTCCTCTTCTCCGTTGGCTCCTGGTTTGTTTGACGGATAGCTAGTTCCCGAAGAAGACCATGCTGTGTAACATAGTGGTAATTGTAGTCAACGGTGCCACTTGCAGTATTCCTGATTAATGAAAAGAAATTACTTGTTCACATGTTAATGGATAAAAAAACAGCACAAACAATCTTCTCTTCATCTAATAAAGATAAAAATGAATTTAACAAAGAGGAGTGTGAACACATTCTTTATTATCGGTTGAAACTTCTTGGAAACTATTTAATCATGAGTGAGACTCGTTAAATAAGACGTGTAACCCATAAAATTTTGTGATTTCCAATAAATTTCAACCAATAACAAAAATGCATTCAAAAGAGTGTTTCTTTAAGAAATTCAACATCTTTCTTTACTGGTATTATTGGCATTAAGTGCCCTTAAAAGAGACACAACATGTCTAATCTTTTAAGAACCATTGGCCATACCTTGTGACAAGAACATCAGCCATGTTCCGGTCAACCAGTTCATCGATCTTCTCCATTGCAGTGACATCATCTTCATCAAGCAGTTCTGCCCATATATCAACAAGGGCAGCAGCAGAGATCCTCTGGGCTTCAGGGAATAAGCTCAGGTCCCTAAAACACTCGGCCACCTTAGGATCCAAGACTTCGAAGCTTTTCTGGAGACAATCAAGCACTGGAGCATAGTCACTAGAATCAAGAATAGAATGACCTGTGGACAGTTTATCTGCCATGTTCTGCCAAGCATACGGTTTTCGATGTTTTAGATTTCTGCCAATCACTTTAAGTGCCAAGGGAAAACCACTACACCCTTTCACTATCTGCAATTTATAATGTTCAAATGAAATGAGAAATTGCAACTAAAATATCTATCATTTTATATCTGCCAATCACTCGAAGTGCCAAGGTTTTTTTTTTCTTAAAGTGGAAGTAAATAAAACTAGAAAGCCTATGTTTTTAAATTATCATTATTGGAAGGTGACAACAGGGCTTAAGACTAGATTTTCCAGTGATTACAATTTTGGTATAGACACAAAAAGAGAAGAGAAAAGAAAGTCAAAACTCCGTCTCTTGTAACGTTTTTACATGACATAAAAAATTTGTATATATTTTTCTCATTTCTAAATCTTCCTATAATATTTTTTCACTAGTTTTCTTACTTATACAATAAAAATTTATCAAATACTTTTTATATTTTTAAACACTAATTATATTTCTTTTTCATGTAATTGGATTTATATTTGTTTACAATCATAAAAGCTATAAACTAATTTATGTTTGTTTAAAATCATAATTAAAAAAAAACACATAATTTTATGTAGAGCTATTCAAAATATTTTCTAATTTTAATCAGTATTTAAATTCTTTTCAACTTCTGATTATATTAAAAAGTTAAAACAAATGATGGAAATTTTTTTAAAGTAATGTATTTTAAAAAAAAATTTATATTTTTAAAAAAATTGCAACAAACAAGCCTGTTTTAGAAAAATATGATATTACTAATATATTAAATTGATTTTATTAATATAAATTCTTATTACAGATTTTTAGTAACTAAAATTAAAAAAAATATATATCAAAAGGCAAAAATTAAGTAATAAATGTTTTCCTTTTCAATTAAAACCTTCTGTATGTTCAAAAATTATTATTAAATAAGTGGAATAGGAGGATTATAGGGAGGTATATGGGTTGGGCAACGTTTTGGCGATGCTACATTGTGTTTTTGACAACATCAAAATAGAATCCACTCTCATTCCTAAAAAAAAAAAAAAAAAAAAAAAAAAAAAGACAGAATCCACTCTGCTAAGCATGCCAAATTTTACACAACACATTGTAAACATTGAAACTAGCATCATCATAGATTTTCTAAAATAATTGAGCAATAGAAAGTACCTTTTTGACAACATCATCCGGAATACGAGAGCTGCTCTGATTTAGGGATGCAGAGTCGCAAAACAGATTCATAGCATTGGCATCATCAAGGGGTTTCAAGACATATGGAAGTTCAAATTCTCTAATTGCGACTCTTGATGTCACTAAAATCTTGTAGTTTGGGATCCGATGGAACACAAATTTGTCAACAAGAGATACTGATTCAGGCCAAACATCATCGAGAACCAACAATATTGGACTTTCCCCGATCTGTTTAAACAAATGTTCCAATAGGATAGCCGCATCATCATCATTTTGAAACTCTGGCATCTCGCAATCACAGTGTTGAAACAGTCTCTGCACTATGGCAATCAACTTGGGCTCTCTCGCAAAGTTTACAAAGAATATGTTTTCCTTGAATTTACCTAACCAAGGTTTAATATATTTTCAGCTCTGCAAACTTGTTCAAGTACATACTAAACCGAAAAGAAGTTACAAGAAAAGAATACTTTTCTATATATATACATATCGACGACTACAAGTTCTTATTCCTTGGACGTGTCTACTGACTAGACAACCTTCACCAAAAATGTAATCAAAACTTCATAGGGCAATTATTTTGCATATAATGAATCACGTGTTATAAGGGAAAATGCTAGAGGAACTCATCACTGGTGTAAATATACCACTTTTTTCTGGACAAAACTTACAGAACTTTAAAGTTTTTTTTACTACTGTATTGTTATTTAATTAGAATTAAAATTTTATCACAATAATATACATAATAAAAATTTATGAGAAAATAAATTATATAATAACTGTATAAAATAGTTTTATATCGTTATTCTCTCACCACTCACGCACATATTCCACTAATTAAATTAAAACCCCTTTTGCATTCTGGCAAACAAAAAACATTCATTTGTAGCAAATACTAGCCTGTCATAGTAAGGGAGACTTGGAGATCATTAGGAACACACACGCAGATCATTAGGAACAAAAAGTCCACAAACTAAACTTCCCCAACGATATCTCAGACTAAATACTAGGGTGCTCAAAATAATTGATTATAAAAAATTTAACCATAACCATAATTAACCGTTATATAATAATTAGTTAATTAAAAATGATTATAAAAATTAATTACATATGATAAGTGATTATTATAACTAAATTATAACCATTAGGAAAAATCGATTATTTATTCAAAACCGATTATATAACTGGTTATAACCAGTTATATATCTTAAATTAATAATTAATTTTAGTCTTTAAAAAATAGTTTTAACTTTTAAAATGAATTATAATTAAACATGACACAATTATTAATGCATAAAATTGATTATAAAAATGTAATAAATATAGAAAAAAAACATTTTTTAATTTAAAACTGATTTCTGTATTCATAATTGGTTATAGATATATATCCAATTATATAATCGGTTATGGTTTAATTATAATGACCACTTTCCCAAAAAAAAAAATTATAACAATCACTTGAGATATCGATTATTTAATGATCATGATTAGGTTATTCAAATAACCTAACAATGAGCAACCATATTAAAAACTAAGACAAATGCTAACGCATTGATTAAGGGATTAAAAGGAGAAAGATGTTTATTGGAAGATAAAAAATTGTATTGTTCATGATTTTTTTTACACTCTTCTATGAATTCTATAGTAAATATTTTTTCTTTTTAATTCCTTAACTAGTGTCCTTAGTAAGAACCAAAAACTAATACACTAATAGAAAGGCATGATCTCAAAAAAAAAAAAAAAAAACAAAACAAATAGAAAGGCATGATTATTGAGACAGAGAGTAGGTAGGAACTCATACCTTTGACTTCCCGTCCCTACAAAACATTTTGGCTAACGTTGACTTCCCTAAACCTCCTGTTCCGGTCACTGTGATGACTGAGCCACCATGATGGTCATTCAGTACCCTCAGCTTCAACTCCCTCAAAGCATCATCCAACCCAACAGTGAAAGCTGGCGGGTCCGGAGGCAAACACGCGCCTTTTAATTGAGTTCTTCTCGGAACATTTTTTACTATTATCTGATGCATCTGGGTTACCATCACCCGCGTCTCGAACCCAATCTCACGGTTCTGCAACCCAATCACCTGGTTCTCGAACCCAATCTCACGGTTCTGCAACCCAATCACCTGGTTCTCCAACCCGATCCCACGGTTCTGCAACCCAATCTCACGGTTCTGCGACCCAATTTCCTGATTCTTCAACCCAATCACCTGGTTCTCCAACCCAATCACCTGGTTCTGACCTTGCATATCCAAATTAAAGTAGTCACGAATTGACTCATCCAAGTCTTGAAGTTTGGTTTGGTAGTCAGCCTTATAACAACAATTCCACCACTCAGCTTTAGAGCAATCCTTAACGAGCTTCTTCCCTTTCTTAATCATATCGATCAGCTTCTGCGTTCCCTCATCTGGTTTATCCAATCCCTTGTTAAGAGCATCAATCCGCTTAGCCAACGGCTCTGCTGTTTTGAGGGTGGACTCCAAGTGTTCCAGGGTGGGTCTGAACTTCACAGCCCTGTCTTTCATTTCTACAACTTCCTTCAGCAGTTCATCAAGCACTTTTTCAACAACAGCATCCACAATCATAGCCATGAGTACTGCCCAGAACAACAAATTAACCAAAATCAGAAACTTTGATCTAATGTAGGAGAGTGAATTAAACAAACTTTAATGTTATATAAAGCAAAGTCAAACATCAGGTTTATGGGAAAATAACAAAAAGGATAGTGAAATACAGAATACAGAATACTAACAGAAATGCTTCAAAGATTCTTTCTAAGACGCTGTTACGTTGTAGAATCTGATTCCAGCTGTCTTTGTTCACACCAATTAGGAAATATAGGAAATGATGGATGGATGGACGGTTGCTTCTCTGAAAATTGCAATGTATAGCTTTTTGGTTCACACCAATCAGTGAAAACTGCCTTTGTTCTCTTGAATTTGGATTTGGATTTATGGGATTTATTGCTTTTTTGGTTTTAACAAGGTCTTTTACAGTAGTAAACCGAGTTCGCGTGGTGGTTACCGTGTGCTCTCTTAGCATAGAAGTTTCCTTTTAACAATGATTGTTAAAGCAATTTTTTTTGGTTTACTTTGCTTTCGAGTCAATGAGGTCAACGGTAACTTCGGCGATGGAGATTCAGATGCGTCCTAATGTTCACACGGACAGAGATTAGTTAAGGCTTTGTCTAAATAATTGTGCTTATTAAGTAAAAAGTAATTAGAGAAATTTCAATTAATTTGCTCCTGAAAAATAGTGGCTTATGCACATTAGTTCCAATGGCATTACTTCGGTAAGGTTGTAAATAACTCATTTCGAAATAGGTTGGTAGTTCATTCATTCAGTTATTAACACGTGTTTCCTTTGTCATGTCATATAATAAACTTCAAATCTAATTAGATATTATCTAATCAATTTTGAATTAATTTAAACAAATCTAATAAGATATTATGTAATCAGTTTTGAATTAATCAAATTTAAAAAGATGTTATTTAATTGGTTTTGTATTAATCTACTCAAATTTAATAAGATCTTATCTAATCAGTTTTGAATTAATTTAATAAAATATTATGAGCTAATTATATTTAATGAATAATTAAATTGCTTGCATTAATATATTAATTTCATAATTTCAAAAATAAAAATTAAGCTTATAATAATATATATTACGAAATCAAGTTCATGCATAGTCATTGATTAGACTTAATCAAATTTAACATACCTACTTACAATTAATGATGAATTTAATTACTCAAATATTTATTATACAATTTAAAAAATATTCCTAATATAAATTTGAAAAAATATTTATATATTTAAAATATTTCATAAAAAAATGTTCTTAAACAATATTTAAAACCTAAACATGATTAAAATAAATTATGAACGTTATTAAATAAAGTTAATTATTCCTAAATTTAATAAATTTAACTAACTATATATAAAAAAATCCTTTTTTTTCATTATTATTGAATTCAAAGCATATTATAAAGCAACCAAATTAAAAAAAAAAAAAGACTCATATGTAATATATTAATATTTAATATCTATCCTCTCAAAAAAAAATTAATATCTATCCATAATTATTAATTAAAACAAATTATTATAAATTAAATTGTTAATTTTAATTTTTTTTAGAGCATTAGTATTACTATAATCTTTATCTTTATATGTAGAGAAGTAAGGTTGTTAGATCAATTTTTCTATCTAGACTAAGGGTGCATAAATCATTTCTAATTTTTGTATTTAGTAAAGTTATATTATTCATTCAAACTTTGTATTAAATTAAAATTGTAAAAAAAAAAAAACTTTTTGTCAATGTTTATTAATGATTACAAATGAATTGTGATGTAAAAAATAATTAATAATTAATTATGATTGTAAAATAAAATTGTCTAATAATTATATTTAAGGTTTAATTATTTTGTTGGTCCCCATACTTTTACCAAATTTTTAATTAGATTCTTGAACTTTTTTTTCTTTTAATTGAATCCTAAATGTAACACCCTGAAAATTACAACCCAATAAGTATGAACGTGAGAGATTTAATTAGAAAATTCTCTTGTTGGGGAGAATGGTAACGTTGTGATTTTCCTAATTATATAATTAAGTGATTGATTAAGAATGAAAGAGCAAACTAAATTTAAATTATGTTGATTGATATAATAATTAACTGAAGTTCTATGTTTTGTTATGTGCCATAGCGTTATTGTGAAATTTTTTAGACTTTTACGCGAGTTCCGTAAGTTGTAGAAAAAAGAAAAAAAAATAATAAGAGAAGGGGGTGTCCTTAGAAGAAGTGAAGGTACAAATAGCAAAATTTCAAAATTATCTTATATACAAACGTGTACGAGCTTCTTTCCTGCTTCATTCTTCCTTTTGTTGTGATATTTTCTTCTTCCCGAACCTTTCTTTTGCTGCTCATGGCCGAAAGCTGATTTTTGAGAAGGAAAGTCATTTTTGTTGCTTGGTTGGTTGCATGCAAGGCTCTGAGGTCCTCTTTTCATCACCAACAACTTGTCTTCTCTTCCTCTCTCTCAGCTGAGCCAAAAATCTAAGGTGAGGGGGACTCTTTGTGAATTCTATTTTTGGTTTACGGGTGGTTGAGAGCTAGGGGACTCAACTACCTACAGCATGTATGCCTCTCTTGACTGTTGTGTGTGTTTGTTTGAATGGTTGAATGTGAAAAATTGATGAAATGGGTTTGAAACCCTTGGCAGTGACTGTGTGGGTGCATGTCCTGGCTTTAGTGTTGTTTTGTTCTTTTGAAACTGAGTGGGAAGGTCCCTGGAACAAGGGAATCCACGCCCAATTTTCGTAAAATTAATTGATGAAGGTTGTATGTTGAAAACAAACTCCAAACCAATAGAGCAGTGGCTGTCAGGTTCCCATGTCCCTGAACAGCTCCCACGGTTTTATGATTTTTGAAATATCTAACCGTTGGTTTTTCACGAAATTTGTTTTTAATGAAAATAGACACAAAAAGAAACAACTTTTATTTTGACATCATGGAGAGAAATCCTCGTTTTGAAGTTCATCCATGGCTTTAAAAATGGATGTTCTGTTTTCAAGTTTCCCTGGAACATGTCTCGGTTTTTCCCAAATTCCCAGTTGTGTGCTTAATTTTTATTTTTCGTTTTTGAACCATTAAAAACTAGACAAAACAATATTTTTAACCATATAAATTACAAAAATTATCATGTCCAATTTCTAAATTAAATTTTTAAAAAGAAACAGGGCAAGGGTTTTGAGCTCTGTTTTGAGTCTGAAACTTAAGCTGTTAGAAACAAATTTACTGGGAACAATAGGGAAATAATTTGGAGGTAAGGGTTACCTTTTTAAAAAGACAAAGATATTACCTTTCTACTGTAAAAATTTCAGCTCAAAATGAATTTGGGAAGTGGGATAAATTTATATTTCTTTGAGCTATGTTCAGTGAGCACTCAAAATTCTGGGCTGCTGACTTAGAAAATTTTTATAAAATTTTCTAGATGTTGATTTTATAAGTGGGATACCTTTTTATAAAATATATTTCAAGAGCTTTGATTTGATATAAAAATTTCTAAATTCCGAGGTCATGTGCTTGTATCAGTGAGAGCTCACATTCAGTACTGTCAAAGAAAAATCGACCTCATTTGGTCAAGTTTGTTAATGTGATAAAATTATTGATGTGATATGATGTATTTAAGCTTGAGAGATGATATTCTACCTCTAAAGGTGAATATTCATCAATATGCTATGACTAATTATCTATGATTTGATTCATTATACAAATTAACTGATACTATGTATATTGTGGACTGAGACCTGGGGGGTGTGAACCCTGGGCATTGTGGAACAGTTGTGTGCGCATGATTTTGATGTGTTTTGGATGTTGAATGTGGGGACGAGGATTTATAATCTTCGTGGGAACAAATGAACTCCATGCGGAGCACATTTGTGGAAAACAGTGATTTTGTGATTAAAATGACGGAAAGTAATGAATTAATCCGTAAAAAGAGTGTGAATTTAGTAATTGATGATTGGCAT
Organism: Pueraria montana var. lobata; assembly: GCA_026413185.1. Lineage (NCBI taxonomy): Eukaryota > Viridiplantae > Streptophyta > Magnoliopsida > Fabales > Fabaceae > Pueraria > Pueraria montana. Next base: position 47,598,221 of record CM048649.1, on the reverse strand, counting down.
AAGTAATTCTGTGATCCTTGTTTTGTGTTGGTGAGGATCGAATGAGAAGGGAAACCTTTTCATTGGGAGTCACGTGTGACTGGTGTAGTGGATAACTGCTACGCGTCGATTTAGAAGGATAATCTTACGTGACCGAAAGCCAAATGGGCAAGTGTTGAGAGGTCGTGTGGAGGCTTTATCTACGGTGAGCATTGTGCTTGTGAGATGACGGGGACGTAATGTTTAACCACTGTGATAGTGGGGGAGTTTGATCTCCGTGTTGTATGTCTGGGACAGATGTTGATTGAGGACCGCCGTCGAGTGCCTTTGGTAGAAAAGCTCACACAGACCTGTAAAAGGTCGCGTGGGATATTTCAGCTGCGAATTATCTGTGAACCAAGGTCGGATTGCGAATGACGCATCACTTGAGGTGATGAGATCGTTACGATGTAGCGATAAAGGCAAAATCCTTATTTATATATGCATATGTGAGCGTAGAGGTGGTACCTTTAGCTCGGCGTCAATTCGTCCGCACCTGTACCATGTGCAGCGGGAAACCCACAGGCGACGAAAAAAGAAAATAAACTCTGTGAGGAGAGTGTTGAGGAGTCAGTCCTCGGAGTAATGGATGACCACAGTTGGTACCTGGGAGATGATCGTAAGGCAGGTTGACCTTGGAGGGTAAGGCACTGAGTTGTGACGATAGATCACATAGCTGACTCGGCCACCCTGACAAAAATACGAGCCATCATCGGTTGGTGAGAGCCCGCCATAGTACCATGGTGAGAGGTGTACTCCCAACAGTCATCCAATTCAAAAATGTGTAAGACCACTGAGTCCTGGAAGTTCCAGTGGCAGCTGGCCAGTATGAAATAATTTACAAGAATAGTTGTGGAAACGAATAGGTTTCGGGTGTGAACGCTAGAGAACCACATCGTGGTGGCTAGTACGATTGTGTATGTGACTGTGAAGTCGTTCTGTGTGTATTGCTTGATGAAGCAGAGAGTTCACCCTCTGTTTTATTTTTTTAGGAACCGATGGCAATACCTGTGGAGGTCATAAAGACGTTATCTTCATCAGCTTCGTCACTTTTCGTTTGGAGGTTGGTTTAACATGCAGGATTGGGTATTAGTGATGTCTGCTCTGAGTCCTAGGACCCTTTTTCCTTTTCATGTATCTTGGCATGAGTAGACCTAGGCTTCAGATTGATGGCATGTATATTCAGTTTTCCTATATGTATTTGGAATACGCTTTGGAAATGTATATATTACTATTATTCCGAAAAGTAATTGGGATATGAAAATCTCTATTTCAAGTATACTTATAATTGAGGCAGTGACACGCAACTTCCAAAATTAATTAATGAAAAGTTTTAAACATCCGATAAAATTCCGATCTATGTATTATTAACTTCACAGTTTTTGGAAAAGATTAAAGTAAGTTAACATGCTTATTGAATTAAAATAAGTTTTTAAATGAGAATATTTGTAAACCCGGATTTAGGGTGTTACACTAAACTTTAATTTATTTTTTAATTGGGTCCTCCCATCTAAAGATAGTGGACTGTTGTTTTTGGAGTTAATAAATGTTTCTCTCTTATTAGGATCGAAGAAGATGAATAACAAATAGGTGAGAAACAATTAAGTGGAAAGAGAGAGATGATTAATTTTAAAAAAAAAGGGTAATTTTGAAAAAAAATATTACAAATTATTGACAAATTTAAAGTTACTAACTAAATTAACTAATTTTCTTAAAAGGGTGTGAATTAGTTGAAGTGGTTTTATAAAAGGGATGGAGAGAGTATGATACTCCCTCAATCTCATAATAAGTGTCATATTAGAAGAAAAAATAAGTATGAAAATAAGTGTCATTTTAGTTATTCAATGTAATATTAATTACTTTTTCCATTAATACCACTAGTAAGTATCACTTTAACTTTTCAATACAATATTAATAATAAGGTTAATTTTGTAAAATTATTACTCCCCTTGGTCCCTGTTATAAGGCACTTTGTACAACAATTACACAGACCAATAAAAGTAATTAATTCAATTGATTTTATTGATTTTAATTTTTTTTACTAATCTCCCAATTTTACCCTCATTAATCATCATTAAATTATATGAGAGAGAATAGTTATTAATGAATTTATTGATTAATGGCATAGTGGAAGATGGAGGGTCAAAATGTATGAGAGAGAATAGTTATTAATGAATTTTCAAATTCTCTTCTTGTTATTCAATAACAACACAGATACTCATAATCTTTAATAGAGGCACGTAAGGGAAAAAATAAATTAGTTTTATAAAAATTATAAAATGCCTTATATTAAGGACCACCAATTTCTTCAAAACTATGTCTTATAATAAGGACCAGAGAGGGGGTACTCTTTTTCATCTATTTATTAATTTTTCTTAGTTTGTGTAAAATACCTAGGACGACACTTATTTTCAAATTTATTTTTTCTTCTTACATGACATTTATTATGGGACAAATGGAGTAATTTGTAATACCCCATATGTTTCTTTATTAGACCCTTCCAACTAATTCATAACCTTTAAAATATTAGATAGTAATTTAGTTAGTAACCTTAAATTTGTCAGTAACTCATAATGTTCTTCCAAATTTACCCTCAATTTTTTTTTAAAATTAATCATCTCTCTTTCCACTTGATTGTTTCTCACCTAATTGTTACTCATCTTCTCCAATAAGAGAAAGAAAGAGTTTATCTCATTAATTTCCAACATTTATTATTTTTGGCTAAAAATTTTGCTAATAAGTTAAGGGTACTTTAGAAAAAATAATATTAATGCAAAAGACAATTAGAAAAACTCTTATAAAAATGGACAAACAATTTTTTGAAAAAAAAAATCTTATAAAAAAGGATGGAGAAAGTATTAAAATTGACTCTTAATAATACACAAAAATAATAATTATCAAAATTGTATAATAAATAACATTAATATAACAATTTAATTCTTTGTTAAATATAATTATTAGACAATTTTATTTTATAAAAATAATTAATTATTTTTTACATCACAATTCATTTGTAATCATTAATAAACATTGACAAAAAGTGTTTTTTTTTTTATAATTTTAATTTAATACATGGTTTGAAAGAATAATATAAATCTAATAAATACAAAAATTAGAAATAACTTATGTATCTTTAGTTTAGACGAAAAAATTGATCTAGCAACATTTCTTCTCTACATATAAAGATAAAGGATTTTTTTTATATAGTTAGTTATATTTATTAAATTTAGGAATAATTAATTTTATTTAATAACGTTCATAAATTTTTTAATCATGTTTAGGTTTTAAATATTGTTTATGAATATTTTTATAAAATATTTTAAATATATAAATATTTTCTCAAATTTATATTAGGAATATTTTTTAAATTGTATAATAAATATGTGAGTAATTAAATTCCTCATTAAATGTAAATAGGTATGTTAAATTTGATTAAGTCTAATCAACGACTATGTTGTTCTTTTTTTTGAAATTATAAATTAATATATTAATGCAAGTAATTTTATTATTCATTAAATATAACTAGGTTGTAATATTTTATTTAATTAATTCAAAATTGATTAGATAATATCTTATTAAATTTGATTAGATTAATACATAATCAATTAGATAACATCTTTTTAAATCTGATTAATTCAAAATTGATTAGATAATATCTTATTAAATTTGTTTAAATTAATTTAAAACTGATTAGATAATATCTTATTATATTTAAAATTTATTATCTGACATGGCAAAGGAGCCATGTGTCAATAAGTGAATGGATGAACTACCAACCTATTTCGAAGTGGGTTATTTACAACTTTTACCGAAGTAATGCCCTAGCTCCAAACAAAAGAAAATATTACTTTTGTGATCCCTGATCTCGTCAACGTTGGCAATGTCAGTGCCTCAATTAATATCTCCCCTTAGACATGTCAAGGATGTCTTTGTTTGACCGTTTAAAAACTAAATATCTTCCCACTTTCATTGTGGCAAATCGATGCCATGGACATAGTTATAGGGTGAAATTTTATATAGATTTGATGTCACTGCTTTCATTTCCTTCTTTACTTTCATTTGCTTCTTCAATTTAACTTCAGATGTCATTTTTTGTGGCTGTATAAAGTAAAGAATAGAGATTCCACTAATAAAGAGAAGGGTTCAAGGTGTGCTCTTTTTTGTAGGAGTTGTAGATTGTGAAGTAAGTGGTTTATCCGTGTGCACGTGTCTCTCATAGCATACTAAAATTGAAATAAAAACAAATAATAAAATATAAAAGTGTGAAGTAATTAATTATAGGATTTATTTAAAAAATTAAAATTATATAAGTTAGTTAAGTTGCTTGAAATAATAAAAATAATGTGATCAATGTTATAGAAAAATATGAAAGTTTATATAAAATTAAGAAAAAGAACTTATGAGAGTAACTCTTTAGAGATGATTATTTGGATTCCACATCCAAAATTGGATGGAAACTGAGGGAGAAAAGATAAATATAAGAAAAATATATCTTTATTTATATCACATCTCATTACTTAAGATCATAGTTTTAAAAATCGAATCGGTGACCGGCCCGGTCAAGGCACTGGATCACTAAGTCAGTGGTCGAACCAGTGGGTCACTAATTGACCTGCATGACCCGGTCGGTATTAAAAAATTTGAAAATTTTATATCTGCCTTAAAAAAGTCAAAAAAAAAATCACATAACAAATTAATATAATTCCACAAGTTCATTTTTCAAGTTCAAATCCATTGATATTCACAGTAACAAAATCACATTATAAATTACTTATTACACTTCTTTAAAGTTTAAACAGAATTCAAAATAATAGAATCACACTATTAACTGTACCATCACTTCTTCAAACAAAATTCACAGTGACAGAATCACAGTATCAATTACCTAAGAACCACTACTCATAAATAATAAAACAGAATCAACTAAAAATAACATTCAAGTTGGATTAAATAGAATCACGTGGTATGGATCAATGTGGTTGAGATGAGGGCCTTAAGGTTTATCTGTGTGCACTTTGAAGTTTGAAGAAGAAAAGTCACAGACTCACAAACACGACACAACAAGCAATGTTTTGGTAAATGCTCACAGCCACAAAACCTTTCTTTCTTTTGATTTTTTATCCAAATGACATCGTTTCAAGCAATTTAAAAAAAATAAAAAAATAAAAAGGGCGTGACCCGGGTTGGGTCACCGAATCACCGGTTTAACCCCAGGTCGTATCGGATTTGACCGGGTTGAAAACATGACCGGTCCGATAGCCTGCTCAACTCGATCTAACCTCCGGGTCACGGGCTGACTGGTTCGACCGGTCGGATCGATCCGGATTTTAAAACAATGCTTAAGATATTATATTATTTTACATACATATTTTTTTTTTTACTTTCATTTTCTACACAACAAAACTAGAAAAAAAAATATTTTTTATTTTCATGTTTTCTCCTACTAAATAATTTAACAAATCATTTCACTCTATAATTTTTTTTATTTTCTTTCATTTCAACTTTTTCCCCTAAGTCAAATATTCCTTTAATTAAGCATGGCTACTGGTCGCCAGCTAATGATGTGGATGAAGGAAGGTTCGTGTCGTGTCGTGCCGTGTGGGGTCGTGTCATGTTTTAATCAGTTTGGGATATGCAGAATTCAATTTGATTCATTGAGCTTTGAAGAATGCAATGCTGTGATGGTAGGTGTAGAAGTACACACGACATGTCTGGGCATTAGGCGTGTCTCAACTTACACTACACTCACTCCAAATCGAAAGGTACGTGTCAAAATTCAAAAATACATACCTGTTTTGTAATTAATTAATATTCAATTTAATCTATAATTTTATTACCCTTATATATATATATATATATATATATATATATATATATATATATATATATATATATATAATTACGTGCATATGGGGAATTGTGAAGGTTAAAATAATACAAAATATTTTTTTATTGTATAGTTAATTTAGTATGTGTCATTTCAACCTTAAACCTTACCACTAACCCACTCGTCTTGATCCATTATAATGACCCATCTTTTTTCCCCACTTAATGAGGGGTTTAAAACTATATAATGATCCATTATAATTTAGTATGCTATGAAGAGTTATGCTATGAAGATTTATGGGACATGTATCACTCTCTCCTTCATTTTTTTCCCTCAAAATTTTTTCTTTCTTTTCAACTTTTTTCTTCTTCTACCTATTGTGTTTTTTAATTTTATTTTCTTTTTCTATTTCTTTTTTTTTCTTTTCTATTATCTATATAAGAAAATTTGATCCTTGCTACTATTACTATTTTTGAGCATGTATTGTTTTATACTTTTTATATATTTATATTTTTATTATATTACTATTTTATATCTTTTGTTTATAAAAAAATTATATTCTTGAAATATTTAATATAATAATATGCTTAATATAACATAAAAATATGTCATTATTTATATTAAATGAATGATAAATTTAAAGAATTACTTATTTAAATTAATTATAATTTAATATATATATATATATATTATAGAATAATATTTAGATTCTATATTTAATAACTTTATATGTGAATATTTTGTTGATTAATATTTATATGAGAATTTATTAAATATATTTTCATTACAAATAATTTCAAGCTACTTCTTTAACATTAAAAATTATTTTTTAATAGTATTTATAAATTCAAGCACACGTAATTTTAATAAAATATTTTACTTTTTAAACTTACATGAGTAAAATAAATTTTAATTATTTCTATTACAAAATGTTTTTAATTTATTTCTTTGCTAACATAGTAAATATAATATTTTATATATAATATATAATTATTCCATACATTGTATAAATATACTTCAACAATATTTTTCATTTTTACATTATAGGAGATTTAAATTTTCACTAAATATTTTAATAAAATGTATATAGATTTGAATTTTTTATACTATAAATTAATTTAAATCTAATCAGTTAATATATTTATTATAAAATAATATTTTGACTTTATGTTTAATAACTTCATATAAAGAAATTTTGTCAATTAATATTTATAATATAATGTTAACTCTTTTTTTACATAAATATATAATAAATATATTGAAATTAATTTATTAAATATATTTTTACCACAAAATAGTTTTAAATTACTTATTCAATAATGTCATAAATTAAATTATTATTATTTTATAATAGAGACCATAAGTATCATTCACGAGAGACAATATTGATCGACACCATTACAGGCGACAAAACTCTTTATTCGAATTTTAACACAACAACATATCAAAGACTCAATCATATTTATTTTTACTTTGAAATCCGATGAAATTATTTTTAATTATAAATCATAAAAAATAATTTTAAATAATTTCATAGATGAAAATTTTGTTGAATAATATTTATATTATGTGGTTAAAAATTTTATACTAAAAGTTTGTTTAAATCTAATTAGTTAATATATTTATACAAAATAATATTTTGACTATATTTTAACAACTTCATATACGAAAACTTTGTTGATTAATATTTGTATAATAATGTTAAATTTTTTTATCTAAATATATAATAAATATATTGAAACCAACTTATTAAATTTATTTTTATTACAAAAGAATTTTAAATTTCTTTATCCTTAATATCATAACTTAAATATTTTTTAATGTTTTTTATGATAGAGACCACACAAGTATCAAGATTTTTTTCTTAAAAAAAAGTGTAATACCACCAAGTATGTTTTTTGATAAGCACGTCATTAAGAAGTGTTTCTATATTTGTGTTTATTGCCATAATTGCTAAGTAGATGTCAATCTAAATAGAAATGTAACTTTTTGAACATAGAAATAAATAAGCTAAATATCTAAGATGAATTATATAAACAATATTTCATCAATTTAGAAATTAAATATTACTCTTTTAAGTATTTGTTACAACAAATATACTTTGCTATAATTAGTTAATATTGTATGATTATGTTAATTAAGGAGAGAAAAATACCTATATTAGATAACTTAATAGTAGTTAGAAAAATAATACATTTTCTTCTCATGGGACGAAGATAATATTAAACACTATAAATTATAATATTATAAAATTAATAATTTTTTATTTACAAATATAGTTGTAAAATAATTAAATTATTTTATCATTTCACATTTTAAAATAAAAATTAATTAAATTTAGCCCAAGTTAAATCCTTTTTAAATTTTTATATATAATAAATTTCTCATACAATTTTATAAATATTTTAAATAAAATAAAAATGTATATGATATTGTAATCAAATATATATTTTCTACTTGAATACATTTTCTCACTCTTTTTGTCATTTTTGAGAATTTAATTAGTTAATTAGGTTTATTTTAATAAAAATATTTAATTTTATAAACATACATAAAAATATAATAACCCATGCATCGCACGGGTAGCTTTCTAGTCGGTCCTAAAATCAGTTAGCAACTGAATAAAGATGAAAGGTAATCCGTCGTCAAAACCGTAGTTGCTAAGACAAATAGCAAGTGAAAATGTTATCTTTTTTTTTACTGTTGAAAAATGTTAAAAAAATGTTATCTATTATCAATTATTAATTTGGCTAATTTTGCAAAAAAAAAAAAATAGTTTGTCACTAACATGAAAATTCCAATCATTGTAATCTGGTGACCAGCTTAGTGACAAAGTACAATATCTCTAAATTAGTCACTAAATTGTAAGAATATTTTTCTCATAAAACCAGTTGTTAATTTTTTTTTTATCGGTATAAATCAAACACAGGTAGTAAGAGTTTACAACAATTCACGCGCATTGCTCAACCGACTAAGATAGATCCTTGATAAACCAATTGTTAATTTGGTTGCTAATTGTTTGAAAATTATGATTTATATAGCCACATTGGCGACTGCATTATTTGGCCACTAATTTGTTTAGTGATCAAATTAGCAACCTAAATAATTCATTAGATCATTATATTCTATTCTATTTCAAGGCTTCAATGCATAAGACTTTCTCTAATTTTGACGTTGAAACATTCTTTTTATAAGGATATGAGAAATCTTGCTCTGCTTTTTTTTTTTTTTTTTTAATATTGATCTACTCATCTTGTTTAGTTGCAAATTTAACAAATGTAACGAATAGTTCCTTCAACAAAGGACAACATTGTATCACATAGTCTAATATGATGTTAAAATTGAGATTTAATCTAGAATTGGAAGGGGATGAAAAAATTCAGAGATAGTAACTCGGATCATAAGATTTTACGTTTTTACTTAAAATACCTATATATAATACTACATATACATAAAATATAACATAGATAAAGAAAATAACCTCAAAATCACAATATTAAATAAACTTAAATTAAAAAAAATTATAATCATAATAAATTATAAGTTCATAACACGTAGATGAATAGAATTAAAATTCATAATTATATGTAATGTGTTATTTAGTTTATTATTATTATTATTATTATTATTATTTAATTTATTATATAATATGTTATGCATTAAATAGTTTATTATAATTTTATTACTACTTTTACTTATTTAGTTTATTATATTTAATGTTGTTGTTGTCTAGTTTAGGGTTTATCAATCCCTAATTAATAGTCTAGATTGTGAAGTCGAAGTGATCTATCCATGTGCACGTGTCTCTGTATGTATATTATTGCCAGAGAAAGATAATTAACTATAAACAATTGGTCCTAAAATAAGTTAGCAACCGAATAGAGATGAAAGGTAATCCGTTGTGAAAACTGCGGTTGCTAAGACAAATAGCGAGTGAAAATGTTATCTATTATTAATTATTAATTTGGCTAATTTTGCAAAAAAAACAAAAACAAAAACAAAAACAAAACAATAGGTCACTAACATGAAAATTCCAGTCATTGTATATGGACTATGGTCACCTTGTGAATCTGGTGACCAACTTAGTGAAAAAGTACAATATCTCTAAATTAGTCACTAAATTGTTAGAATATTTTTCTCATAAAACCAGTTGTTAATTTGGTTGCTAATGTTTGAAAATTAAGATGTATAGCCACATTGGCGACTGCATTATTTGGCCGCTAATTTGTTTAGTAACAATATTTCTCATTAGATCATAATTAGATTTTGACTCATGCATTGCACAGGATAAACATAATATTTAAGAACTTTTATTTAGATTTTGTATTGTATGTAATGTAATTTGTTATATTATTTTATTTTTCTCTTCATATTTCCGTAAAAAAATATTCATCTTCATTTGTTATATTTTTTTCATAATTTCTATGTTCATTAAATAAAACATTCAATAAATTATTTCAACCACGAAAGAGAAAGCCATAAAAAATATATTTAAATTAAAATTATTATAATTAAAAAATATAATTTCATCATAATAATTTAGAAATTAATGTGATTTTAGGTAAAAATTTGCAATGTGCTTTTATTAATAAAATATTCATCCTTATGTGTTATATTTTATATATAATTTTTATTTTAATATATTGGCATACATATATATATATATATATATATATATATATATATATATATATTAATGTATAAAAAATTAAAATTTGTCCAGGTAGAAGAAAATTATGAATTATTTATTTAAGTAAGAAGATAATAAATAAAAAATTAATTATTTGCTTAAAAATTAATTTTAGACACTAATTTTGTATGGAGAAAATAATAGTGATTATGTTGATTTAGTTTCATTTTTTGTGTAATTAAATGTATATTAATCATGTAGAATAAAATTATAATTTTGATTGGACAAAAATCTTTAGTAAAAAAAATTATCCACGTGGATTCAATGTAATGTTTTCTACTTGTTTTTATAAAAAATATTCATCCCCGTGTCTTATATTTTATATATATAATATGGTAAGTTAAGTCTAAATTTCTCTTCATATATTCATGAAAAATATTCATCCCCATTTGTTATTTTTTCTCATACTTTCTATGTTTGTAAAATAAAATATTCAATAAATTATTTAACTTAGGAAAGAGATAGCCATAAAAAATATATTTAAATTAAAATTATTATAATGAAAAATTACAATTTCACAATAATAATTCATCTATATGTGTTATATTTGATATATAATTTTTATTTTAACATATTGACATAAACATATCAATGTATAAAAGAAAATTAAAATTTGTTCAGGTAAAACAAAATCATGAATAATTTATTTAAATGATAATATAACAAATAAAAAAAGAATAATTATTTGCTTAAATTTTAGACACTAACTTTGTATGGAGAAAATAATAGTGACTACATTGATTTAATTTTAATTTTGTTATGTAATTAAATATATATTAATTATGAAAAAGAAATTTTAATTTTGATTGGACAAAAAAAATTTAGTAAAAAAGCTTATCCCCAAGAATTTAGTGTAATTCCTACTTGTTTTTATAAGAAATGTTCATCCACATGTGTTGTATCTTATATATCTAATATGATAAGTTAAGTCTAAATTTTACTTCGCATACTTTCATGAAAAATATTAATCTCACTTGTTATATTTTTTCATACTTTCTATGTTTGTAAAATAAAACATTCAATAAGTTATTTAAGTCAGAAAAGAGACAGCCATAAAAAATACATTTAAATAAAAATTATTATAATAAAAAATATAATTTTACCACAATAATATAGATATTAATGTAATTTCAGGAAAGTTGTTTATCCCCATGAATTAAGTGGAAATTTGTTACTTGCTTTTATAAAAAAAATATTCATCCTTATGTATTATATTTTATATATAATTTTTATTTTAATATATTGGCATATACATATCAATGTATAAAACAAAATAAAATTTTCTCCGGGTAGAAGAAATTTTGAATAATTTTTTTAAGTGAGAATATAATAAATAAAAAAAAATAATTATTAGCTTAAAAATTAATTTTAGACACTAATTTTGCATTGAGAAAATAATAGTGATTATGTTGATTTAATTTGATTTTTCATATGAAATTGAATATATATTAATTACACAATAGAAATTTTAATTTTGATTACACAAAAATCTTTAGTAAAAAAGTTTATCCCTGTCAATTCAGTGTAAATTTTCTTACCTGTTTTTATATATATAAAAAAAATCTCCATCCCTGTGTGTTATATTTTATATATTTGATATGGTAAGTCTAAATTTCTCTTTACAGTTTCTTGAAAAATGTTCATCCCCACTTGTTATATTTTTCATACTTTGTATGTTTGTAAAATAAAACATTCAATCAATTATTTAAGTCATGAAAGAGACAGTCATTAAAAAATAAATTAAAATTAAAATTAAAATTATTATAATAAAAAAATTATTTCACCATAATAATTTAGATATTAATGTGATTTCAAGTAATTTGTTCATCTCCATGAATTAAGTGAAAATTTTCTACTTGTTTTTATGCAAAATATTCATCATATGTGTTATATTTTATATATAACTTTTATTTTAATTATATTGGCAAATATATATCAATGTATAAAAGTAAAATAAAATTTGTCCAGGTAGAAGAAAATCATGACGAATTTATTTAAGTGAGAAGATAATAAATAAAAAATGAATAATTGTTTGCTTAATATTACTTTTAGACACTAATTTTGCATGGAGAAAATAATAGTGATTATGTTTATTTAATTTGATTTTTGTTATGTAATTAAATGTGTATATATATATATAAATTATATAAAAGAAATCTTAATTTTGATTGGACAAAAAATCTTTATTAAAAAGTTTATTCCCATGAATTCAATGTAAATTTTTCTACTTGTTTTAATAAATAAAAGTCAATCCCCGTGTGTTATATTTTATATATCTAATATGATAAGTTAAGTCTAAATTTCTCTTCATAGTTTCTTGAAAAATGTTCATCCCCATTAATTTGTTATATTTTTCATTCTTTGTATGTTTGTAAAATAAAACATTCAATTAATTGTTTAAGTCAGAAAAGAGACAGCCATAAAAAATACATTTAAATTAAAATTATTATAATAAAAAATATTATTTCAAATTAAAAATTTAGATATCAATTCAATTTCAAGTAATTTGTTCATCCTCATGAATTAAGTAAAAATTTTATACTTGCTTTTATATAAAAAAGAATTCATTCTTGCGTGTTATATTTTATATATAATTTTATTTTAATATATTGGCATTTACATATAAATATATAAAAGAAAATAAAATTTTCTCTAGGTAAAATAAATCATGAATAATTTATTTAAGTGAGATGATAATAAATAAAAAATGAATAATTATTTGCTTAAAAATTAATTTTAGACACTAATTTTGCATGGAGAAATAATAGTGATCATATTGATTTAATTTTATTTTTGTTATATAATTAAATATTTATTAATTATGTAATAGAAATTTTAATTTTTATTGGACAAAAATCTTTAGTAAAAAGGTTCATCCCTGAGAATTAATTGTAAATTTTTCTATTTGTCTTTATAAAAAAATGTTCATCATCGTGAGTTATATTTTATATATCTAATATGGTAAGCTAAGTCTAAATTTCTCTTCATATTTTCTTGAAAAATGTTCATCCTCATTTGTTATATTTTTTCATACTTTGTATGTTGCAAAATAAAACATTCAATAAATTATTTAACTAAGGAAAGAGACAACAATTATAAAAAAATACATTTAAATTAAATTTTTTTATAATAAAAATTATTATTTCACCATAATAATTTAGATATTATAATATGATTTTAGGTAATTTATGCATTCCCGTGAATTAAGTAAAAATTTTTTACTTGTTTTTTTTCAAAAAAATATTCATCTCTATGTGTTATATATAATTTTATTTTAATATATTGTCATATACATATCAATGTATAAAAGTAAAAGAAAATACATAAGAAAATTTGTCCAAGTAAATGAAAATCATTAATAATTTATTTAAGTGAGAAGATAATAAACAAAAAAAAAATTATTTGCTTAAAAATTAATTTTATGTTAATTTGATTTGAATTTTGTTATGTAATTAAATATATATTAATTATATAAAAGAAGTCTTAATTTTGGTTGGACAAAAGTCTTTAGTAAATAAGTTTATCCCTGTTATTTTAGCATAAATTTTACTACTTGTTTTTTATATAAAAAAAAATTATCCTGTGTGTTATATTTTATATATCTAATATGGTAAGTTAAGTTGAAATTTAAAAACATGTGTATGATTTCTTTTAAAAAAGGATCGAAATTTATAAAACCCAATTTAAAAAAGACTAAATTAAAAAAATTAATTTAAAACAATTCAATTTGGAAGATTTGAATAAGTTAATTAATTTAAACATGTTTTTATTAACATAAAAAATTATTTTTATAAAACCCATCAATGTGTATTTATTATAATTACTGTGGGTAACGTAAAATATTACTTTTAATCTATTTTTTTAACATATTTAAATTTGAAAATATATTTAACACCGTGATATAATGAGTTGATCTTCTTATTTTTAAAATAAATCAAATTTTGAAGTGTCTTTTCATAGAAACAATTATAAACCCATAATTAAGATCAATATATCAGTATATCACAAAATATACTAACAATCAAAATGAATAGACATCAGGAATTTTTTTTTTTTTTTGAGAATATGTTACCTTTTAATAAAAAGATAATAATAATAATAATAATAATAAATACAATTTAATATTTAATATACAAATAATAAAAATAAAAACTGAAAATGTTACTGTTAATATAAATATCTAATATTAGTAAGGGTGTAATTTAATATAAAGTCATCCAATATAAATCTTGGTTGTGATTTAGAAAAGAATTTAGCGTGCTTATATGTTGTTTTTTATAGAAAAAATAAGAGTGTGTTCTATTTCAATTTCTTATTTCTTATATATTTAATTATGGAATTATATTATATCACATGATACCTTTGTTAAATAAATGGCTTTATATATTTAAATTGTCTAAATGGATGTTAATTATTTATTCTCCTCTAAGCGTTTATTCCATTTATCATTAATGAGAAATACATTTATGATTTTTTAATATTTAACATGTTACCCTCAATATAAAGATCTAATATTAGTAAGGGTGTGATTAAATATAAAACCATACAATTAAAATTATGGATGCGATTTATTAGAAATAGAGCATACATATATATATATAATAAAAGGAATAAGAGCGTGTTCGATTTCAACGGAATATATATTTCGGCAACACCTACTATGCAGGATTTTTTTATCAATATTGGAAAATCTGATTTTTCAAAAAAAAATTAAAAAGATTGCCTTTTCCAATAACAACGTGATTTATGCCCAAAATTTTCAAATTTATTATAAAAATATATTTAAGACCATCATAAAACTGATGAGTTGATTTATGTATTGATTTTTAAAATAAATCATATTTTCCTTTGTCCTTTCATGGAAATAATTTTAAACCCATAACTAAGACAAATATACGGTAACAATCAACATCAAGATGAATAAAAATAGGATATATTTATATTCAAAACCACTACATCAAAAGGAAAATTACGGAGATGCATGCATAGAAACCATAAGTACATATAAACCAAATTATAATAAAAAAATAAATTCATCCCTAAAATTCCATAATAAAAACAAAATAATTTTTTATTTGATTTCTTCCTATCTAATTAGCCTCGGTGATGGTTACATAAAGATCATACGGATCTTCAACCCACCAAAACTTCAAAACATCTCTAACACATAATGAATTTTTCCTTCACAAAGTCGTACCTTTCTGTAACGATATATCATAGCTTTGCCCTTATTGAGGATGAATAAAAATAGCAACTTTGTTAGAGAGACAATATTGTCAAGGGTTAATTATGTTTTTAGTCCCTGAACTTTTTTGAGTTTTCACTTTTAGCCCCTAAACAAAATTTTGACTGATTTTAGTCTCTAAACTTTTTTTCCTTCAATGTTTTTAGTCCCTGAACTTTTTTCGTCAATGTTTTTAGTCCCTAAACTTTTTATTTGACTAGTTTTAGTCCCTAAACTTTTTATTTGACCGATTTTAGTCCCTAAACTTTTTATTTGACCGGTCAACTGAGGGACTAAAAACATTGAAGGAAAAAAAGTTCAGGGACTAAGACCGGTCAAATAAAAAAGTTTAGGGACTAAAACCAGTCAAATGAAAAGTTTAGGGACTAAAAACATTGATGGAAAAAGTTCAGGGACTAAAAACATTGAAGGAAAAAAAGTTCAGGGACTAAAACTAGTCAAAATTTTGTTTAGGGACTAAAAATGAAAAGTCATAAAAGTTCAAGGACCAAAAACATAATTAACCCTATTGTCAACAAATCTTGTAGGGATGACCTTGTAGAGAAACTATTAATGGTAGACAATAAACAAAGTCATTTTCACTATAAATAAATATTTAAAACGTAAAAACAATTTTACCTTCCCCATGCGGCTCTTCAAATTCGTTGAAGATTTTCCGGAACAAAAAAGAAAGAAGAAACATACATTCAGTTTATGCACTTTTACAATAAAACAAAATACTTGAATAGAATAGAAAAACAAAAGCAGTACCAATGGATTTTCTATATGCTGAGTGAGGCTGAGTAGGAGGTTGGCATATTAGGTTTAAATAGAAGAGAAAAACCATTTAGCATTCTTGCCTATTCAGATTCTCCCCATTAATTGAATTTAGTTTCCTAAAAAAAAGTGAATAGTAAATGTTTTTTAATGTAATTGACAAATTGATAACAATAATAGACAATAATCGTTGCAAATAATGCTAAATAAAAAAACTTCATGAATACATCTATTTTTTTAATTTGAATATAAATATATATATATATATATATATATATATATATATATAAAATATTATAGTGAATATTATTTTTATACCAAATTTAATTTCCTTGCAGTGAATTTTTTTTTAATTTTGTGTATTTTTAAAACCTAAATAGTGAATGCTTTTTAATGTAATTGACTTATTGATTTCATCCGATAAAAAACAATTGATTCATTTGCATCAAAATTATTTCAATTAATAATATAATTTCCTTATTAATTATTATATTAAATAATTAATGTAATTTTTTATATTATATATTCAATATTTCTGTTTATATATATTAAGTAAAAATAAACCTTTACATATATTAGTTGATTTTGAATTGATTTCTAATTATGCAGAAAAATAATTTTTATATTAAAATCTTTATATTATACTTATTATATTAAAATATTTTAATTACACTTATTTTTTTAATGATAAGAAATAATATATTAGTCATAATTTATTTATTTATTTTTATTTTTTTATTCGTTAATATTATTATTTTTTAATTTAATTATATTATAGTCATAAGTTAATATTTTAATTCTTACTTATGTTTTTTCGTCAGTTTATTATATATTTAAATTATTTTAATGTTTATATTAAAATCTTTATATTAGATTTATTATTTTAAAATATTTTAATTACACTCAGTTTTTAATCATATAATAAAATAATATATTAGTAATAAGTTAAGTAGTTATTTTTACTTTTTTTTGTTAAATTAATTATATTTTATCATAAGTTAATATTTTTATTTTTACTTATTTTTTTGTTAATTTAATTATTTATTTAAATTATGTTAATTTTCTTAGTGTTTATATTAAATTCTTTATATTAGACACACTAAATTGATTTATTTTAATTTCACTGATTTTTAATCATAAAAATTATATATTAGTCATAAGTTAATTTGTTATTTTAATTTTTTCCGTTAATTTAATTATATTATATTCATAATTTAATATTTATTTTTTTTTATACAAAAACGTCTCTCTTATGGGCGGGAAAATATTTTCTTTTTTAGAATGAAATCAATTAAAAATACAAAAAGGCCCCTATTATGAGCGGGAAAATATTTGCTTTTTGGGGTGACATAACATAAAAATACAAAAAAGTCCCTCTTTTGAGCGGGAAAACATTTCCTTTTTTAGATGTAAAAACTATTATTTTTATATATATAAAGATAAGAATTAATATATTAGTCATAAGTTAATTAGTTATTTTAATTTTTTCCGTTAATTTAATTATATTATATCCATAAGTTAATATTTAATTTTTTATACAAAAACGTCTCTCTTATGGGCGGGAAAATATTTTCTTTTTCAGAGTGAAATCAATTAAAAATACAAAAAGGTCCCCATTATGAGCGGGAAAATATTTCTTTTTTGGGATGACATAACATAAAAATACAAAAAAAAACCCCTCTTTTGAGTAGGAAAACATTTCCTTTTTTAGATGTAAAAATTATTACTTTTATATATATAAAGATATTCTATTCTATTAATTTCAAGACTTCAATGCATAAGACTTTCTCTAATTTTGATGTTGAAATATTCTTTTTTTAAGAATATGATAAATCTTCCTCAGCTTTTATTTATTTTTTAAATATTGACCCACTCATCTTATTTAGTTCCAAATTCAACAAATGTAACGAATAGTTCCTTTAACAAAGGACAAAATCGTATCACATAGCCTAACCCTCACATTAAACTTTGAAACATATGCTATAAACTCATGCATTATAAATACCTTCAAGAAGAATTGTCTTGAAAAGAAATACTAGGAGTGCATTTCTTGATTCACTGTTCTAGACACACTCTCTCTTATTGTTAAGTCATAAGACGAATCAAGTCCATCAAATGTTTTGATTTATGTAAACAAATATTAAGTTCTAAAGATAGTGTCTATCATTGATTAGATGAAAGCAATGTTGTGTATGCGTCTATCTGTACAGATGAAAGCTCAACAGATGTTGAGTTTGTACATTTACGATCATCTTAAATGTTCTGATGCTTTGATCCTCTATGCAAATAATGTTCTTTTAGTCTTCATAGGATTTGTTAAAGAGAATAAAAGAGAAAGAAGTTAAACGAAAAATTTACATATTCCATCAAAAGGTGTGTCAAAAGCAAGTTGTAGTGTACTTGAGTGCACAAAAGCGATTTGAAGCTTGGTGAAGGATATGCAGTGGGAGAAAAGGAAGATAAGCAAACTGCTTTATCATATCAATTTGACAAGTTGGTGACATGCATTAAATGCTTCAACGGTTACCTTCACCAATAGACAAAGTCAAAGTCATATACAGAAGAGAAGGTCGTTAATTTACTCACAATAGTTACTTGCTAATCAAGTCTGTAAAAACCTGAAGATTTGAAGTGCTGAAGTAAGAGAACCTTATGCGCGAACATTCTATCATGCATTCAAATTCTTTATAATCATTCTTAGATAGTTTTCGAGCTCTCAAAACACTTTCTATATCCTGAGAATTTTGATTAAGTGCTTATAACTGTATATCTGTCTTTAAGACGATAGTCATAGTTAGTGTGCCCGTGCCTTAAACAAATTTGTGTGATTTGTTTGAATCCTGAAGAGGATTTGTTACAAAGAATACTTGGGGTTATTAGCTTAAAGAGGCTAGTGTGAAACTACTTGGAGATAAGCTAGAAGTGGCTTGAGGAGAGAGTACTTGTAACTTTGTGAAAGCTAGTGAAACTTGATGGGTTTGCCAAGAATTTGACGTAGTCTTGATGGTTGAGACGAACCAGTATAAAAATCTGTGTTTTATCTCTTTCCTTATATGTTTTTCTTTAACCTTGAATTATGCTTTCTATTAAAGTTGTTTTCAAAAAGTTTTTTTTATAGAACAGTGTTTTAATAAAACAATTGTTTGTTCTTTATCTGCTGCTTTGCTAAAATGTGTTTTATAAGACGATAAGTACTTTTGTGAAAAGGTTTACGAAAAAGTTTTAAAGAAACACAATTCAACCCTCCTTTTTGTGTTTCCTTGCCTTTACACTTATTGGTTGAAATTTATAAAATGATAAATTTTGTGGGTTTACATAATGATTCTTCCTCTTGATTTTGTAGTTTTCAATAAATTTTAACCAATCAAAAAATGTGTTTAAAAAAGTGTGTTGCTAGCACTCCTCTTATTCAAAATATTATCTCTACCTATGTTTATATTTAAACTCTATAGTAAATTGTACAAATTGTGACAGTAGCATAATGGATTGAAAAAAAAAGGGTTAATTATGTTGTTTTATCCTTACACTTTTTTTTAAAATTCACTTTTAGTTCTCAATAAAAAAATTTAATGTTTTTGGTCCCTGTAAATATATATTTTAAATTAATATTATTAAATAAATATATATAACAATCTCTGGCAAAAAAATAAAATGATTTGCATACTAGTTTTATAAACCTCAAAAATGTAAAGTACAAAAAACGAAGCATGAACCCGACGTGAATCGAACACGCAACCTTCTGATCTGGAGTCAGACGCGCTACCATTGCGCCACGGATCCACTTGTTAATGGGTTTTGTAATTATTTATATAAAACTACTGTAGTTCTGTAGAAGAAATAGATGGCTAGGTCGAAAATGGATTTTTATGTTATATTGTATCAACTTGATCACATTTGTTTTGGTCAAATATGTAAGAGCTAAGGGGTGTTTATTTCGTATTATCTTGGTTTATTCTTGGAAATATGAGGTTGAAAAAATTTATTTTTATGTTTATTAAGAGATAATAAAATAATTATTTTTGGTATATTTTATTTTCAAAAAAATAATATCTACATGTTCTACTCTTTTTTATTCCTAAAGGAAGGGACTGGAAAAATGGATTCCCGTGTGATGGGACACGAAATACATCTTGTTGAGTAAAAATATGGAGATATTTTTGTTACTCACTATCTTACTATCCTCTCATTCATGTTGTCTGCCTATAAGAAGAGGAAAATAAAATACGTAATTTATTATTATATTCTTATATTAGAAAAATAAAATCATAAAAATTGATTATTCAAACACAATGCAGTTCGCACAATCCATAAACTTCAAGCATGTTTCCTCCATTTTAAATCATTCAATATTAGAGAAGAAAAAAATAAGAGTAGAAAAATTTTGAACCCTAGAAGAAACTTTTATGGAAAAAATGCCCTTTCACCTTCTTCAAGGAAACGCACTTACATGCTCTACCTATCTTCCATTTCCTTATTTTTTTTTTGGTGAATTTGTCCATTTCCTTATATAGTCCTACCTATGTGTGATAGTTAAAAAAATAACCCCCACCCCCGCTCCTTTTTTTTTTTTTTTTATATAAATAGAGTCGTGTTAGACATGGAGGTAATATAACATGTAGATAAAAAATAATATGTTTAAATTAGAATTATCTCATGCCTAATTGTACAAAAAATCTCTTTCCATTAAAATTTCTTGACCCTAAATTATTTTTAGGTATTAATTATAATTATTATGTGATTAATTGATTTATTTGTTGATTTAATTTCAATTAATCTTGGAATAATATTATTATGTTATGTTATTTATGAATATTTATTTCATGCTGAGAAAACTCATGAAGATTAAGATAAAAATAGAGCCCAAAAGTAGAAGGATTAAATTGCAAAACTTTAACATTAAAGTGTCAAAATATAAATAAGAGATAAAAGACTATGCGCTAACATTGTAAAATAGTTTTACACTATCATCCAATCACGAATTACCATATATGATAAGTTTGTTGATGACTTTTACAATAATTGCCTTAAAAGTCATACTAATGGAGATTTGTGATTGTATGACAATGTAAAACTATTTTACACTAGTAGTATATGATCATTAAACTCTATAAATAATTATTAGTGAATAAACTTTTATAAATAAACAATTCGGATTAATAAGTAAATATAAAACAAAAATTGGGCCTATAAACAACTGTAAGCCCAACGGCCCATATAAGAAAATTTTTGGAAATTAAAAAGTCCAAAAATTATTAGTTTAGCTCATATAAATTATCGAAGAACAAGAAAAAAAATCTGAAAATAGCCCAAATGATCTTTAAGGGTTTGAAATTAATTTTAATTATTTTTACTAAATTAAAAAATTAAGTCTATAGAATTTTTCCAAGTGTAATTTCTAGTTATAATTTTATTTATAAATAAATTATTAACCAATTAGATTACTAAAAATCTAATATTTAAAAAATACATAGTTAATTAAAAAAAATAAAATAAGTAAAAACAAATTTTAAGATAATAGAATAAGAAGAATAAATTAGTTAAGTTATACTATCCTTTGTTTCTTATAAAAAAGATTAGAGAGAGTAATAGTTTGTTTTAAATAATTAGCTATGTAACCAAAATGAAGAAAAAATATAAAATATTTGGAAAAGAACCCAAACCTTTAAGAGATAAGTCATATAATAACTACAAATAATAGGCTATACTCAAATTTGTATGAAAAAGGAAACTGAAAAATGATGAAACATAGTTAAGGGTATTTTTGTCATTTGATAATAGCTATATTCATGAAATGGAACTAAAAGTTTACGAGAAATTGAAGATATTCATATTACAATAACTTAGTGGGATAAGAGTAAAATAGAGCGGTTTAGATGACCTTAGGGACACAATATAGTGTGAAATTCCATAGGTGGTCAAGGAGTTGCGCTCATGTGTCATGACAATCATTCAAAAGCTCTAACATACCTAGTAAGACAAATATTTTTCATCAAAATCGATGGTAGTTTTTTAGTTCAACAAATTGACACATGTATTCATTAGTAAAAAAAAAGTTTTTAACATCGATTTTATCCAACTTTCTATATCAGGTCTAGGAGGATTATAGAATTAGTCAATATAGAAAGTTGATACTTTTTATATTGGTTCTAAAACCAATGTAGAAAGTCAAATTCTAGATCAATTGTAATAAGAATGGATGTAGAATTAGTTGTGGCTCAAATCAATCTAGAAAATTCACTTTCTATATTGGTTCTACTCAACCCCATCTAGAAAGTGGACTTTCTACATTGGTTGTAACCAAAATTGAGGTAGAAAATGACACTTTATAGCAAAGCAATGACAACGAAAAGGTTAGAAATGATAAGAATGTAAGGCGCAAGAACAAGAGTAGCAAAGGAGTGTGTTAAGAATGTTGTACTATTTGAGAATAAAAGGGTTATAGAGGTACAAAATTAAGGTTTAATAAGATTTTCTATGTTGGTTGTACATGGAACTAATGTAGAAAGTCACTTCTATATTAGTTCCTCGGACAACCGAAGTAGAAAGTTAGGTCAAGAAATTAAAAATTTGAAAATGTGTCTTCATTCTAGATCAATTATAATAGGAACTAATCTAGAAAGTGACTTTATACATTAGCTAAGACAAAATTGATCTAGAATTTTTGGTAAAAACATCTATATTCTAGATCGCTTGCTAAGGAATCAATGTAAAAAACCATTATCTAGATTGATTTCTTTTATAATTGATGTAGAAAGTATTTTTCTAGATTGATTTTTTAACAATCGATCTAGAATGTTCATCTCATTATTACATAAATATACTATCTCACATTTTACATCGATTTAGTTTTCGGGAATCTAATGTAGATTTCTAATATGAAAATCTTTTTGCACTAGTGATTGAGAAAATGATATAAGTATTGGGTTATGATTAATTATTCTTTAGATGTTATTTTAAATGACATTATGTTTCTTATTTGTAGGAATCGAATAAAGATACTATGGAGTTTATAACAACTCGTGTACCTTGTTCAACCAACTTAGCTAAACCTCCTAGGTAATGACGCTATGTTGCTTACATCTATAATATTGTATTTTTGTATTATCTTTGAAATTGTAGTAAAAGTTTATGATGAATATGTCTACGATCCACCTTGATGACAAATAAGTTTTTGAATATTTATTTTAAAAGGAATTGATTTTAATAAAAAATAAAATCATTTGAATATGTCACTAAAATAAAGGTTAAACATATAATTTAATTAGTTCCAATACGTGTCACAGATTCTCAATGCAAACGCTATTGATTTAGTCCCTACCGTCAACTCCCTTGCACATTCTTAATATGGTCCCTATACATGTAGCACATTCTTAATTTAGTCCCTATATGTGTAGTGCATTCTTAATTTAGTCCTTATATGTGTAGCGCGTTCTTAATTCGGTCCGATAACTGGCACACCAGAGGTGCGTCCTTCCCAATCCTCTCGTATTAGGGAAAGGTCCTCTCAATGCTCTAATGCCCACACCAGATATGGACCGAACTGTCTCACGGTGTTCTAAACCCAATTCATGTACCGCTTTAATGGATGAACATCCCAACACTTGGAACATACTACAGCCCCAGGTGGTGAAGAGCCGACATCGAAGTGCCAAACCTTTTCGTCAATGTGAGTTCTTGGGGAAGATCACCCTGTTATCCCTAGGAGTAACTTTTATCTGTTGAGCAACATCCCTTCCACTCGGCACCATCGGATCACTTAGGTCGACTTCGTCCTTGCTTGAAGGGTGGGTGCTCGACAAGTGGGTCTTACAGTCAAGCTCCTTTTTGCCTTTGCACCCGAGGGCCAATATATGGGTCTAAATTAAGAATATGTTACATGTATAAAGACTAATTTAAGAATGCACAAGGGAGTTAACAATGGCATGAAATCAAATTCGTAATTTTTATAAGTATAGGGACCAATTTAATAAGCTTTTATGTATACAAACCAAATTAAAAATTCATGACATTTATGGAGACTAAATTGTATGTTTAATCTAAAATAAAATATACTTTAAATTATATAATAATTAATAGACATATATTAAATTACAGAAATACTATTACCAATACTCGTGTAAAGTATACAATTAGAATTTTTTCCACCATAAAAACAACAAAATATTTTTTCATCAAAACCATAATTTTAGGTCGAAACGTAATTTTGCATATTTGATTAAACATATTTGCTTTAGAATCAAAACACGTTTAAACCTCCTCCACCATGTTTTAGTATTACCATCGTGTTTTGTTTTCTTCTTTTCAAACATGCACTTAAGCAAATGATTAATACATGTACTTGATTGATTATGAATTTCCAGATCCAGCATGGAGTCATTGCAAATTATGCATGTCTGTTAACTAATGTTAATCTCTGTTATGTACTTCTAGTATCTTCTAACCATGGATGGAACAACCAACATGCCTGAACTTTATTTTATTAGGTGAACCCCACAGAAGAGTGAAAAAGCTGATTAATAATCATCTTCCATCGTCCCGTTACGCTGTCATTTTCACCGCGACTGACGCTCAACATTTTTTTTTTGTACTACCCATTTCCTACAGCTCATGTGATTGCCCATCATTGGTTGTTACATGCCCTGTTCCTCCCTATTTAATATTCCACAACTTTTCATTATCCTCACCATTTTTCTTTTCTTGCCAATCTTCCATTTTCATTAGAGAAATCAGAAAAGGGTCGTTTATGTCACATGCATGCAACAACCAAGCCCTCGTGATATGATCACGTTTCAATTTTGATTTTAAGAACACTTTTTATTATTATTTAAACACCAACATATGAACATTATAGATAGATAAAATCATATATACTCAGTAATTTTTTTTATTCTTATTTATCTTTTATTTTTTTCTTACACATATGTCTAAAAAATGTACTCTAAAATTAAAAGAGACAACTTTTGATTGACCCATGGCCACTTTAATGTTTACAAAATATTTTTCTTTTAAAAAAAATCTCTTACAAACGAAAGTTGGTCTAACAAAAAGGGATTGATTTCTACAAAATAATGAATCATAATTCACATTCGTATTGTGAGAAATATTCGTATTTAATTATGTTGAATTATATCTTAAATAAAATTGTCTCTTATGAATAATAGTATATGTAGAAAACTAAAAAACTAAAAATAGAAACTCTAGACAATAAAATAATAATAATTTACACTTATATTTTCTGAAATTTAATGAAATTACACTTGATACTTCTCTATTTCTTAATCTATATAATTAACCACATAAGAAATTAAGGGAGGTCTATGTCGATGAGAAGGGTATATAACATTATATTTTGTAAGATTAAAAAAGGAGATATCAAGTAAAATTTTGTTAAACTGTAAATGGTAGTATATATAATTGTAATTTACCTATAAAATAAAAACATTGTGCTAATTTTAATGGTCATAAATCAAATTTATCTTTAAAATTAGTATTATTAGTCAATTTGATTTCTAATATACATAAAAACAAATTTAATTCTTTATTTTTTATAACCATTTGCCTCCCAAATGCACTAATGTTACGAATCAACTTGTTTTGTCAAAAGCAAGAATGAAATTAATTTTTACTTAAATACCTTTTTAGTCCCTATAAAATGAGTGAGTTTTGATTTAATCTTTATAAAAAAATTCTATAATTTTTATCTCTCTAAAATAAAAAAATTATTATCCTTGGTCCTTGTAAAATAAGCAAAATTTGCTTTTGGTCTTTGTAAAAAAAATAAAACTTTAATTTTCAACTCTCCAAAATTTAAAATTATTGTTTTTAATCACTGACGTTTATTTTAAGGTAGATATATAATATTCATTTTGGGAATCTAGAAAAAAATTAAAGTTATTACATGTTGACATAGTACCACATACATAAGAGAGTATTACCTAAAATGATCACTTGACCTTTTGTTAAACACAAACAGTTAACATGTGTCATAAAATATTAGAGACTAAAAATAGTGATTTCATAATTTTGAGTGATGAAAATCAAAGAAAATAATCTACAAGATCCAAAACTAAAATTTTTATTCATTTAACAGGGATCAAATATACATACATAGACACACACACACATATATACATATAATATATATATATATATATAACCAATTTTTTTATAATGTTAAAAACTAATACTAATTTAAATAATCAAATTTATGTTTTGTCGCAAATAATATGTATGTGATTCAAAAGAATATATGCAAAAAGTAAACTGTATAAATGAAGTAGGCTAAAGGAGTATTGATTAGCAACTTCACATAGGAGTACACCTATTTAGGTATGGATGTTCATGATTTATTGTTCAACTAATAACTCGATCCAGTTAATTTTGACTGGTTATAATTATACTTCCAGTCGTCTTAATCTAGTTCAGTATGTTATATTCTTTTTTTTAAGTATACTTTTTTAACAATTATATATTAATGCAGTAAAAAAAACAATTATATATTAATAATAATATTTTTTTTTATTTAAACGGATGATATTTTATATAACATGATATTATATTTACAATGATATTTTATTATAAAATGTATATTAAAAAATATACCTGAATTTTAGCTTTATATTTTTTTTTTTCAATTTTACAATTTAACTCTATATACACAATATTAAAATTGATATATTATTATTATGTTAACAAATTACATTAACTTAATTTTACCTCATTTATTATTGAATGTTAATCGAGTCCAATTTGAATTTAAATAAATAACCTTATAATTTTTTTTTGAATATGATAAAGACAAATAAATCATTTCAAACCCATCTTAGAAACACTCCTGCATTTGGGATTGAATAGAATTGTGTCAATTTTCCTTTTCATTATCTGTACGTATAGTTGAATAAAAAATAACTTTTTGACATCATTTTCTTTTATAATCATGCTTCTTGTTAAATATATGGCTGACATATCACTACAATATTCTCTCTTTTCTTTTTTTATCGTCGAAGGAAACATTAAAGTTTAGTTGAATTTGCAATGACCAACAAACCGAAAGGCGCAATTCTAGATTCAATGCTTACAAATAATCAAGAAACTTAAGGATGACACCTTATACTCCTGCGATTGAGCTCTTTCTAGGAGGTTTAATTGGAATCCGATGATTGCATCAATCATTTCTTTTGTCGTCTAACAGAGCTTGGTATGCTTCTTCTAAGGTATTTGACTGGGTTCAAGATTCTGTACTGTTAAATTTTTAACTGCACAGATCTTAACCCTTGAAAACTAACTTTCTTTCTTTCTTTTTTTATTAGAATATATCATATTTCTTTCCACAAAACTTACGTATTATATATTGGATTATAACTAAAATGGAATGCAGTTCAATTCTAAATTCTAGAAGATCAGTTCCATTTGGCTGGCTGGTTATTATGGACGAAACTTGATCACAAGATTATTCTTAGTTAGCTAAATTAACGTTGCTAATTTGTCAACTCTCCTAGTGCATAAGTCTCGGCATAGGTCTTTTCAAAAAAAAAAAAAAAAAAAAAAAGTCTCGGCATAGGCAACACGTGTATTGTAGCGCTCCCAAATAACCTAATGAAAAGCATTAGGATTTTTTTTGGTACATATGAAAAGCGTTAGAATAAGTCCTTTTTCTCGAGTAACATTCTTATAATTTTAGCTTCTACATTCTATAACATAAATGTTTATTTTTATATAATTAAAATATAAAATAAATAAATATATAAATTATATTATAATTAGAGTTTTTAGTAAATAAATATATAAATTATATTTAAATTTATAATATATAATGTAAAACTGTGATATAAGAGGAGAGATCAAATTATACCGGTGTAATTTTGATCAACTATTACATTATTCAATAACTTTCAATTGAATGGCGTTTTCTTAAAATTCATCGTTGGATTGAAAGTTCATTTCACATAGATTATGTATAAAAAATTTCATATTAATCCAAAATTATTTGCTACCTCATTCATATAGATTAAAATTGACGTAATATAAAATTTTCAAAATATACTAAAATATGGATCATTTGATTACTTTTTTATTGTTGTTCAATTTTGACAAAATTTGATATAGACAATCTTGGTAATATGTAGATACAATTTAACGGTTGGATAGATAAAAATCACATTATGTATCAAGTTATTGAATGATGTAATAGTTATTTAAGTTACACCAGTATAATTTGATCCCTTCTCATGATATAAAGTAATTTTAATTATTGATAATTTTTTTAAAAAATTATTAAAATTCAATTTAGAGATATAGATAAAAGATGATAAATTGAAAGAGGTTAAGATAAAAAGGAAATAATTTGTGATGGTTAAGAAAGAAATTTTTAATTGGTTAGAGTAGTATGTAAACACACATCTAAAAGAGAGAAGGGAGAATAATGAGAATGTTTAATTGAGAGAGTGGGGAGAGTGACTCCAATATGTGTATTCTAGTTTATAATATAAGAATGAATTTTTTTTTTTTGGAAAACTTTTTTAATTTATGAGAACTACACCAAAACTGTGTTTTTTAAAAATAAATTTTAACTTTTTAAAGAAAACATCAAGTTCTAATTTTATACTTTTGTAAAGATGTTTTTGAGATAAAAAAAATATTTTTCCTACAAAAACATATATCAACTAACATGAAATGGTTGATACCAATGAGAGTTGAGCATAGCAAAATGGACTAGTCCCCTACATCATGATGAATCGTGGTTTGAATTCTGGCTAACTAGAAGTGTTATATGTAGTGTTCAATTGTACATCGAACATAATTATCTTTGAAGGAGGACACATATAGAAAAAATGATTGATAAATATTTTCAATTCCAATATTTTAGATGGTTGGAAATTGGTTTTGGAAATCCATTCAAGTTTTATTGGGCTATATCACTTTGTTACTCAATTCACTTGTCCACAATATTTTACAAGTTGAGTTGACTATCTGTCTATCTGTACTCTTATTTTTGCTTTCTTACACTATGTTTGTTTCGACATGATTTTTCTTTTTCAATTTTAAATTCAAGTAGTTCATTTTTTTTTCCCTTACATTGCATTGAACCCCTCTGTTCACTTTTATTTTTTGGATGAGCGAACCCCTCTGTACACTTATGAACTTCACATGGAACAATTATGAAATACGATAAATGCAACTATCAAATACCTCTAAAAGAGAAATTAGAAAAATAGCCTTTATCGGTGGCACGGTGCCCCTTTCACAATTATCCACTCTTCCTCTTTATTGTCGTATAGGTCAGTAGGTGTGAACTATAAACACGATTGAACAATTTGTATTTCTAGTTTACAATCACTTTATTATTAAGCTGCACCTTTGAAACTTAAAGAACTTTAGCCATACAAAGCTTTCTTTAAATATTACTAACATTTATCGTTCGCTAAACCCGGAACAATAAATTAAAACGAATGGTGAGAATGCAGCTCCATCTGCAACTGAAAAGCAAAACAAAATTGATATAATCAGTGGCGAAATTTCAGGGGGTAGTTGTAAAAAAAATGAAAGTGGTGGGCTATTAAAGCTACGGTTTCACTTTAATAATGATGTATTATTATTATAGATATATAAAATTCAATTTATAATAGGCATACCCGCATAGTTTAACTTTAGCCTGAAGCAACACCAACTTATGAAAACGCGTCAACACCGCAGAATATGGATGATGAATTTGTTACCTTAACACCAAACATAGTCCCATTTTTTAATTATATTTTCTTGGCTATTTTTCTTTGTATATATATATCATATGTAATGAAAGGCCTCAGCAGTGCAGCCTCCAAGACTTAGTGGGTGTCACTGTTGAAGAGAGAACCACAGAACTGGTACTTTTCAATAAACTCAAAAGTGAAAGTGATGCTTCATGTTTCAGTTCCTAGTTTCCTGCATTCTTTCCTTTTCTTCTCTTCAGTGAAATATAAGCGTGCATTGTGTTACCATTTTATGTTTTTTTTTGTGGACAGACGCAATGGGAAGCACAAGTTTGCTTCATATATTGCTTGGTGTTGTTTTGGCTCTGCTGAGTGTATCTCTTGTACAAGGAGAAGATTCATACAAATACTACACGTGGACCGTGACTTATGGAACTCTTTCTCCACTAGGTAGTCCTCAGCAGGTGGGTAATATAATATGCTTTCATTGGTTCTAACTTCTAAGATGTTATTTTGGAGAAATTGGTTGAAGCTGAGTCTGAAGTTATAGTAATTGAATTTTCAAGGTGATTCTGATCAATGGTCAGTTTCCTGGGCCTCAACTAGATTTGGTAACTAATGACAATGTAGTTCTCAACCTTGTCAACAAGTTGGATGAGCCATTTCTACTTACTTGGTGAGTTTCTCTGTCTTTAGTGTCTCTTTCATACTTTAACTCATTTTTGCTTGATGGTCTCCATTTAGTAGTCCCTTTTAGGGATACTTCATATTGGGAATTTGAGGGAATAGGTGTCTTTAGTTGCTTAATCATGTTGGATGTTAACATTTTGGATGAAAAAAAAAGAGATGGTAAGGAAGGTAGCATTGCTGTTATAAACGGCTTTTACTGTTATAAATCCAAGAAGTTTGGAGATTTTAGATCAGCTTCATAAAGATATGCATTTTCTTAGTATGCTTATTCTTTATCGGGTTTGGCATTTAATTTGAGAAAATGGTTCAACATTGTTGTTGTAAACCAGGAATGGCATCAAACAAAGGAAAAACTCATGGCAAGATGGGGTATTGGGAACCAACTGCCCCATTCCTCCAAACTCAAATTACACATACAAGTTTCAGGCCAAGGATCAGATTGGAACATACACATACTTTCCATCAACTTCATTGCATAAAGCAGCAGGAGGGTTTGGAGGACTCAATGTCTACCATAGATCTGTCATCCCAGTTCCTTATCCATACCCTGATGGAGATTTTACTCTACTCATTGGTGATTGGTACAAGACCAACCACAAGGTATCACCAACTTGCGCTTTGCATTATTCTCATGCATTATGCTCCCTTCCAAATTTGCCACCTAATAATATTTATAAGTCATAACATTTTGTTTTGATATTTGCAGGTATTAAGGGAGTCTTTGGATTCTGGAAAATCTCTTGCCTTTCCTGATGGTCTCCTTATCAATGGCCAGGCTCATACTACCATAAATGGGGACCAGGGTCAGTCTTTTCAACAGGATATAATTCAACCTCCTTCTGCAAATTCCAAGTGATCAATTTCAACTTTGTCAATTTTGTTTCTCCAAACACTGTTCATGCTTTACCTTTTTTATTTTCAGGAAAGACCTATATGTTCAGGATCTCAAATGTGGGCATGTCAACATCAATTAACTTCAGAATTCAGGGTCATACCCTGAAGCTAGTTGAGATTGAAGGATCACACATTGTCCAGAACACATACGACACCCTTGATGTGCATGTTGGGCAATCAGCTGCTGTGTTGGTAACCTTAAATCAGCCTCCAAAGGACTACTACATTGTTGCCTCAACAAGATTTTCCAGAAAAGTTCTCACAGCCACTGCAGTGTTACATTATTCAAACTCTAACTCCCCAGCTTCTGGACCCTTGCCTAGTCCCCCTATTTACCAATATCACTGGTCTGTGAAGCAAGCTAGAACCTACAGGTTATAAAAAAATCCTAACCAAAATCAACAAGCCTTGAATTTGCACAAGTTTATCTAGAATTTTTTATAAAGTTTAATTTCTATGTACCATTAATGTAAAGGGTTTTTATATTATCAACCAATCAAAAATCATATTAGGAGATGACTTTTAAGGTAGTTATTATAAAAGTCAATAAAATGATAATTTTTTATTAATTGACATTGTAAACCCTTTATATGGTCAATGCATCTACTATTTTCTCTTTTTATATCTGCTAAAAAATTGATTGTTTCTGCAGATGGAATTTGACAGCAAATGCTGCTAGGCCTAATCCACAAGGGTCATACCATTATGGAAAAATAACTCCTACAAAGACAATTGTCTTGTCCAATTCAGCACCTTTGATTAATGGAAAACTGCGTTATGCTATCAACAAGGTTTCCTTTGTGAACCCTGATACCCCTCTCAAGCTTGCTGATTACTTCAACATTCCCGGGATCTACAGTGTTGACTCAATCCAAACCCTTCCTTCTGATAGCACTCCCGCATCCATAGCCACCTCCGTGGTGCCAACTTCTCTCCATGATTTCATTGAGGTCGTTTTTCAGAACAACGAACACACCATGCAATCTTGGCATCTTGACGGTTATGATTTTTGGGTCGTGGGGTATGTCAGCTTCCTTTATTTGCCTTTTCACTTCAATCTTCTTTTAGTATTGTTGAATCAATCATCTTTACTTAGAATCAGCTTAAGGGAGTATTAATGTTGTTCATTGTTACAATTACAGTTATGGTTTTGGTCAGTGGACACCAGCCAAGAGAAGAACCTACAATCTAGTTGATGCTCTGACCAGACACACTGCACAGGTAACTTAAATATGTGTTTTATGTATTATGTATGTACAAAAAAAAAAATGAGAACCTTTAGTTATGGTAAGAAATAAGAATTATAAAGCATTCATAGAAGGTCAAGATTAAAAGTTAGTTAGTGATCACATGATTGTTTAAAATAGTCTTATGTATTTATCTTTTAATCTTCACGATTTAACTAAGCTATAATGTTTTAGATTTATTATTCTTATTTCTCGCAATAACAAGAGTTTTCACCTGATACACTCCAATATATGTGGATATGTATATCATCTAACTATACATATGTGTGTGCGCGCGCATGACATGTATTCTTCTGATATGCTAATTTGGTGTGTTTCAAATTAATGTAGGTGTATCCAAATGCTTGGACTACCATATTGGTGTCTTTGGACAACCAAGGTATGTGGAACCTAAGGTCTGCAATATGGGAAAGGCAGTATCTTGGGCAGCAGTTATATCTCAGGGTTTGGACTTCTGAGCGCAGCCTTGCTAATGAATATGATATTCCCAACAATGTTTTGCTTTGTGGCAAAGCTGTCGGACATAACAACCCCTAGTGTCACTATCATTTCCAACTAATCTTATGGTGTCGTTTTCTAGTCATGAGGGTTTGACTACAATACAAAATTGAAAGAAAGATGGAGAGAATTTCCCAAATTTCTTGCTGTTTGTGTGTAAATTTGAGCAAGGTCATGTATTAAAATTTCACTGGTCATATTCGTATATGTATTTTAGGCCTTTAGCAATTAATTTCCTAGTTGATTATTTGAAATCACAATCATACTAACATAACAATAGTGCAAGGCACGGTTACGTAGCATTCGTTCTGTTCATATTTGTACATCATTTTTTTTTAGAACCATATGATGTACAAATATGAATAAAATGAGCACAGGATGTGAACCGTGCCTTACATTTACATTGACGTGGAATATGATCATTTTTAAAAGTCTACATAACATATATGCTAATGTAAATTTCTTTTAAAAAAAAATCAAGGTATATAAGAAATTATAATTATATATAATAAAATATGAAAAATTATATAAAAGACAGAAACACAAAATTCAGAGCCTAACATAAATAGTTATGCATTGTGATAATAAAACATTTGAAGTAAAAGAGTTTGATCAATTCAAATTTGTGTATTGAACGCTTGAAATTGTGCACTGCTATCATTTGTCTAATTGCTCTCTCCCAACTCACCATCACCAAGACACACCTCCGTAGACACTCGGCTCATTGGTGGATGTAAGAGTGATTGAGTCTAATTTTGTAGGGAGACAAAATGGGAAGCATAGAAAAAAAAAAAACAAAAAAAAAAACAAAACGTAACTTTGACTAAATAATAGTATTGCCATTTATGAGGGAAAAAAAGTGGCCATGTTAATACCCAAGGATAAATTTAGAAAACATTTTAGGGGGCCAAAAGTAAACAAATTTTGACTTACATACCTCAGCAAAGAATTTTTAAAATTATAGTTGTATTACAGTGTTAGTAAATTATAAAATTACAATTTTTTATAAATTAAAAGTCTTTTTTGAAAATAAAATATTGAGGAGAGGGTTGAGGTCTACACTTACCCCTAAATCTGTCTGAGCTGATAGCTAAGCTATATTCAACAATATTAAGGTCATATATAAGGGTGGAAATGGATTATGTCTGATTAAGCTTTCCTTTAAATAGAACTGATTTATTTTTCAAATCTAAAGCTTGAGTTTAATTTATTTATTTGACATGAAACTTTTTTTAAGTCTCTGACATGATCTTTCTAAAAGTTTGATGGGATATGAAAGTATTTAAAAGTATACTTTGTTATAAAAACTTATTTAATAAGTCTACCACTCAATAAGCTAATACATCTAATTTTTTAAATAGATCAACGTTAACAATGTATAATTTTAAGACATAAAATATTAACGCAATAATAATAAAAATAATTTGTTATTATTATTACTATTCAATTTATATCTGCTTAAATAAATTGATTCGTTAAATTTAAAAAATTAAATAAATTAAAATATAATCTTTTGAGGTAAATAAGCTTTTAAAAAAATTGGCAATAAATAAATTTAGATCAGGTCGAGTCTTGTGTTGCACAAGCTACAAGTCTTTAACGAACACGGAATGGAATCCCTAAACATGGAAGGATTGGGCCCAAATTTTTTGCTACCTGCACTCCCATAATTTCTTAAATTCCAAAATTGCCCTTACCTTTTTAATTTTTTTTATTTTTACTAAAGTTGAGCTTTTTCACCCCATTCCCCTCTAGCGGACACATACTTGGTCATGAATTTTGGTTGACCCTGGAAGATATACAGAACCACCAAAGATATGTACCAAGGTCTGTTTGGGTGATTTGTACCAATTCTTGTTCACCTTGACTTCACAGTACCCAAGTCCATTGGATGCGTGATGATACTAAAATAATCATGCAAACCAAGACCCTCCACGTCAACCAGAACATTAAACACCCAACCATGCTTGTGTTTCATTAACTTTTGAAACAACGAGCTAAGACTCTAGTCATGAATTTTTGTTTGTGCCCTTACAGAACAACTTATCCGGAATTATGTTCATAATTCCGGATAAGTTGTTTCGTAAGTGTGGGTTTTGTTGTTGTATATTCTGAATTTGTTATTCCAAAACACATTTGACATTGTTCTGGATTTTTTTTCGGAAGCCAAAAAATAGTACTCTGGAATGGTTATTCTGGAATTCATCATTTTTTTAGCATTTCGGATCACCTAATCCAAAAACCTTCTATGACACCTATGGACCATGTGATCCGGAAACTAAATCAAAGGCTTGCGGATAACCCAATCCGGAACAACAAGGCTTGCAGATAACGCAATCTGGAACAACAACATTCATTTATGGAAAAACAATTTCATAGTATGCATTTCCTCAATGGCTTTCATCTCTAACCATAGTCTCGCCAAGTTATGGCCCTCAAGAAAGCTTCTTCCTTTCTTTTCCTTTGGATTGTTGATGATTGGTTGATGTTGGTGACGTTGTTGGTGGTGGTGGTGGAGTTGGGTAGGTGGAACCACGGGCTTCTGGGTCTTGAGGAGCTTGTTGAGGTTGGCGAGGTGCAAACGAGTTGAGTCAGTAGAGATGAAGGGCTTCTGAAAGGTTGAGGGTTGTTTGACGAAGGAAGAGGAAGCTTGGTATCTAAAGCTAAAGCTGGGGTAGTTTCAAAATTTTCTAAAAGTTATAAAGTTCAAGGATGTGCAAGTAGCAAAACATGGGGTGCATGAGGCAATGACATGCAATTTAACTTCAAAATTATGACTCCTGGTTCAATACTACACTTTGGGCCACTCCTTTTATATTAGGGGATTGCTATTCTCACTCTTGAGAATTGCTATTTTCACCCCTAAAAACTTAAAATTACCTATTTATCCCTCTGTCCTAAACCTCCCACCTACCTCTCCCTCTTCCCCCACCCCCTCCCCTTCCCTACCCACCCACCCCTTCTTCTCACCCCTTCCCCATTCTCCTCACCACTCTCCCTCACATTGTCTCTCCCTGACCTCTCTCCCTCACAACCTCCCTAACCTCCCATTCTCCTCAGAACCTCTCTCCCCACACCACAACAGGTTCGTCCCCTTCCCTTTTTTTTATTTTTTCAATTTAACACAGTACAACGGAATCGCAATTCCGTTGTACTGTTTGAAATTCAAACACACAACGGAATCGCGATTCCGTTGTGTTGTTTTTCAAGCAACACAACGGAATCGTGATTCCGTTGTGCTGTTTGATTTTTTTTTATTTTTGAATTTTGAATTTGTAAAGTAATTTTTTTAAAACAAAAATATTTAATTATATTTGTATTATATATTACAGTATTATTTTTAATATTTAATTTTTAAATTAAAATAATTATTTAATTGAATAATTTTTTTTGAATTAACAAAAATATTAAAACAAAAAATTTATATTTTTAAATGTGTTATATTTACATTGTAAGTTTGTTTATTTATTTGTTTATTTAGTTACATAGTATTTGACTTTATTTTTTGTTTATCGAGTTCTAAGTATTTTAGTATATTTTTTGCAAATTTATTATGGCTCGGACGAAATATGTTTTGTACGATCGCTGACAGGATCCCTCCACTTTAGAGGAAGATGCTGTTGCAGATGCTGGTCAGCCTGCCCAGCCATCTAGGGCATACTAGTAATGTGTGACAGCATCTACTCGCCGTCGTCAGGCAGAGGATACTCCTGCTGTTGGAGGAGTACAGCACGACGAGCCAGAGGCTGTAGAGCATGTAGATGTTGAGGCAGACGTGCCACAGCCTGATGCAGAGGTGGCAAAGGTACCACAGCCAGCAGCCGTAGTGATCCCGTTTGCTGACCAGATCATTGGACCACCATTTCCTGGTGGTCCTGCAGTTGATACACTACTGGGGTCCTACAAGGACCATGTCGCTGGACATATTTGGATTGATTAGCCTCAGGAGGAGCTGAAGGTGGTTAGCCACACTGGGAAGTTGATTCCCCACCCTACCTAACCACAGGTCCGTGCATACGTGGATCAGTCTGGCTTGACGGGCCTTTATTATGCGCGATATATCGCAAATAAAGACTTCGTCAATGCCTTTATTGAGAGGTGGCATCAGGAGACATGCACCTTCTACCTGCCCGTTGGAGAGATGACCATCACTCTGGATGATGTGTCATGTCTGTTGCAGTTGTCTATTACAAACTTGCAGATTGCCGGCCCAGCGACTGCCTTTTCGAAGGCTGATATTAGGATGTTGTTGAGGACCATGTTAGGCCTGCTATCTGACGAGGAGGCTGATGCTGCTACGACGGCAGGAGCTAGGGTACGTCTCACATGGCTGAGGGAGCTATATGAGAGGTATGTGCAGTCTGGTTCATATGTGTGGGCCGCACGGGCGTACTTGTTGCACTGGCTCGGCTGTACCATCTTCGCCGACAAAAGCTTCACACATGTGAACATTTTCTACCTCTGCTACCTCAGCGATCTGTCCACCTGCTCACAATACGCTTGGGGAGTATCTGCATTGGCGTATCTTTACGACCATCTCTCCTATGCGAGCTTGCGGAAGAGCAAGCAGTGTGGAGGTTGTATGACATTACTAATGGTAAGAAATTATTTATTTGTCATTTACATATTTGTTTGTGTAATTTTTAATACAAATGTTAACATAATTTGTTTTCTTTATTTTACAGGCATGGGCGTTTGCACATCTGCCATCAATTGGCGGATGGGAGGCTGTCGCTTATGACCCTACACTTCCCTTTGCTGCCAGATGGAAGACGACGAGGGGTACCAGCAATGCTTGGGGGACCAGGCGGTTGCTGGATATGTTCTAGATGGAGGATGTCGTCTGGTCCCCATATGATGATGGATACAGGGCTGCCGCTGAGAGACCCTTCTTGGAGCAGACATATTATTCTGGCCACATAAGGTGTAGCACAGACATGCGACCTTATCTGCCAAAGAGGGTTTTGAGACAGTTCGGCTACGTACATGGGATCCCTCCACCACCACCTCCTCGTCCTCCATTTGAGACATCCATTCAGACGTGGGCCGAGTGGGAGGAGCATACAGTGTAGCTGGGCGAGCATGTGCCAGAGGATGCTCAATGGGCCTGCACCTCCAACTACCTAGCATGGTATTATGAGCATTCACATCCATATGTGATTCCGTCAGAGGAAGGAGAAGCAGCACGGAGCCCTGTATGTATGCCCGACCCCATTCCTCAGCCTCAGCCTTAGCATAAGCCTGGTGACCCTCTGCCAGAGTTTCTGGATGGTGTAGATTACTCGTGCGAGGTAATGTAATGCAAACACTTTTTCCATAATTGTTTACATTTTTTTCGATTTGAAATTATTAATTTCAATTTTCGTTTATGTAGGATCGGTACTGGATGATGTCTATGATTGCAGAGAGGTTGTTGCATACCAGAGCCATTCCTGAGGGCACGCATGACCATGAGTTGGTGCAGCGGCTATTGCGCATTGCACAGGGGTGGCTTAGGTGCTGGGTGCAGCAGCCAAGGATTCAGACAGAGGAGGAGGACCGAGGGCGGTGGCCGCAGAGGTGGTGGCCGCAGAGGCGGTTATTTTTTATGTATTTTTTTATATTTGTATCTAAACTTTTATTTTGTATATACATTTCATTATATAAATGATGTTGATGTTTTCAGTTTATTACATTTTTCTTTGTAAACTCTATAAACAACACACGCGCGTCTGGTAATATAATGAAAGAATGAGCGATTTCTCTATTAAAATCATAGAACAAACAACAATAACAACAACAACAACAACAACAATGTGCAACATCATAGCACCAACAAAATATAGGATTTTTGCCAAGTATGTTAAATTGGTATGTTTATTTTTTGCAAAGTATTGTTTTTGCCAACTATTTAAAACAACTATCTATATGAATCATATAAGATACATCAACCAATGTACATTAAATTGGTATATTTATTTTGTCTAAGTCTTTAAAACCTAAATTTATACATTTCAAAAAACATTACTCAATATAAAAAATTAAAAAAAAATAGAAAAAATTAGAAAAAATTAAAATAAATGTGCAACGGAATCTTGATTCCGTTGAAAAGTATACAACGGAATCGGGATTCTATTGTACAAAGGGGTGAAACAAATTTGTTCAAAGGAATCAACATTCTGTTGTACAAATTTTTTTCACCTCTTGTACAACGGAATCACGATTCCGTTGTACACTTTTCAACGGAATCACGATTCCGTTATATAAGGGTATTTTGGAAAATCAAGAAAAAACCACCCATATGGGTGGTGAGAATAGCAATTCCGTTATATTGGACCTTAGCCCATACACAAACTCTTGTTAATTAATTTGTCTGTCTAAAAATGTGCCTCTCCCAAAACTAATATTGTAAAATAGAGCAAAATATAAATATTATATTGCAACAAAAAGTGTAACAATGAGAATTTAATTAAAAACTGGGTATTTGGACAGGGGTTTTCTTTTTCTTGTTTGAGAGAAGAATTCTTACTGTTAGCAATTCTTTGGGCTACTTTTTAAGCCTCTTTTTTTGTTCAACTGATAGTACCATTTGTTTGCTTAATTATGTGAATGTTGAGTAGATCGAAGAATTGTCTAATAATTGCTTTCAAAAAAATCATTTTTTTAATAGTATATCAAGAGGATCAATTAAGGAAAGCATTGGGCACATACTAATGACTCTAATCACATGATATAATATAACTTATGCATTCAAAAATATTTATTTATTATAAATTTTAATTATATAAAATAAATATTTATCTTGCATAGACTAAAATACTAGTTGAAAGAAAAATATAATAGAATTATTTCTTTTCCATTTTTTTACAAACTGTTAATTTTTAACATTAGAATATATATTACATTTATATTTTATTTGTCACATTATTACAAATTTTATTATTTAAATAATTTACTCGATAATGTGTACTGATTATTTTATTTAATAAATAGCTTATTATTGTAGTTTCTATGGGTATTATTGTCTATGAAAAAAAAATTCCTTTTTTTTTTACTACCCAATTAAAAATTAGTGAGAATTTTAGTTTTCTTTCTCTTCCCTTTATTTTATATTTTCTCATACCAAATAATTTAAAATATATATGTATTCCCCATTACTTTCTTTTTATTTAATTTATTTCTTTCTAATTTTTCTCTTTCAATTTTCCTTCTCAAAGCAAACAAAGTGTTACGTGATGGATAATTAATTAAAAACAATAAAATTCTCTTAAAAAATAAGAAGGAAATAAAGAGTGAAGAATAGAGAATGTTAATACATATGTTTAAGATACTGTCTAATAAATAATAATAGATGATATTTAATAAAAATATTTATTACATTAAAAATAAAAGTACTGTTCATGCCACACTCGTTTCTTGAAACCTTAAATAATCAAGGTTAATTCCATTCATGTTTCTCTTTTCCTAGGAGATCAGTTCTTGGGATCTATTCCATATTATTAACTCTGCTTGGCATGCTTGACTAGGACAGGAGTGAAATTTATAGAGTTGACTTAATCATTTACACAGCTAGTTGACTTTAATTTAAAAACACCTATGATTAATTACAAGAGGTGCAATATCTATCCCCTCCCATAAAACTCTGACAATCACAATTCTTTAGTGTTTTTCTTAAAATTAATTAATTTGATCGATTAAGGTTTTACTATTGAGTTTTTTTGTTAATAGTAGAGGATCCACATGGGTTCACCTTTTGAAAATACAATTAGGACTTAATCTACTAAGTACTAAGACAAACTGCACAATATTTCACATCATGACTATAACAAAAGCTTCATATACATATGCTCAAAATTGACAGGTTGGCAGCAATGTGAACAAATTGATAAATTAAACATAATCCAACATTAGAAATTATTTGCCATCGCCATTCCTTTTTTCAAGCTGTTTGATGTTTGTTGAAGATTTTGGACCATTAAAGAAATTATTCAAATGATTAAATAGTGCTTCGGGTATCAGACTTTGTAATTTCATGCAAATCACTTTTCGCTAGTTTTGATGTTATTACTTTATTCCCTCGATACATGTACTTAGAGCGGAAAAGTTACTTATATACTTAAGAATCAAGTTTGGAAGGTAGCTATAGGCAACATTTTCTCCCCGAAAATGTTTATATATAACATTGTAAAGTGAATTTTCGCATGCAAGTTAGATTCAATATTTAATTTTTAAAAAGTTTTTTAACAAATTTATTTTGTGTTTACGTGTACTTGTTATTACAGTAACGAATCAGTCAATAGTCGTAATCATTTCATTTGTATGTAGGATTTCTCAACCAAGAATTGTTCACAAAATTCACCATCTTTTCAGTTAAACTTCAGATCCATAAATTGAATTATTTCTCCAACATTCTTTTATTCACTCGACATCGCGTTTTACGAGGTCATGTGCACTCACTACTCGCGAGAAGCAAAATGTGACCTTGCGGAATGAGTTAGGAAAAAAGCGGCATGTTCATAGACATAATGAAATAAAAAAAAAAATCCAACATAGATCCATACTATTCGATCACATTGTCTTCAAATATGCTTCCACAACCACGTTAAACTCTTGGGTTGGATTTCTCCAGATGAAACTAAAAATAAGACTCTTATATAGCAACCTATCATATTGGTATATCAAAGAAAACATCCAACTTTTGTTTGAGAGAAGAAAATATGCAACTAATACTTGTATTTCTCAACTCGTGTCCATGAATGAGTGTCTTCTGGAATATGCTATAACACAAATTTTGATAGGTGCATTGAAGGTTTTAAATTGTGATTATAGTTTTACCGTATTTTTTGACATTATGGAAAATTGCAAATAAATGTAGTCAATCGGGCCACAAATATAATTGTGGACACTAAAAAAAAAATCTTGACATTGTGGCTAAAGTCACAGTCGTAGACCATTTTTTAAACCTTGTGTGTTAATTATCTAGAAATATGAGTACGAGACTATTAACTCAATTCCAAAAGTTATCTTATAAAATGAGAGTTGTCCCTACTTATATATATATTATTTTGGTTATATAACTAGTTAATAAAAAAATCTCCAACTCATCTTTGTCATGCCGAGAAGTGAACATCTAAGGATGGTTTGATAACCAGTGACCCAATAGGTGTAACAATAACTGAAGAATAGATCCTGAAATCATCTTAAAATTTGAGTGAGAATAACTTCCACTTATATATTAGTATTTAATGTGTATTCTCCAACAATTACATTTGAACCTGGGTACATATACGTGACTGTAACCTGCTTTTGTACCACTAAGGCAATTTATCCGAGCAATGTGCATTTTTGTAAAACAATATAGTTGGGAGAGGACATTCAAATTAACTTTTCTTCTATTTTAGTGCTATTATTAAGTCTATAGCTAGTTATTATATAAAATGGAAAATAAAAAAGGAACCGAAATCACATGCTCATAATGTTTGAGTTCTCTCTCTGTCCGCGTTCTAGCTGTTTATGAAATTTCAATTGAACTAACAGCAATAACAAATATATAATATAGATTTGGATATATATATAGATGGTCGTAGAATTTACTCCACTAATTAATGAGGATCCGCTATCGGCTGCGCCGCACCCGGTGTAGATCTTCTCTTCCGGCCACCACCGACTCAAGCTTAGCACAAAATCCAACTCATCTTGGTTCACATTTTCACAAGGAAACCATTTGAATATGCTAAACCAAAATCAAAAGCAATTGAGGATTTAATGAAACTATGAAAGTCCCTAATAATATTTTATTCTTCTTTAACGCGGTGGTCTCTTGCTTATCTCAAGAAATTCTAGTCAACTTCGTAACATGGGCTTTTGACAATATTAAACAAACCATAATCTTGAGAAGGTGTGAGTTGTGAAAATTAAAGACTAATGCATGTACAATACAACATAGTAGTATTTTGCGTACACAACTTGTGTCATTCACACTCTGGCATCTTCCATATAACACCTTCTATTATTTATTTCATACGTACTTATATATATAGGGTGGAGTCAATCACTGTATTCTCTATCCTCACATTAGTTCATCATCTCAGTTTCCTCTTGTCTAAGAGGAAGTTAGATTTCTGGTACGTTTCTTGTTGAATCTGAATTACTCCTAATGCATTCCTTTCTTATGTAGTTTCTTTACATAAAGTATATATATAAACTATATAGTATTCTTTTCATAACTTAGATACAACATCGATATTTCATTTTGTTGATTGCTATTATTAATTATCGAAATGATAACAATAGGTACTACAATGAAATGTCAATTTTGATTTATGACACTACCTTTTTGTCCATTTAACATTTTGGTTGATACTAGTACATTTAAAAACTATAGTATTTCAATTTTCACCATCAAATCAATGCATGCATTGTTGTTGTTTTAGATATCTTTCACTTCACTTCAATTTCAAAATGACATTCCAAAATTGACAGCGTGTTATGGACAAGATGAAGCAGAGTATTCTTCCTTCAGTTTTTCTTGGAATTTTGGCATGCTGGGGTGCTCTCTCGGTTATTGCAGAAGACCGATATCAGTACTTCACCTGGGAAATTACTAACGGAACAATTTATCCTCTAGGTTTTCCTCAACCGGTTGGTCATTTTTCCCAGCCTTTTAAAATGCCATTTTTTCACAATTGAAAAGGGTATGAACATGATAATAATTTTATTTACTTTCTTATCAGGGCATTCTTATCAATGGTCAATTCCCGGGCCCTACAATTGAAGCCATCACCAATGACAATATCCTTGTGAATGTCATTAACAACCTAGATGAAAAATTCCTCATTACATGGTAAGTGCTTTTTCCCCCCCAATATTTACTTCATAAACTGAGATGGTAATTGTCTGTTAAGTGTTAACCCTTTATTCCTTTGGTGCAATGCAAAAACAGGAATGGTATAAAACAAAGAAGGACATCATGGCAAGATGGAGTTTTAGGAACCAACTGTGCAATCCCTCCCAAAAGCAACTGGACATACAAGTTCCAAGTAAAAGATCAAATTGGAACCTACACATATTTCCCATCAACCAAAATCCATAAAGCTGGTGGTGGTTTTGGGGCACTCAATGTTGCCCAAAGATCTGTGATCTCCATCCCATATCCTGCCCCTGATGGAGAATTCACCCTGCTTATTGGAGATTGGTACAAGACCAGCCACAAAGTTAGTAAAGAAAATCACTCCCCTCAAATTGCTTTTTACATGCTTAATTATGCTAATATTATAGTTCAAAATTGCCACAAAAACTTCGGCTATTCTTCCATTCTTAAAGTAATAATGATTCTTAATTGTTTTGATTCATAGAAACTTCTTACATTAACTATATGACTATAAAATTCATTTCAGGCTACATGGTAACCAATAGTAAATTAGGATCTAGTAGTTATATTATGATCCATTGGA
Source organism: Pueraria montana var. lobata (assembly GCA_026413185.1). Lineage (NCBI taxonomy): Eukaryota > Viridiplantae > Streptophyta > Magnoliopsida > Fabales > Fabaceae > Pueraria > Pueraria montana. The sequence goes on along the minus strand of CM048649.1, from coordinate 47,553,236 downwards.
AAAAAATTGGCCTAGCATTATGCAATCTGTCATAATAAGTCAACAATCCCGAAAGAATTCAACTTCAGATCATTTAGTCATGAAATCTTGGATAGTGATAAGGTTTTAAATAGTGATTGCGATTTAATTATAATCCATGATATTACAAACAAATACGATTGATGCACGAACAACTCAAAAACCTTGACTTTTAAGAGATTGATTATGATTACAGATCATTTTTTAAAACCTTGGATTCTACTATATTAATATCACGAGATAATATCCTAAAACCTTGGTTTGCAGATACTAAGGAGACTATTGGATGCTGGCAGGAGTCTTCCTAATCCCGATGCTCTTCTCATAAATGGCCAAAAAGATTCTTTTGTATTTACTGGGGAAGCAGGTAACCATTTCCATCAACATTCATCATGTTACTAGTACTATTTTATTTCCTATGGCTTTAAAATAATGATATCTTTCAATTTGCATCTAATTTACCACCAATTAATGGTTATTAATTTTGGCAAAAATTAAATAACTTTTCAGGGAAGACATACAAGTTCAGGGTGTCCAATGTTGGGTTATCAACCTCATTTAACTTCAGGATTCAGGGCCATTTGTTGAAGCTCATTGAAGTTGAAGGTGCTCACACAATCCAGGAATCATACAACTCCCATGATGTTCATGTGGGCCAATCAGTGACTGTTTTGGTCACACTCAATGGGTCAATCAGTGACTATACCATTGTTGCATCTAGCCGTTTCACCGACCCTATTGTTCTCACAACCACAGCAACTCTTCGCTATGCTGGCTCCAACACTAAGGCCCCAATTCCATTACCTGCAGGCCCAGCAACTAACGATGTAGAATGGTCCATACAACAAGCCAGAACCATCAGGTAGTGTACTTTTTTTTTTTTTTTTTTTCATTTTAGACTAGTAGTAGTCTCTCTATTTCAGATTATATGATGTTTTAGAGAAAAAAATTTGTTCTAAAATAAATATCATTTTACAAAACCAATGTTGCATTAACTATTTTTTTTTTCAGAACTACCCTTAATTAATACTTAGTGAGAGTAGTATACAATGAGTAATTAATTAGATAAACAAATGATATATTAGGAAGTTACCTAAAGTTTTTTTTTTTAAATTTAACAAATTAATTACATTTCTTAATACATGTATCAAAATCTTAAACGTCATATAAACTGAATGAATCGTAGGGAGTAATTAAATTCATTATTTTCAGTGTAGCACTGTTTTCAATTGGGAATCTTGTGATCATTGCCTCACTGTGTTTTGTTTGCTTTTCTTTAAAGACTGAATTTGACAGCAAATGCAGCTCGGCCAAATCCCCAGGGCTCATTCCACTACGGAACCATCCCTGTTCTAAGGACACTTGTATTGGCAAATTCTAAAGAGATAATAAATGGAAAGCCACGATATGCAGTGAATGGAATTTCCCACATCTATCCAAACACCCCATTGAAGCTTGCTGATTGGTTTAACATTCCCGGTGTCTTTGATCTCAACACAATCAAAGATGTTCCTCCTCCTCCAGGCACCCCTGCCAAACAAGGCACATCAGTCGTAGGACTAACCCTCCATGACTTTGCTGAAATAATCTTCCAGAACAATGAGAAGTACATTCAGTCCTGGCATATGGATGGATCTAGCTTCTATGTTGTTGGGTAGGACAAGTTTCTTTTCTTTTGTTTTTGTTAATTGGGTTTAATTCAATTTATTGATTGCAAAATATAAATATTTAGATATGGCAATGGCTACTGGACCCCTGATTCGAGAAAGACTTACAACTTGGTTGATGGGATTACTAGACACACTGTTCAGGTGAGTCAATTGCTGCACTAATGGTATTTTGTTAACAACATATTTTCTAATGCTGTTTTTTTTTTTGTTTTTTTTTTTACATACTTTCTCAAATTAACTGAAATTTAACTGAGGTTCATTAAACATGTGGATCTTATTTTCAAACTAATAAGATTCACATTAATTTTAACTAGTAAAAGAGAGTGTATCGAAAAGACAGTGTTAGTGAATGACAATGTATTACTAGTATTCATAGAAATTTTTTTGTATATTTAATCAATCTCTTGCATGTGTGCAATGGACAGGTGTATCCAAACTCTTGGAGTGCCATATTGGTATCTTTGGACAATAAGGGTATGTGGAACTTGAGGTCTGCAATCTGGGAAAGACGGCATTTGGGACAAGATTTGTATCTGAGGGTGTGGAACAATGAGCAGAGCGTGTACACTGAGACTGTTATCCCTCCCAATGCACTGTTTTGTGGCAAGGCTAAACACCTGCCCAAGTCATCATAGACTTTGAAGGGGTTTATAATTTGATGTGATTATTGGCATAAGTTGTAACTTTGGATTTTCTCTTTACTTCATTCTTATCATTATTTTGTTTAGAAGTTTCAGTTACGAGGGTGTGACTGTCAAGTAAAATGGAGAAAAAAGAAAAAAAAAGCCTTGATTGAATATTGAGGCCCATTTGAGGAGAGCTGTTCAGGTGTTTAACTAGTTAATCTGCTGTTGTATTAGATTATTATTTCTTGTAAGTTGTAACCATAATAAAAAATAGTATTTCCATCTCGTTTCCCTTGCTTGATACGTTCTGCATCCTTAAGAGTTACGAGTTCAATAATCCAGGTCAACGAGATTGTTAATGAACATGCAATTATAATAACAATGGATAATTGAGCATGTGATTTTGAAGGGAAACCAGGGGTGTACACGGGTCGGGTTGGGCCGGGTTTGGCCAAACCCGATACCCGATCCGATCAAAATTTTACGGGTTGGGTTGGATCGGGTTTGTGCATTTTTTTTGCGAAATCCGATCCGATCCAACCCGTTCAAAAACGGGTTGGATCGGGTCGGGTTGATCGGGTCAGGGCATTTAAAAAATATTTTTTATTTTGTAAAAATTAGAATTTTTTAGAACAACAATTTGTTTTTGCCTAGAGCTTTGCACATATATAATTTCTACATGTCCTCCAAAAGGACCAAATTGTGACAACATTTGATTAATAAAATGAATGGTTTCAATGCTAATACAAATATTTTATTTTAAATAGATATTAGCATGAGAAAACATAAACAAAATCAAGACAAAAAATAGAAACAATTAAAAAAGAGAAATATAATTCATGTGTGGTTAAAAATTAGCAAAAAAATATAGTGTTTTGTATTTTTTAATTTAATAATATATATATATATATATATATATATATATATATATATATATATATATAATTATAGTACGGGTCGGGTCGGGTCGGCTCACGGGTTCAAAATGCAAACCCGTTACCCGACCCGTATACTAACGGGTTGGATCGGGTTGTGTTCGGGTTTGACCCGAACTAAAAAAAAACCCGATCCGAACTAATCGGGTCGGGTTGGATCGGGTTGGGTGATCGGGTTACCCGATCCGGTGAACACCCTTAAGGGAAACTATATATAACTTCCTTCATATTTCGAAAAATTATAAATAACTCTTTTAATTTATTCTTATATTATAAATTAGAATATACAAATTGTAGAGTGAACTAGACTCTTCTTAATATTATTTTTCTTCTATTATTTCAATGTACATTTCATACATTAATCTCAAATTAGTCAAAATATTTCTCTCTCAATCATCTCAAATTACCATTATTTTATTGGTGAATTATATGGTGAACTACCTTTTGGGTAGTGCACAAGTGAAGCACAATGTTATACTTTTAAATACAAGTCATATTATAATAAACAATTGTGATTTTTTTTACTTGGAACTAGTTGTGGGAAGAATAACCAAATTGATATAAAATTGCAATTTCATCCTTGTTCATCTTCACCTTAGACTCCCTGCTTCTCACACTCCTCCTCTTTGATCTCATTATCCTTGTTAGTGCCGGTTTGGGTCACATTCTAATGGGTATTGGTGTTGGCATGCACTACATTGTACTTACAATGGTCGACAATGCTGATCTTGAATCGGCAAAAGTTGCTATACTTGTAAATTGACAATGTAGTGTTGTAGGTACAATCCAGGAATCATAAACAAAAATTCATCATGTGAAAATAAAAATAAGGCTAAAATATGTTTTTCGTCCTCACAAAATTGGAAATGTATGTTTTTCATCCCTGTAAAAATTTTAACACGTTTTTCATCCTTGCAAAATTGATCGAAATGTGTCAAATTTTGGCTTGGAGCTAAGTTCAGATATAAGCCTACATTTTGCAATTTGTGGCGGTTTTTTTTTTAAAATTTGTGGCGGTTGGATTTCTGGCTGTCACAAATTGCAGAAAAACCGCTACAAATTAAAGAAAATCGTCACAAATTGCACAAAAATTGCCACAAATTGTAGAAAAATCACCACAAATTGCATTTTTATTTATTTTTTCTGAAATTTGTGATGGTTTTTATGCAGTTTGTGGCGGTTTTTAATCGCCAAAAATCCTTGTGTAGGTTCGGATATATCCGAACCTAGCTCCGGGCCAAAATTGGACACATTTCAATTTTGCAGGGACGAAAAACGTACATTTCCAATATTATGAGGACGAAAAACATATTTTAGCCTAAAAATAAATATAGATATGTAATTGCTAAAGTACATCCATGCATCAAAGATGTAAGGTCATAAAATAAGCATACGTTAGAAAATCACCAATGTGCCCCGCGGTACTTCAACCCATGTACAAAACATCATAAGTATATCAAAAAGTGAGGTGTGTACAAAATACATGTGATCTCTTCAACAAGTACTTGTAGACAAAAGGGGGAGGGGAATCTAATAAATACAATACTCACTCCCTAAGCTAGTCATTATTGAACACTCTAATCAACTACTATTGGAAAGTCCTTAGAAAGGTTTTCCTTTTCCTCAAAACTAGGGAGACAAACAGAAACATGTACAACATGTATCGTTCCTCGAATGCCGTTATGGGTAGACCAATTTGCCTATCGATCTTTAGCAACACATGGTGGTGTCAGCCAAAGGTCATCCAAAGGAAATATGAACTCCAAAGTCATGCATCCCTTGGGCGATAATGGTAAGTCCACAACTGGTACTTAGGTGGTGAGAACGCCGCTCATATAACAAACTCCTTTTGTAATGATATCCTGGAACTAGTTAATATATTTAACATACATAACAAGGAATTGCCTACATTTGTAATATACCATGCATATCAAAATGTCATACTTAAAAGGTTGAAATAACTAAGATATACAAAAGCCACATCAATGCCATATCAACAGTCACTTAACTCAATGCATGTAGATGCACTTTGTGGAGATTTTTCCACTTAGTTTGCATGAGTGATGTTTGCCTTTTGTAGCCTTGAAGAAAGAAAAAAAGTAGATTGGGAGAGACAACAAGACAAAATTTTATCAAATCACTTTGCCTCCAATTGAGAGATGTTTGCTATTCCACAATGCCAATATGCTTTTCACCACATCCACCTTAAAATAGAGCAACTCCTTTTCATTACACTTTACGTCATCCACAACCTCATTTGCAATGAGTACCCCATCTAAAATTTGCATATATTGCTTTGATGAATGCAGTTTGATTGTGAGATATGATTTTAGAGATTACTTTTCGTATCTTGTTCGCTAAAAATTTGGATGACACCTTATACATACACCTGATAAACGATATGGCCTAATATTATTCCCTTAATCTTTTGAAGGTTGTCTTTCTTAGGAATCAGTACAATAAAAGTGTTATTTGACCCTTTTACTAATCTACCATTAGCATGGAATTCCTCCAAAAATTGAATAAAATCTTTTTTCTTGTCTCCTAGAGATATTTTATGAAAGTAAAATTCATATCATATAGTCTCTGACTTTTGCAGCTTTCACAACCCTACATTTTTGTTTTTATCTCCTCTTTTGAGAACACTATTACTAGCTCCTAATTTTCTAAATTTGATATTTGAGGAATTTCTATTTGTGAAAAGGTTGCCCTTCTCCACGCTCTACCCATGAAATGTTGGAAAAAATGTTGCTTAATTTTCATCTTCAATGGTTGTACCCTTTCCACACCCACTCCCTCAACATTTAAACATAAAATCTCATTCCTCCTTCTCCTCCTCCTCCTCTTTACAAGACATTTATGAAAAAATTTGAATTTGAATCTCCTTATGTTAGCCACTGGAACCTATATTTATGCCACAACAAGCTACACCTATACCCATGAGCTTCTTAATTCTCATTGCACTCTCTCTTCTCTTTTCTATTTCTTCATCCACGAGTCTCTCACTTTCTCTTTTGCTATCTAAATCGTTTAATTCATCCTTAACCTCTTGGATTTTCTTATCAAGGTCACCAAAGTGATTTATATTCCATTCCTTCAAGTTACTTTTTATCAACTTCAATTTTTTCTTCAGCACAAAAGCTTTTCATTCTTCTACCCATGACTCATGCCAAGCATTTTTAACAAATTGAGCTACCTCTTGTCCTCCCTCTAACAATTTATTATACATTTTTATTAGTAAATGATTTTTGGATACCCAAACTCTACAAACACCTCATAAACACTCTTCATTTCTCTTTATATCTCTCTTGTCACATCATAGACCTTGCATCTATGACTTCTCTTTCTGATATTTCCATATATCTTTAAAAGTAAATTAACATGTAGGTATCCAAGAAACACTTTTCTTTTTTAGTGTGTATACTCACGAGCAGTGGCGGATCTATATTCAATTCAAGGGGTGCAAGTGCACCCCCTCACTTTTAAAAAATTACACATAAATATCTGAATGTGTATATTCCCCCCCTCGCCCCCAATTTTGTATATTTAAACTCCCTACGCCTAATTTTTCACTCCTTTCATCATTTTTTATTTTTTATTTAAGTATTTAATTTAAAAGTTTAATTTTGGCTTTTCCCCAATTGACTTAATAGGATAGAATAAGATAAAATAAATATCTTCTCCTATTGTAATTCATTGTTTGTTGCGCCAATAAATATGATAACATTATCATGTCTCTTATCCTATTTTCAATGTGTATATTTTATCCTCCCTGACTTAGGGTCCTAGATCCACTACAGCTCACGAGGATTGTAGTTGTGGTGACCGCCACAACCATCAAAGCCAAGATTGTGGTTTGCAAGAACAAGACTACAATTGAGATTTAAAACTTGATACTCATACCAAAGACAATAATTGATTACCAAGTAACTATTAGTGTGTGTTTGGATTCACTCTAAAATCATGGTAGAGTATGGTGAGGTGGGTCAAACATGATTTTGACCAAAATTTTGCATGTTTGGTTATCTTAGTAGAATCAATTTTGAAGGAAAAAATCATGGTGGAGTTGAAGCAAGTAGGAGTAGCTTCTACTTTTACCAAAATCAATTTTAGTTGGATTTTGTCTAATTTACCCTCACATCAAATTGATTTTAAAAGTGTATATAGACATTAAAACTCATTTTGGTCATTTCACCTTCAAAATCAATTTTGATTTAAAGTATCCAAACAACATTCTCTTCAAAAATCACTTTTTCTTATATCTATTATCCAAATAAAAATCAAGTTATTTCATAATCAATTCTGTAAAATCAATTTTATTCAAAATCAATTTTATCACCGCCAATCCAAACACACACTTAGGGTGTGTTTGTTTTGAAAGATGGAAATAATTTGTGAAGATGGAAATGAGTGAATGTTGTTTGATATGAGTGATATAGGTGAGAAATAAGTTTAAAATTGGTGGGACCCACTTGTACTATTTCTCATCTATTTCTACTCTTCTCTCTATCTCTCTCTTCATATCTTCTCTATTTCACTTCAATCAAACACATCTACTTTTAACTTTATTTCTCACATATTTCTACTCTCCATTTTTATTTCTATCTACTCTATTTCTCTCCTCTCTACCAAACACAGCATTAGTGTGTTTGAATAACACACAAGAATCAATTCTAGCCTCACAAAATTATGGTGATACCTTGAAAAAGTAGAAATAACTATGTGTTGCTTTATCTTCACCATAAAAAAATAATTGATTGTTTCTTATTGTGAAGCTAATCCAAACATTTGTTTATTAGCGTTTTTTCAGTTTTTCTATATTTATTATGTATTTTGGCTACTCAATTTTTAGTCTAGCTTTGCCTAGAGTGATGAACTCGTACATTTTTCTGAATTCAAGAGCCGAAGAATCTGCGACTAGCTTCTGAATCTCTGGTAAAAACACCAAAGCTTGTGGGTCGGCGTAATCATTTACAATTACTTGTTTGCATGTGACTGAGTGACTCGTTCTCGTCACATAACGTGTGAGACACTCATAATAGGTTAGAATCGTTAGGTAGGTTCACATTACTGATCACTAGAATACCAAGAATCAAGATGATTCGACAGCTAGTTCCAGAATCCAGACACAACATGCGTGTGCGTTCGATAGATATTGTCAGTACTGGAAGAAGGAAAAAAAAATTGGACAATACCGAAGAAACAACACAAGTCAGGCATAGCATAAGTGCTCACTGCTCTGTGTAAGGACACAGATGGATTCCTTTCGTTACCAATTCCAAGATTCTCTAATGCTATTTGAGGAAACCCTTTCAAAAGGCTGGTTTTGCATTAGATTCGTCGATTTCTCGTAACAAAACAAAGTTCTTGCATTTGCATATGCTACCCACTAGGACCACCACGACTCCACCACCTCCTCCTAACACACACCAAAACAAAACCCTAAAGTTTTGAGTATACCAAGATATGATATATTCTTCTACACACCAACTTTACTCTTTTTTTTTTTTTTTAGAAAATTATATTTTTTAATAAGAAGATGTGATGTTCCCGATTTAATGTCAATAACAACTTACTCTATATTGTTTTATTCTCGTGCTTACAATCGTAGATATTCTTGTTTATAACGATTAATTTTCATTAGGCATTTTAGGTAAAGTAAAGAGGCGAAGAAAAGTTGAATAGGAAGAAGCAAACTACATTAACAAAATGGAGAGACTTGGAAACTAATATGAAGCATTAAAAAAAAACATTGCATTCTCCATTCAGTTTTGAATTCTGGTCCTCGAAATAACCATAGATAACTTAGCCAAGCACACCATCAACCAAACTTACACAAAAAACAAAAAAAAAAAAAAAAAGATAGAAGGCTAGCTAGAGAGGGAAGAAAAGAAAAAGTGCTATATCCATATTCATATACCACCCAAACCAAAGCAACCACAAAATAACCAAACTCTTAAGATACAACGTGATTAATTAGGAGGACTATGCCACTATCTAAAAGGAAAAGAAAAATTAACCAGTGAACATAATAGAGAGAAAAACAGTTATTTCTGTTATGAGTATGCACCAGTGCCATTAGTGGTTGGAAGATCAGACCAAGAAAAGGTTGGACCATTCCAATATCCGAATTCACCCCCAGCAACCGAAGTTGTGTCCAAAATGTTGTTGGACACAGAAGAGGAATAATTAGAAGCCATGTTCCCCATAAACACTTGTGACGAATTATCACTGCAATAATTATTAACCGATGATGACCTTAGCTTCTGGTAAAGCTCTTGAATTCCACTGTTGTGATGTTCCCCAAGTAGGAACCCCCCATTTTGTTGTTGATCTTGATTGTTTCTCCCAAACAGACCAAGCGAAGGAACTTGCGCAACCGCATCATAGCCTAAGGTTCGGTGACTCAGCAAAGCATTTGAAACCAAGGGCTCGGTGCTCACCATGTGGCCCATTAGGGTCCCTTCTTCCTTGATGGACACGGGACTAGGGTTAGGGTTAGGGTTTTGATTTTGAGTAGCTCTCAGCAAAGCCAGAAGGTGGGTGTTTTGGGGTGAACCCCAAAGGATTTGGCTCGGTAGTGGAAGCTCATGTTCAACTTCAAACCCACCGAAGCCTGGTGATTTTCCAAGCTCAGATGCAACTGTTTTCATCTTGGTTGAGGCTGTCTTTGCCACCGAGTTCGCCACGCCGATGCTCTTGTTTTTCCGGCAGCCACCGCCGATGGGAACGTTCCGGAGAGCGCCGCCTTTGGTCCAGTAGCGGCGGCACGTCTTGCAGAAGTGGCGTGGCTGAGTGAGGTTGTAGTTGTTGTAGTAACAGAACTTGGTGTTCGATGAATCGCATCGCGGGCACCTCAGGTTTTCCACAGTAGTAGTGGTAGTAGTAGCAGTAATAGTGGTTGTTGTGGATGTAGGGTTGACGCTATTGGTTGTGGAAGAAGGAAGAGAAGAAGGAGATGGTGTAGTTGGGAGTAGAACCCTTCCTCCTCCTCCTCCTCCTCCATTAATGGAGGGTTTTCTTTCTCCTGCTATGAGGCTAGCACCACCCAACAGTTCTTGGATCATCTTCTTTATCTTTGTGGATCTACAACAATCCAAAAACGAAAAGCAAAAGGGTGGCGAGGCTTTTTGAGTTAGTGGAGAAAGAAAAGCAAAAGAAAGTGGGTTTGCTCTCTGTATGAGTGAGAGAGAAAGAGTATATAGATTGGAGGAGTAGAAGTGTATGATGACACTCGCCTTTGGGAATTCAATTGGCCAGCTTCGTTGTTTTATGCTGGTAAGTAGGACAGCTTCGTTGGCAGTCAGGTACTTGTTGTTGCCAAAGAATATATAGAATGAGTAATGATATTCGTATACCCGGAAAACGTACATTCAGCGTCCACCCAATAAATTAGTTAATCACGTATATAAATATGGTTTATTTTGTTTCACAAGTGATTAATTTTTATTAGACATTTCAATAACCTTTTAACACGATTAACCACTTGTGAAATAAAATTAACCATTATTAAATATTTCAATAACCTTATGATATTATTAACTACATATCAATAATTGATACAACCATGTTTATTTACTTTTAACCAATTGTGAGATAAAATTAATTATATTTACATATGCAGTTAATCACATGTAATAATTAATAATTTCATAACACTTTTAACCACTTGTGAAACAAAGTTAACTATATTTACACATATAGTTAACCACGTGAAATAGTTAATAACTTTATGCCATTATTAACCATTTAAAAAATAAAATTAACCATATTTACATATATAGTTAACCACATGTAATCAAAATTAACCATACTAATAATTTTATTCAATCATATTCATTTATTATTAACCATTTATAAAATAAAATTAACCATTTTTTTACACGTAGTTAACCATACATCTGGGTGGATGTTGGGTGTACAAAACCTAGCGGTACGTTTAGCTTTTTCCATATAGAATTGGGGGCTGCTAATAATATTATAATATATTTATATGGATCTTGCTAATTAGTACCTAGACACTGGTTAAGGAATTAAAAGAAGAAAATATTTAGTGTAAAAATTATAGGAAAACGTAAAAAAAACTATGGACAGCTCAATTTGCACATTCCAATAAAAAACTTCTCCCTTTTAGTTCCTCAGTGTCTTTAAGGGCACTGGTTATCATTTGCCTATTTATATTTATATACTCTATGCCAACTTTTACATTGACAACAAGTTTAAGTTTCCTTGAAGAAAAATAGGTACATATTAAAGAGTTTTATTTTCTTAAGTAAGTTAATTAACTTGATTTGATTAGTTGAAGTTCAAAACATCTTTCCATTTTGGTCATCCTAACAACTCTTTGATGTTGGAAAACTTTGACTACAAGTGGATATTATGAGTGCAATACAGATATAATTTTTTTTTTCTTAAGCTCATTATTACTTTCGATCTTGTATGATTCCAACTTCAGTTAGAGGAGGTTTATTAATGCACTGATCATTGCACATCCTATCATACGTGCGGTCTTTGCTGAACCAATTATGAATTATGCAAGGGAAGAAATCATTTTGTTTGTCCCACTTATGAGTAAATAGTACCAGTAAAGACACTTCATTAATTTCTATGCATCCTAACAGTTTGAATTCCTTTTCTTTTTGCTTGCATACCAACAGAAACCTGCAGACAACGGATTTGAATTCAACTTCATTTTTCTATTATGCCCATATATATGGCTGAAAACGTTTTCTCTATATGGTCGCGCGCTTGATCTCTTTTATGAATTGGGTGTTTTGCTGCTGATGCATTTTGCTTCCACGTATAAATTTAACAACTATGAAAGTTTATAGATTTAAAGTTATGTTTACTATTTGCTCCTATTTGATTGAAAGAAAAAAAAGAAAAAAAACTAACTCAATCTCATTTATCTTTCTCTCATTCTTATTATAGAAATAAAATGATGTGTAAAGAAGGGTGTAAATTTATAGGTAGTTATCAAATATTTTTCTTTAATTAATCAATAGGCTCGTATAACAATAATAATCAATATAATAGCAGAAGTGGGGAAGTAGAGGATGAAGGATTGATATATATTTTTTTCCCTACGCATTTTTTTTTTAGAAACAACTATGTTCGAGGTATTGTCCGATATTAAATGTGCATATTTCTCTTAATATATATAGAAATTTAAACTTTGATTCAACGTGTTGTGAAAAACTGGTTCCTTCTTATGTTAGATCCAACTCTTTTGGTATGACGAAAGATATATACAATGAAGTGAAAATTTACTAGTAATCATGTTTTTTAAAAGGGAAGTACTTGTTGGCGCTTGTGGAGGAAGGGATTCAGGGTTTTCTCTAGGTGAAGATTCTTCTCCGTTCAAAAACCATCATTACAAGTTCAAGGTGAGGGCTAATCACGTGGAACTACGTGTAAAGCTGATTGTCCCTACAACTAGTAACTAAAAGAAAGAGCCACTGCGCGCCCGAAACTCATGGCTTCAATTCAGCCCTTCCCCACACTCGCTCCCCTGGCCAGCCAGAACAAACACATGTCCCATTGTCCTCGCTGTGGTACACAATCACAGCCGAATATTGAAACTTGATATATTCAGGACTGTATAATTCACAGTTATATATGGTGAACAATGAACAAAAAAAGAATGTAACAAGCAATGAATTCATTCATTCTTTCACATGATTAATACTAGTTTCTATTAGAGGAATGTTAAAGTGTTAGAAAACGAGTGTTAGAAATAATGTTTAGCATTCTTCTTTTTATTATGGCTTAATTATTGGAAGAAAAACTAGCTAATGAAATAGGAGAACTGACCCATACAAATGCGGGTCTTTGGAGACCCATTTTTTATTTTCATAAATAAAAAGAATGAGAAAAGTAAATGTAATTAAATTACTAGATCTTGCATGGAATTCTAACATTAGAATATGAGAACGTGTACGTTCATTGGCAGACTGCGGTCTTGCAAATGATTCTGTTCATTACCATTCTACTTTCTACGGTCCACTCTACCTAACAATTCCCAACAACAGTGTTTGATTCAGAGAATGATAAGTGTTGCAGATATTAAATTTTTTATTTTAATTTTATATTGAAAACGTATTATTGCTAATATATTGAGTGTGTCCATCAGCACTGCATTATTACAATTTAACTAATAATTTTGAATTTGAATTATGGGTTGTTTAACTAGTCATTTAATTTTGAATTCTAAGTACACAACTACATTAAATATTTTGAAGGAAAAGCTTTACCGTCCAGAATAATCTTAACCGGTTTGAACAATATTACTTTCTGTAAAGGATATCTTTGAGCTTTATAAAAGAAGATATTATTGCTGATATTTTTAAAACAAAATATTAATTGAATAGCAATTCTAGTTATATAACATAAAAACTTTAATAAAATTCTTCCTATATAGACATGTTGTGAGTGTTTCCCACTCCTATAAAATTGTCTCTTATGAAATATACTTTAATCTAGAAAATAGAAAAAGGTAAAACTATCCATGAACAATTAGGTGTTAATTGACACTTAGAGAAAGAAAGAGAAATATAAGTATGATATGTGATTTGATGATGTGATAAAAAGAAAAAGGTAATAAGTGTTAATGAGATGTTTGATATAAAAATATGTCTATATATAATTATTTCAAATAAAAAAAATGAACTAGGTGGCTGATAAGTGATAAAGGAGATAAATAATTAATATGAAATTTAAATGACAAAACACACAAGTATCCTTTATAAGTTAGAAATATCCACAGCACATATAGTAGTACTATATGTTGGAATCTGAGACATTTCTTATGGGAAATCAAACATTATAGTTGAGTAAATAATCTGTTAATAATGATTTCATTAATGTTTCTTATACTTTCATTTGGTTTGTCATAATATATTTTCTTTTTGTCTTAGGTAACGTCTGGATTCCATCCTATAATGTTATAGGTACGTAAAATTTGATCTTAGCCGAAAATAGGTATGTAAAATTTGTCTAGAGTTATATTGCTTCTACCACAATCAAACACAATTATATGGAGACACTTATTTGGTTTAAGTCTTTAATTAAAAAGACACTTAATCAATCATGAATATTATATTTAGAAAATTCAAATACGATTAATTAAAACTGTTATTAAAAACCGAGTAATGAATGATGATAAACTGCTAATTACTATTTAAGGAATCGATGCTCTATTAACGGAAATTCAGTGCGCCTATATGTGCACCGTAATAGAGGTTCTATTGAAGAATACCGGGCCTCAGTCTGATATGATTACTTGAATTGATCGAAAGGTATGCAATTAGTAGAAATTCTTCACTACGTACCAAAAATACTCCAATCACAACGACTAAAAGGAGCACCCACGAAATCAAGTGTTCATAATACTTTATACTGTTTTATGTAATAGCAAGAAGACAAATTAAACATCAATTTAGAGTAACCTGTCAACTGTCTCTCAGGACATCACTTGTAAGCATATATAATTGAGCGAATTATGCCAATTGCTACAGTAATCACAATTTGGTACATGATAATTATTATGTGAACAAGCTGACTCGTGTAAAATATGGTCTTGGCTTCAAACAACTTTTAAGCACTTACATTTGAATATACCTAAGAAAATGCTAAGAACATGTAATTAAAAGTCAAGGATAATTAGTTAGAGAAACGAAAATACGCGATCACGAGACGGAACGAGGAGATTCTACGAAAAGGAGGGGGTCTATATGTTTCCGATTCGCTTAACCACTTGTCAATCAAAATTTTGATTGATTGAGAGACATTGTCGATGATGAATGACAAATTAATCTTAATCACTTAAGTTACAAGATATATAGCAAAGTAACCAATCAGTATTTGGTGCTCTCTCGTTATCTACCAGTCTTAGGCTCCTATAATATTTATTAATTGATATCGTCTATTGACAAAAAAAAAAATATAATTATTATTAACGAATTACTTGATTAGCTATCCATGTAATTAAATGTATCGATCTGGCATGGGCCTTGGCTTATTCAGACTGAAAGAATCCAAGGCTATATATTGTTTAATTTAGACTATTTGATTAATTGAAGGGAATTACTGTTTCTTTCACCTTTGATTCCAACTTTAGGAAAAGCAAATATAAAGATAAGAACTAAGAATGCAATATTTTATTTGTTCACATAACACAAAAAGGTTGAACAACCCAATATACCCGCTCTGATTAGTTTTATCATGACCTTATACGCGAGACTGACCGAATCAAAACATTCTCCAAATATAAAAACAAAACAAGTTGTTGTAACAATTCGAGTGTGAATCTGACTAGAAAAATTGGCACATGATCATGTTTCTTCGAACCATGCATGAAAATACCTAGCAGATAGTTAATGAACTAGTGAAATTAAGAATGTGGAAGAGCATGTACGTTGAGACTTGACTCGACGGAGACCATAGGAGTAGGGCCAATAAGAGGCAGACACATACATAATGTCACGTTGGGAGGGTCTAAGAAAAGAAAATTAATTAATTAAACAATGGGAAAGGGAAAGGTGAGTGAGGCAGCACAAAAACAAAAACTGGGAATGTCAATTATTGGGATCGAAATATTGATATGTGACGTGACGTGGTGTGGTGTGTAGTAATGTACATTGTACTGTATTATGCAGAATGAATGCATGATATATATATATAAGATAAGATAAAATGAAAATTGAAAACCCTGAGCGCGCGTGCCGTCCGGAGAATTCAGAACTGAGAATACAGAAAAATCAGAAGTGAAGACCGACATGCCTTTTAGTCCTTAAGGTACATACACATTATTATATAAACATAGTAGTGTATGTACTAGTAGCTATTATATGGTTCTGGTTACTTAGATTAGTGCTGTGTTTGGTGTGCAAACTTTATTCCCTTAAAAATCAAAAGGTGGCATTGGCCGGGCAAAGCAGAAAACGACGCGAGCTTTGAGTAAAGATAACAAGAAATAACTATCGATAAACATGTTGGGCAACGCGGGCAGTGCGGGCACCTAGACATTGATACTATACCCTATGGTCGCCGTCAAGGGCCCTGCCTCGGGCTCTGACCCTGACCATGACCCTCACCACCATCTTATTTCCATTCTCTCTCTCTCTCTCTGTTCCATTATGCCACTCGTTTTTGTTTCACTCGCCGCCTAATAATGTTCAACTTTTCCTTCAATTTATAGTACCCATTCACAATCTACCACTTTGATACATCTCTACCAACATAACGTGCTATGAGTCTATGACTAACAAATAATCATGTCTTTTAAATTGTATATTTTTTTTACCTCCTCTACCAACCTAACGTGGTATGACTTACATGGAGTAATTAGTTTGAAGGATTAATATGGGATGTGTATGTTAGTGTTGCTGTTTTGGAATGTAAGTAAGGAAGGTTTATGGGAAGGATAATAATATTTGAACATCTCGGTATTTCAAACATCTTATTGACACTTCTTATTTGTATTTATTTCTTGTTATATCAAATATATATTATATCTATTTTTTTTTTTTTTTTTCTTTTTAGGTGTATATTAACACATGAGTGTTTAAGAATCATTTTTCTTATGGGAATACATGAAACGTAGGTAGGTAGGAATTCGATAGGACATGACTACAATGCAGGATGGGATGGGATATAATCCCACATTCCTATATAGATGGGCCCCTACTCATGTCTCCCCTTATCCAGCACTACAGCTTTCCCATGGCTCCTCTCATTTCGTCTTTTTCTTCTTTTTTCTTTCACCATTTCCCTTCGCTCCTTTTAACTGTGATAGGTACGTTTCTAATCCTCAAACACTGCTGCAATGACTTATCCACTCACCCACCTATGAAATATGAATCATCTATCTTTATCTATACTCACACAGCTTGAGACAATAGTTTAATTTTGCGTGTTTTGATTATATCCAATTCCAATGTATCTGACTAGCTAGCTAGCCCAATGGAACCTCCCTTTGATCAAAGTGGTTGCATCTCTATGTATTTTAGACCGTGCATGGTCCATTATGCGATCTATATCAAAGAATTAATTGATCAATGTCTATCCTCTCTCCTGTTATCACTGCAAAATTAACACGCATGTTCAATATTGGGTACCCTTCTACTGATAAAAAAAAAATATTGGGTCCCATATTATCAGTACATTTTTCTCCCCACGTAACTTTTTTTTTTTTTAATACAATTTTGTATAAGACATTGTTGTTTGTCAAGTATTAAATATATGAGCATATTTTTTAACGAGAATTTAATAACTCTTTCCTCTAGACAGATGAATCTTTATCTGACCCAACCCTTGATGATAGTCCTATTGATCAGTACATTGTACACTACGGAGGCGGTTTTAGTTCTTTTAGTTGTGAAGAGTGAAGAGTGAAGACCCTAATTTATGTTTGTGGGCAACCTATGGAGATATGCCCTAAAGGCAGAGAAAGAATGCATATAGTATATATTTTAATTAGTGTGACTGATATGTACAAAATTAATTTATGTGTATGGGAAACAGTGAAAGTTAGGAGAAATATTAACTGATCCGTATATATGTGTAATTTATTCTACATAATTTGATCCTTCAAAAGAGATCGATGGATGGTTCTTAGTTGTAGCTTTCCTTCTCCATACTGGGTAGTCCCCACCTTAAAAGCAGCAAAATTACATGTACATACATAGGTAGGCGTCCACATTCCTCAATGAGATTGATTGAGGAGTGAGAACCCCAAAGCCAAAGGGTTCACACCTGACAAAAGATATGGTTGGACAAGATTCTTTGGAGAGGAAAATAAATACAATAGACCAGAATCGATCATCTAATCACCATGGGAATATGGGGTTGAACCTATGTATGTGAGGAATTTCTGACAAGCAAAAAACCCACAAAAAACCATGACCACCAAAGGTGACTGTTAAGAGAATTTTCGGTTACCAAGGCTAGCTATCTACGAGTTGATGTTGATCCTTCTTGGATTTTGAAATTTGAGACAGGCTTTATTATGCAGAATTAAATTAACTAAACCCATCTTTAGCTTAGTTTCTTTTTTTATATAAAAAATAATTAAGTTCTCTATTAGTTAGCACAATTCCCATGTGACTATACACTGAAGATCCCCAAACTAAGATTTGGTATATCTGATATATAGTTATATTAATTAACTCCCAGGCATATCAGTTATTCGAGATATGTGAGCATGTGTAAATGTTTTTAAAACACAACTTTAAGAAAAAGGAGTTATTCTACAATTTAATAAGCAAAAGGCCTACAAACTCAGAAATAACTTACACTTTTTTTTTTCTGTAAAAAAAAAAGCTTACACGTTTTTTTGCATTATTATAGTAAATTTTTGTCTCATGCACTCTAGCCTCTTAAATTGAGTGCAAATTTTAAATTACAATTACAAGTCACAGTCGTGAAAATGTCAAAAATAAATAATATTGCAAAAAATTATAGATAGATGTGATTAATAATGCAATCGCATTTGGATGGCAAATTAAAAACATCATAAACTTTGATATGATGGTCTTAAATATGGTTGCATTGCAGACTTTGAAGTGTGTCTATATATATATATATAGAGGAGGAATCAAATTACACCGGTGTAACTTAAACAACTATTACATCATTAAATAACTTTCAACTGAATGATGTTTTCTTAAAATCCACCGTTGGATTGAAAGTTCCTTTCACATAGATCATGTATACAAAATTTCAAATTAATCCAAAGTTATTTGCTACCTCATTCATATAGATTAAAATCGACGTAATATAAACTTTTCAAAATATACTAAAATATGGATCTTTTGATTACCTTCTTATTGTTGTTCAATTTTGACAAAATTTGACACAAACAATCTTGGTAATATGTAGATATAATTCAATGGTTGGATCGATAAAAATTTCATTCTATATCAAGTTATTAAAATTGTGTAACTCTTTTAGAGTTACACTGGTGTAATTTGATCCATCTTTATATATATATATATATATATATATATATATATATATATATATATATATATATATATATATTAACAAACATTATAGTGTCTTTTTGTTTTAAAGTTAAATAAAATTAATTTTGATATGATTGATTTGGAATCATTAAACATAATTGAGATGTACTATAACTTTGTATTGAAACATGTATATGATGAGAAGAATTAATTCTAAAGATAAAACAAACAACTCCTTAATGGCCCTTCTTTCCTTTCAATGCATGGGTTGTTGATCAAGTAACATAATTGAAAGATACAGATACCAAGCGTTTCAATCTTCTAAAGAAGGCAAAATTACAATCCATATGCATGCCACATAAACACAAAAATATAGTGCCATTGCCGTTTTAGTAAATTTAGTTTCATGCGTGCATAAAATATTAAACTGATATATACAAACAATAGTATAATACATGATTTGGATGCACAAAATTCAAAATCTAATATAATCTAAGCTAAAGGTAGTTAGGAGTGTGTGTCAGCAATTCAGCATAGTTAGGCTATCATAGATGGTATTTCATTGAGGATCTTCACATGGTAATATGTATATTTGTCGAGCTTGATATGAACATAATTAACGATCGTAAATAATTGGTGCAGTGCAATGATTAATCTTTTTTTATCCATAAAAATTGAAGATAGGTACCAAGAGATTTGCAATCCGTAAAATTGAAGACAGATACCAAAAAATTTACAATAACTCACCTAATCTTTACGAACATATAAGCATTCAATTCTGTTGCAGAACAAATTTGTATTATTAAGGACATCACAACTACACTTTTATTTGTTTTATTTTTTTGGTCGAAATTAAAAAAAAATGAAAAGTACGTGAAATATGGAGCCCGCCAATTTTGGTTTGGATTGTGGAGCCTACATATGAAAGACTAATAAAAAAATATAATTTATATGACGATTTACCACTCCTATTTTAGTCTTTAATCATGATCGCTCTATACTGTCTAGTTAGAAGAAACTGAAAGAAAGTGAAGAGGATAGATTATTTTGAATATAACTTATTTGGTTCAAAATTCAGGAAAGGATGAGAGAGAAAAGGAGGAAGTCAAAAAAATTTCTTCTCTCAATTTCAGCTTCCAACAAATATTTTTTTTATCTTTTATAATATAAAGTAATTAAGAAAGTTTTGGCGCATTTTTTGTCGTATAAAATAAGAGTATACAAGTCATTTAAATTTCCACATTTAATAAGATTATTACATTAGTACTTTAAATCTTTAATAATCCACCATCTTTAAAAAAATAAATTAAAAGACAATTTTTTAGTAAGTTTTGGAAATTGGAAACTAAATGCATTGTTTCCTATTCTGATTACGAATGCACCATTTAAACAATCATAAATTCATAATAAATTATGGTTGCATAATTTATGTAACTTAAATACTAATAAGACAATACTCCCTCCATTTCTTTTTATATGTATTTTAAGGTTGTTTTTTGTAGAAATCAATAAATGTAATAAATTTTCTTGATTCTAATAAAATAGCGGGATTTCTTATTTTACCCTTTTTCCTTTCCATTCCACAATAAATGCATGTATAAAATCATTAAAGACTATGAGACAAGTAAGGGTATAATTGATAAAAGAGTAATTAATATGACATTGAACTTTGCAAATGACAGATAAATAAAAATAATTTTTTTTTAAAAATCTAACACTTAAAAAGAAACGGAGAGAGTAACAAATGCTTTTACTTAATATCAGCAATTTTTTCTCTCAAAAAAAAAAATACTAAGGAGGGTACAATTGAATTGATCCACTATGGAAGTTATCAAGTGACCGATATAATGACCAAACTATTGAAACTTGAAGTTTTTTTTTTCACAGAAAAACTTGAAGCTTTTAGAACCTTAAAAAGTTGCTAAAATGTGTGAAATTTTTTTTATGAACTAATTGCTTCTCAGCATTTAGTTTAAGGGAGGGAATGAAGGAGTCTCTGCATTTTTTCTATGGCTTAATTATCAAATTGGTCCCTAAATTATTTTAAATACTTCAATTTGGTCCCCAAATTTTAAAACGCGTCAATTTTGTTTCCAAATTTTTAAAAATGCATCAATTTGACGTGTTTTAAAATTTGAGGACCAAATTGAAGTATTTTATATAATTTAGGAACCAATTTGGTAATTAAGACTTTTTCTATTTAAAATAATATTTTGGTTTATTAGAAAAGTCCTAGTTTTTAGGGGTTTTTTTTTGTGTGCATTTTAGTCGTTTTAATCTTCTCTTACCAAGTCGGCTATTTTTATTTACATGTATTGAGTGGCTATTTAAGCCAAAAATTATGGTTAATAAAAACTGAGTCATTTAGAGCATCTCCAACGATCATTGCTTAACGAGTTGCCTATATTAAAGCATCGTTGCTTAGTTTTTTTAGCATTGGAGGTGATCTATGTGTCATGAAGCAACGTTGCTTAAGCTTAAAAAAATATTTTCTTTTTATTTTAAGAGTGGATCATTTAAGTATGAGTCATTTTGCAGTCATTTACATGTGGGTCATTTAAGGGTTGCTTAAAACTATACCATTGGAATAAAATGTGTATGCGTTGCTTAACTTTTATGTGGCATTATGGGGGCCAATTAACAACTTAAAATGCATTGTTTAAATTACACCCATTGGAGATGCAAAAAGAAGAATTTTACCAACATTTAATTCAGTTTGTTGTGTTCTTATTCTTAGTTTCATCTCTATACAAAGTTGCCAACATTCCAAAGAAGAATTTTACCATTTAAAATGATCATATCTGATTCAAACAAGATTTATGTGGTTTCTAAAAAATATAATTAACTAAAGGCTAAAATATGTTTTTCGTCCTCACAAAATTGGAAATTTACACTTTTCGTCCCTGCAAAATTGGAATGTGTGAAATTTTGGCCTAGAGCTAGGTTCAGACCTATTTTGGCGGTTAAAACCATCAAAATTGCAGGAAAAAAATAAAAAAAAATGCAACTTGTGGCGATTTTTCTACAATTTGCAGCAATTTTTGTGCAATTTGTGACGATTTTTTTTTCTTCAATTGGTGGCAATTTTTTTGCAATTTGTGACAGTTTTTAACCCCAGAAAATCCAACCGCCACAAATTTCAAAAAAATCGCCACAAATTGCATAATGTAGATTCAGATATATCCGAACCCAGCTCCAAGCCAAAATTTGACACATTTCAATTTTGCAGGAACGAAAAACATACTAAAAATTTTGCACAGACGAAAAGCGTACATTTCCAATTTTGTGAGGATGAAAAATATATTTTAGCCTTAACTAAAACATTTTTATGTAATAGTGATACATGACAATGTGAATAATAAGAAAATTAATGTATTAACATATTAATGTTTTAAAGATCTGTTATTCTATTTCGCACGAGGCAATCACTAATCATGGTAATATATAAATGGATTATAATCAAGGGGTCTAACTCAATTGGTTAAACAAAGGTGTATGAGTTATTGTAAACTCCTAGTACCTGTCTTCAATTTCCACTAATAAAAAAGTATATAAATGAATTATACTTTTAGTGGTTGATATTTATACAAAATAATGACTACTTCCTCCGTTCCAAAATAATAGTCTTTTAAGGTTGTGACACACTGATTAAGAAACATTCAATTGATACAAGTTTAGACGAAAATATCCTTACTTTTTCAACTACCCTTATAATAAATTATCCCACTATCCACCAATAACAAATACATCATGTTATCCACTAACTTATTTTTATGACAGATGTCTCTTTCCAATGTAAGTATTAATTGATCTTCTTAATTATGTCTAGGGGCATTGTTGAAAAAAATAGCTTAAAAAAGCTAACATAACTATTATTTTGGAACAAAAACAAAAAGCTAAAAAAACTATTATTTTGAAAAGGAGGGAGTATGATTTTTTTTTTTGGAAGAGGACTATGATTTTGATAATATGTCGTTTTGTATCTTTATCCTTTGCTTGCAAAGGGAGTTATAATGGGGTCGAAGTTATATCATTTTCACATCCAACAATTGAACTGGCACGTATCTTCTATTGTTGACTTGTCTCCTTATGAAATTGGTGTAATATGTGAATTGATATTTTGCTTTAGTCAACATAAAAAAAAAAAAAGATCGATCCAAGCTTGGCTTTTGTCTTGATCATTTGTTAATTTGACGTCCTAATGATGATGATCCTATGTATGCACGAGCATTGCCAATATGGAAAATTGGGACTTTGTTGATTGTGCCAGCATGAGCTCAAATTCAAGTAGAGAGGATAACCTTTTAAATTTCAATTTTTACATTTATTTCTGTTGTAATTATACCATTCACTAATTATAACATATTTTTTATTTAAATATATTCCTAATTTAAACTTTATGAATAAACAAAGAACTAACCCATAGGTTTGACACAGTGGTGTAAGGTCCCGTTGCGTTCACATTGGGGAACGATCTATTTAACGGGAGAATTCATGTTCGATCCCCTCCGTGTGCAAGATTTCCTTGGCCCAACAGTAACCACGCACTGCAAGCGAGATTAGTCTTTGACCCAATGGGTTGGGGAACACTCGTGATCTCTAACCTAGGACCAAAAAAAAAAAAAAAAAGAACTCCAACTATATAGCAAAAGTTAAAAGTTAAATCTGGACCATATAACCATACATGAAGAGTAAATATTTAATGTTATGTGACTTTTTAAAAAACTCACACTTAATTTGTTTTAATCTTGATCATTCAAGATAAGATCTAGTGATCAATATTTATTCCTCTCACTCTCATATAAGATAAATCCTCTCATAGATAGATAGATGGAAAGGGTTGGGGGTGTAGGAAAGGGAGGAGGGTAGGGATGCAATTTTACAAATACTAGGAGTGAGAATAGCATTTTTGGAGGTAAGAATAGCGACACCCCCGCATAAAATTACCGGCGAGCCGCATTCCCTTAAAAAAATTGGGCTGGATCGATGTGTTTTAATCTCTACCTAGGCCTCTTTTTTTGTTTTGTATTGTTTTTAAAAGAACCTCACTATTGACATTTATTTTGTATCTAACTAAGGGTATGTAATCTGGATACTCATTTGAGACGTCAAACATAATTTCGGAACCCTAAGCTAACTTTTGTATTATGTTTGGATTTTCCTAAAATTAGTTTTGTAATCTACGTTAGGGCAAACTTGGATTTGGATCAGAAACAATAAATAGGTTACTTTTAAAGTAAAAACTAAAAAGTACTTTTGATCTATATATTTATCATAGAAACATGAAGTAAAAGTACTTTTGATTGATATTATCAATACAAATTTCATTTTATTAATATATTTTTGAACAAAAAATATTCAAACATAAATCACATTATAGTAAACTTATTTTTATCAAACTTAAGTTAAAATATTTTTTTTATTCAAACTTATATTTGCAAACTTTAATTCATGTACTAATTCGATTCAAGTAGTATAAAGCTGTTATTATTATTAATAGTAAAGTTTTTTTAAGGCTATTAATAGTAAAGTTTTTCTCACTAAATTTTAATCCAATTGTATTCTTAATAACTTTAATTAAGCTACAATAATCCAATATGGGGTCATTAGTCTAATAGGCATGTATTTATCATTCGAGAAATTAACATACTTTACACACACAAATTTTTAATAAACCTTTGTAAACGCTTTATCATTAATAAATTTGTCTCCTATATATATATATATATATATATATATATATATATATATAAAGTGAAAAAAAGGTATCCACCTTTAATTTAAAATGAATAAGTTTTTGAGATATTTTTAGGGCTAACCGGAGAGTAGGTTCGATCGGAGCTCCAAAAGCCTAAAGTGCAACAACTCATAGGCTTATGAATAGGTAAAGATGGAAAATAATTGTTTTAGAGTTACTTTTAGACTAACTTTATTCTTCCTCTTATAGATATGATTTATTTTCTCTTAAAATGAACTAACAATAAAAGATAAATACATTTGTCAAAAAAGATAAAGTAGAATAAGTAAAGATAAAGAAGTTAAACAAAGGCATTTTTTGTTTTCAAATTTCTATATCATTGTCTGTTTCTCCTTGCAATTGTTTATTTATATCTTTTACTAGCAAATATTTCATTTTAGTTGCTTCATTTGTTCAACAAGATCATTAGGAAAAATTCCTTTTTACAAAGATTAAGTAATCTATATTATAAACTTTTTTTTTCCATACATAATTTATAATATGACCATTTTATTTATATTTTTATCTTTTATAGTTTATTTTAATTTATTATCAATACATTATATAACATTGAAGTACATCTTTAATTTTTATCAATTTAATTTTTTATAATAATTAATTATAACTATAAATTTATAAAATTTACACATTTAGATTTCAATGGTGTTATACATGAATTAAATAGACATATAAAATTACATAATTACGATATCTAAACTAAAAGTGTAATTCACCCATTTTAAAGTGAAATTTAGTAATTTACCATCAATAGTGGATACGTTTCCAATCTCAATTTATTGCTATCATCACCCGTGCGGTATTTAATTTCTTAAAGGCAAAGGTAACCTCATCTCCCTCCTCTTCACTCTCCCTCTCTGATTGTAATTGCTATCATCACCCGTGCGGTATTTAATTTCTTAAAGGCAAAGGTAACCTCATCTCCCTCCTCTTCACTCTCCCTCTCTGATTGTAAGCACGAAGAAGCAATTGGAACTCCTACGCTACAGTTGAATCAGAAACACTTCAAGCCTACGCTATTGCCTTATACTCTTTGTTCCACGCGTTTCGTTCTCCTCTTCCGAAACAACCTTCCTAGGGTTTCATACAATTATGAACTGTGAAGTTTGCCACCTCAAGGAACTGGAAGTGGAGCATTTTGAGATACGCGAGGTTCTGCGATGTAATTCTTCAACTCCTATTCTTTACTTGCCTTTTTGGATTATTATGATTTTGTTATTATCGTTGCGTTTTTGTTGAATTCCGATAATCAGAGAGTAACGGTGTTGCAGGCATATTGCACACCATCGTCTTTCACCGTGCCTTGGGTCTCGTGCGCCCTAAGGACGTTGACTTGGAGCTTTTTGACGTCACCTATGTACGTTTTTAATCTCAATTTTATATTGCTATTATCATGTGTGCGTTTGAAACCCCATTTAACTCTGTCTTATATATATACAATACAATACAATTCACCTATAATCTAAGTGCATGTTTAGTTTCAGTTGAGTTATCCAACTCCAGATAATCTGATTTTAGATAAATGTTCACATGTTTGGTCTCAAGTTGAAATATTGGTTCTTGGTCCAGAATTGATTTTGAAATAAAGCAATTTTAAGTAATTTTTGTGTTGAATAAGAAATTTTATACTGAATTTTATCATTAACTTGCTTTTAGGATAAAAGCACCTAAACATAAATTGCTTCACTTCAAAATCAATTCTAATTAAAATTAATTTTGCAGAATCAATTTTGCAAACACTTAACCAAACACACACCAAACTAATTGTGTTGTGTTCTGTTTTTTATGTCATTCTTGATGTGTAGGTGCAATGTGGAGAGGCAGAGCTTGAAAAGAAAATAGATGAGAAGATTGAGCAGTTTGTTTGTTGGGTGGAGAAGCACCCAAACAAAAAGAGCCAGGTCAGCGATGTGGTGAAAATGGTGCTAGTAGGGTTTTTGTCTTTGATTTTTGTTTTATTGTAATTAGTTTTTTTGATAGGGTTGTGAATTGGATGGTGCAGATATGTTTATCTTTCTATGAGGTGAAGAACAAACAGGCGTCTTGGTTCAGTAACAAGATTGAACGCTTGTATTGGGAGCAGTGGTTTATTAATCTGAATGTGGCTCAGCATCCGAAGGCACATTCTAGCAAGTATCATCATTCCAAAGTTGTTGATCCAGGAGGTGCATTGATTGCTCTGTTTGTCAAACTGAATCTCTTTTCATGTTTTACTCCTACTGTGAATTTAGTTTGTTCAGATCTTCACTTAAACATTTTTTTTGGGGGGTGGGTTGTTTGCCTGTTTTTCCATGTTTCTTACAAGTAGAAGGAACATTGGAGGATAGAAATGCTCGAAGTGCAGCACTGGAGGCATCGCTTCGTGAGGTTTTATTTCAGATAATTAAATTTGTTAATGAGAAGAAGGATCACGTTCCACCAATACCAAATCTTGAGGGTGCTGTTTCATTTCCCTATGAAATTACAATACCTAGGTGAGTTGTGATTACTCTGGCTGACCATATCAGTTGTGATTTTGCATTTCGTATATTTCTTTAATATTTTGATAGCTTTGATTCTGAATTGAGTGTTCTACTTGGCTGATTGTGTTCATAATATGATGCCTTTCGAGTTTTTTTTTTCTTTTCTTTTTTTCCCAATTATGACTTTTAGCAAATCTTAGAGCTTTTGGTCCAAGGGTTTGTGGTTAAGTGGGATTAAATTGTAGTACATATAATGTAATGAGACACACATGTAGTAAGATGCAAATTAGCAATGTTTTAGAGGTGAAATTTCAGAATAACATTGGGTCACAAGTTGTACAATTTAGGCATCTTAGATCCACCACGGGGGATTATACATAGGATTCAAGGTAGGCAGACAAAATGCACAGGTTGGTAGTCTATATTGGCCAGTCAAGTGTCAAAAAAAGGTGTAGTGGATATGGGAGTGCCGAGGTAGATTAGTGGATTTAGGTTAGGAACAATTGTCTATGAGAAAAAATTAGAGTAGCACTTATTAAGTAAAAGATGATGAAAACTCATCCAAAATGGCTTGGTCATGTTAGTAGCCCAATGAAATCAGAAAAGGCAAGAATTAGGAAAAGACCTCCCCCTCCACCCAACAGAGAGAGAAAACTATTTGAAAAGACTTTGTTCTAAATGGTTTTTCTCTTTTACTCCAAATTAGGTTCTGACTGGATCAAACTAGTGACAAATGATCCATACAGCCAACCCCACATAGTGTGATGAGGATTGGCTGTTACTTTTGGTATTATTTTTGCTCCTAATCATGCGGGGGCAGAAAAAACTTGAATAGCTAGGGTCTAGCTTGGTTGAAAGAAGTGAAGACTTTAATGTGTACTACAATGAATTTTGCTGTAGAGTTTGGTAGAAGAGAGACCAGGGCTGAGAACAGAAATTACATGTTCATAAAGCTATTTTCAGAGTAGTGTTAAGTAACATAAATTGTTTAAGAGGCATTGCATCAGTTATTGTTTGAGAATGTAAATTTACTGAAAACAAGCTACCTCTTCTGCATAACATGAAAAATTTCAAACCGTATAGTTTTATGCGGATTGAGATCAGTGTTGGAGAAAATTAGTGCTAACATGATTTAGGTTTTATTATTGATATTTTGTTACCCACTAATTGTACCTAATTTCGAGAATGGACTTTTTGGATGATACACAGTGACCCCCACCCTTATGCTTTCCTTGTTTTTCTCATTGTTTTGTGATGAATCATTTGTAAATAAAGGTGTAGGTAGGTAAGACATATCTCGAATTCAACAAATGCAAGTCTGATGCTTGCGTCATGTTCTCTATAGAGCACTGTGATTTGATAGGCATATATTTTTTGGACTTAAAATCAAGTTTATGTCATTATGGAAATGAAGATGTGAATTGGGCTCTAGATTCATAAATTAAGGGGCTTGATGAGCATTAGCTGTAGGAAATAAGAATATTTATAAATTCTCCTATTGTTAGGTTGGATGAAATGGAGCGTTTTGGATGTTATCCGTGACACAAAGGTGCCACTCAAACTTATAAGGGGTGACCAAGTGGCTCCAACTAACTTAGTGGGGTTTGGGGATGGTAGATGTACAAAGCCTTAACTCCTGCAAGCGGAGAGGTTGTTTCTAGGATTTGAATCCATGTTCTCTGGTTCACAAGGCAGCCTTCCCTTCCTGTTGTGCAAAGGTTCACCCTCTAGGCACAACTCAAATTTAAACAAAAGAAATGTTGTGTAGCTATAAGAACTGCGATGTTGTTGTATGAAATTGAATTTTGGTGATGAAAAGCCAACAAGAGAATAAACTTAATTAAGGAAAGATGAGAATATTGCATTGGATGAGTGGATATGGTAGACAAGGTAAGATTAAGAATGAATGCATTAGAGAAAAAGTTAGGGTAGCACTGGTAGAAAAGATAGTAGAAACTCATCTTAGGTGGTTTGGGCATTAGTGGAGAAGACTTGTAAAATCCTCAGCAAGGATTATAGATCAAATGGAGGGTAGTTGATAGAACACTAATTCTGAAATTGAAACTGAAAGGGGAATTTTATTGAATTCAAACAACACATTGCATAAAGACAGTTCCAGAGCCTAGGGCTCCAAGAGAGAATATTTCTCTGTTCAAAGACTGACATACATCACACATACTCCCTACCTTTCTGAATTACACTATATAATTAAATAACATAACTAACTCTCCCCTCTCACAAAAACTGCTCTGCACAGCAGTTTTTTTCTACAATAACTGCCTTACACAACACATAAACTGCCAGTAACTGTCCTATATGGCAGTTCCAGGTCCTTAAGTCTTTTTGTTCTTTCTGGAGGAAACCTTCCAGATGGCTGGTTTACTTGGACTTGGATTCAGCAACTGATCCTCCTCTAACCTAACCTAACAAAGTCATGGTTCCTATCAGTAATTCAATCACTAGAGGTAGAGGGAGACTGAGAAAACTATAGTCAAAATTATGAAGGATTTAGAGGTAAATAATTAATTTGTCGATATACATGATTATGATAGAACATTATGGTGTCTTTCAATCCATGTAATAGATGACTCCACCTAGTAGAAAAGGCTTGGTTCTTGTAAGTGTTGGGGTAATTGGTAATCCACAAAGAAGTGCATATTTTATGCATTTTAGCTCCTTTTAGCAGAATGAATGCCTTGACTTTGATAGTTTATATATTTCCTACTCATTGGGGAGTTGCCCCATCCTTCAGTGTAGGCTAGGCACTAGCAACTGTAGTTTCCATGATCTTCATTGTATATTATTTTGTTGTCACTTATTTACTTATAGTTCTGAAATGTTGAGTCACTGCAAAAGTATTCCCTAAATCAACAGGTCAAATGCTAATTAGGGTCTCTGCAGTATCTGCTTTGTGATCTTCGTGACACAATAAAGAACTTTTAGAATTATCATCAAAACATAACTTATTTTTTGAGAGTATATTTTTGTAATTTCTTTAATTTTTTATTATCCTCACATTGGCTGGTAAGTATAAATAGCAATTATTTCATACGCCTAGATTTTGAGAATATATATATTGGATGAAGATTACTACCCTTGGCATCTTGAGTGATGAGTTGTTGTTACTTCTCCGTTTGTAAATTTTGCTGAAGCTGCTGAGTTAACCCTGTGCTGTCAATGACCAGTTCATCAGATTCTGCGTTTGGGATGGACATGATCAAGAGAATGCTCCAGACAGGGCATCCAACAATGCTAAGTTGATTGTCAGAGTTTGCAGAGTGGTCTATGAGATTAAATGGATTTCTGTTCATATGTTTAGGCTGGAAATATGATGCTGAAGAACGCTAAGGCAGGCAAGGTTCAATCTCTCTGTAAACAAAGCAGAATCTATAGGTGCAAAATAACGTGTATGTATTTTCAAACAAACCCCCTTTTTTAATCCCTTATTTCTTTTATTCATATTCTCTCAAGAGTTTACAGTGTTCTGTAGTGACTATGTCCAATGTCACATGAACCTCTCAGACCATTTACTGTCACGATTGTGTCAATATGATGGGTTGCCTGTTATATTGGAAGATGAATACTTTTTTGTATTCTCCACTTCTGTTGTTCGGACAGTTCTTAATCATTTACTTTCAAGTATTCATTTGCATTAGTTTGTGAATCCACTTGCGTAATTCTAAGCTATTACTTTATGAGCTTCTTTCAGAGCTTTCCGATAAGCTTGCCTGATCTACACTTCGGTTAAGCACTTCATAAGAGACACCAAGATTTATACTACTTTAACTAGGGGTAACAAATGAGTGGATTAGATACAAAAAATAAATTATTAATCTATTCACAATATAGTAAAAAGTTAAGCGCAAGCATCTCTCAACACACGCTTCAATGATAACTGATAAGCTTCATTTCCTTTCTAGCACCACAGGAAGCTAATATCTTGGAATTTAGGTCTTTTAAATTTAAAAGATATAGTGCTGAACTCATTGATTGAGAAATTTGCAAAGATTATGATGAAATATATACATGTATCAATCAACATATATCTTGAGGATTTTTTTTTGCTTGGGCCTTGGAGCCAACCCACTGGGTCTGAAGCTAGCGGCCCATGGATGGCAGGTTACGCATTGCGATGAATGATTGTTTGTAGTTTGTGCAAATTCCTAGAGAGTAAACTCCTTGCCCTTGGTATAAATTGTGGAATTGTTAACATCTCAATTATTTAATTTTTAATGGCTTAAATAAATTTTAGATTCCTGATAAATTTTTTCGTTGTTTTGAGTTTTTAATATATTAAAAATTTTGTTTTGGGTCTCTGCCGTCAGTTAAGTGATAATGTGACACCATCTCAACAGTTGATATATATTAGGAAGATCTATTCGGATGGTGCCATATCATCACTTAACTGATGGTAGTGACTCAACAAAAATTTTGATATATCAGGGACTCAAAACAACAACAAAAATTATTAGGGACCTAAAGATAATTTGAAAATTTATCAGGGATCTAAAAGTTATTTAAACTTTTTAATCGATATTTGTTACTTCGTAATTTATTGTCTAAAGTGCATCAGAGGACCTTTCCTTCGTTACATACATGGGACACTAATTTTGTACTCTTTCTCTAAGTATTTTGGGTCACAAATGGGATTCAAGAGGATCCAAATATATTTAAAGATTGAATAGTTTATGCTCTACGTATCTAGGCAATTACTTAAGGCACCCCATATTTTGCTTGGTGCACCTCCAAAATTCTTAATATTTCCTTCTTACCCTTCCTCTCCCAAGCAAATCCTGGTTGTCTCCTTCAAACCTTCATGACCACCACACCAACCTCCACCCAACCCCACTGTCGCACCCAAACACTACCACCACAACCACCAAACGCCAACTCTACACTACATTGAACCCACCACTGCATTGCCACCCACCATTGCCACGCACATCATTGCGAACCTCCACGCCTCACTAAAACCATCATCGCGTTGCACCGCTCCCATATGGTTACGGATTGAGCACTCCGTAACACAAATGTATGACTGATTTCTCAATCCGTAACTGTATGAGTGGTGCGGCGCGATGTGTTTAGGCTTGTGGGTCACATGGAGGTGGCAGGTGGTTGGGTGGTGACGCAGTGTGGAGGTGACATTGGATGGTTGTAGTGGTGGTGTTTGGGTGTCGTGGTGGTGTTTGGTGGTTGGGTGGAGGTTGGGTGTGGTGGTCATGGGGGTTCAAGGAGAGGCAAATAGAGTTTGCTTGGTAGAGGAAGAGTAAGAGAGGAAGGGCAAGATGGGAAGTTTACAAATTTTGGAGGTGCACTAAGCAAAAAATGGGGTACATTAACTAATTGCCACGTATCTATCATAGGTTTTGTCGTCGAGTAAGCACTACTTCAGTCTTGTTTGGCAATTACTTAAGACACCTTTTTTTTTGGTGCACCCCATAGTTTTAAATATTCCCATAATACCCTTATTTATTATAATGTTATATTGTGACTTCTCTATGTCGTCTCTCCTTCGCATCCCATTCTTCTTCATCTGGTTTTTGTTTAAGTTCTTCATCTGGTAAGGTTTTTTTTTTAATTTATTTTTATGGTATACGGATCAAGCAATCTGTAATTCGTTTAACAATGTCACAGAATGATAAGTCCGTAATAGAATATACATTACGGAATGCTCAATCCGTAATTGTATAAGAATGATTACGGAATGACTAATCCATAATTATTGTAATAGAATTACAGATTGAGCAATCCGTAATGTATATTGTATTACGGAATGTTCAATCCGTAATTGTATTACAATAATTACGGATGATACAATCCATAAGCCTTGTAATACAATTACGGATTGTGTAATCCGTAATGTATAATAATTTCTCATTGTTAAATGAATTGTGATTGTAAGGTACGGATCAAGCAATCCGTAAGATGGGTTTTGGCCAATACACATGTGATTTTGGGTTTTCTCATTGTGATTGTAAGGTACGGATCAAGAATTGGCCAATACGTTGTGCTTTTTTTTTTGTTTTTTGAACAAGGCATCACACCCCTAGTTAATTTTTTCCTATACAATTACAAATTAAATTATACTCCCTCCTGTCCTTTTTATAAGAAATAAATAACTAAATCATCAAGACCAATAAAAATAGTTAAGTTAGTTAGTTATAATTAATAATGTCATAAATTTTAATTGTATTCCAGAAGTACTCCTTAAATTGATTGGTTTAAGTAGTAGTTACATTAATAACATTGCACCTCCACCAATGAGTGTAACTTGTATTATTAATAAACCAATAAATGCATGAAAAATGAGTATGTGTGTCATTAATGAATTTTACAAGATGAAGGGTAAAAAAGAAAATCAGCAATTAATACATCTTAAAGTGAATCTATGTTTCTTATAATTATAATTAGGACAAAAAAAGAACATGTTTCTTATAAAAAGGATTAGAGGGAGTATTAAATATCATGCTACCTCAAGGAACTGGAAGTGGAGCAGTTTGAGATACGCGAGGTTCTGCGATGTAATTCTTCAACTCCTATTCTTTACTTGCCTTTTTGGATTATTATGATTTTGTTATTATCGTTGCGTTTTTGTTGAATTCCGATAATCAGAGAGTAACGGTGTTGCAGGCATATTGCACACCATCGTCTTTCACCGTGCCTTGGGTCTCGTGCGCCCTAAGGACGTTGACTTGGAGCTTTTTGACGTCACCTATGTACGTTTTTAATCTCAATTTTATATTGCTATTATCATGTGTGCGTTACTCTATTTGAAACCCCATTTAACTCTGTCTTATATATACAATACAATACACCTATAATCTAAGTGCATGTTTAGTTTCAGTTGAGTTATCCAACTCCAGATAATGTGATTTTAGATAAATGTTCACATGTTTGGTCTCAAGTTGAAATATTGGTTCTTGATCAAGAATTGATTTTGAAATAAAGCAATTTTAAGTAATTTTTGTGTTGAATAAGAAATTTTATACTGAATTTTATCATTAACTTGCTTTTAGGATAAAAGCACCTAAACATAAATTGCTTCACTTCAAAATCAATTCTAATTAAAATTAATTTTGCAGAATCAATTTTGCAAACACTTAACCAAACACACAGCAAACTAATTGTGTTGTGTTCTGTTTTTTATGTCATTCTTGATGTGTAGGTGCAATGTGGAGAGGCAGAGCTTGAAAAGAAAATAGATGAGAAGATTGAGCAGTTTGTTTGTTGGGTGGAGAAGCACCCAAACAAAAAGAGCCAGGTCAGCGATGTGGTGAAAATGGTGCTAGTAGGGTTTTTGTCTTTGATTTTTGTTTTATTGTAATTAGTTTTTTTGATAGGGTTGTGAATTGGATGGTGCAGATATGTTTATCTTTCTATGAGGTGAAGAACAAACAGGCGTCTTGGTTCAGTAACAAGATTGAACGCTTGTATTGGGAGCAGTGGTTTATTAATCTGAATGTGGCTCAGCATCCGAAGGCACATTCTAGCAAGTATCATCATTCCAAAGTTGTTGATCCAGGAGGTGCATTGATTGCTCTGTTTGTCAAACTGAATCTCTTTTCATGTTTTACTCCTACTGTGAATTTAGTTTGTTCAGATCTTCACTTAAAACATTTTTTTTGGGGGGTGGGTTGTTTGCCTGTTTTTCCGTGTTTCTTACAAGTAGAAGGAACATTGGAGGATAGAAATGCTCGAAGTGCAGCACTGGAGGCATCGCTTCGTGAGGTTTTATTTCAGATAATTAAATTTGTTAATGAGAAGAAGGATCACGTTCCACCAATACCAAATCTTGAGGGTGCTGTCTCATTTCCCTATGAAATTACAATACCTAGGTGAGTTGTGATTACTCTGGCTGACCATATCAGTTGTGATTTTGCATTTCGTATATTTCTTTAATATTTAGATAGCTTTTGAGCTTGCTTTTTTTTTTCCTTTCCAATTATGACTTTTAGCAAAGCTTAGAGCTTTTGGTCCAAGGGTTTGTGGTTAAGTGGGATTAAATTGAAGTACATATAATGTAATGAGACACACATGTAGTAAGATGCAAATTAGCAATGTTTTAGAGGTGAAATTTCAGAAAAAGATTGTGCCACAAGCTGTACAATTTAGGCATCTTAGGTCCACCACGGGGGATTATACATAGGATTCAAGCTAGGTAGACAAAATGCTTGTGATCATGAATTGTCTATCAAATTAAAAGGAGATTTGATAATGAACAGGTTGTAGTTTATATTGGCCAGTCAAGTGCCAAAAAAAAGGTGTAGTGGATATGGGAATGCCGAGGTAGATTAGTGGATTTACAAGAAAAGATCAGGTTAGGAACAATCATATATGAGAGAAAATTAGAGTAGCACTTGTTAAGTAAAAGATGATGAAAACTTACCAAATATGGCTTCGGCATGTTAGTAGCCCAATGAAATCAGAAAAGGCAGGAATTAAGAAAAGACCTCCCCCTCCCCACCCAACAGAGATAGAGAGGGAAAACTATTTGAAAAGACTTTGTTCTAAATGGTTTTTCTCTTACACTACAAATTAGCTTCTGACTGGATCACGCTAGTGACAAATGATCCATTCAGCCAACCCCGCATAGTGAGATAAGGCTTGGCTGTTACTTTTGCTATTATTTTTGCGCCTAATCATGCGGGGACAGAAAAAACTTGAATAGCTAGGGTTTAGCTTGGTTGAAAGAAGTGCAAACTTTAATGTGTACTACAATGAATTTTTCTGTAGAGTTTGGTGGAAGAGAGACCAGGGCTGAGAACAGAAATTACATGTTCATGAAAACTATTTTGAGTAGTTTTAAGTAACATACATTGTTTAAGAGGCATTGCATCAGCTTATTGCTCACTTGCTCAGAGAATGTAAATTTACTGAAAACAAGCTACCTCTTCTGCATAACATGAAAATTTTAAACCATAAATAATTGTAAGTGGATTGAGATCAGTGTTGGAGAAAATTAGTTCTGATATGACTTAGTTTTTATTATTGATATTTTGTTACCCACTAATTGTACCTAATTTCAAGAATGGACTTTTTGGATGATACGCAGTGACCCCCACCCTTATGCTTTCCTTGTTGTTCTCATTGTTTTGTGATAAATATTTGTAGATAAAGGTGTAGTTAGGTAAGACATATCTCTAATTCAACAAATGCAATTCTGATGCTTGCACCATGTTCTCTATAAAGTGCTGTGATTTGATAGGCATATTTTTTGGACTTCAAATATGACCCCATACAAGTTTATGTCATTATGGAAATGAAGATGCAAATTGGGCTCTAGATTCATAAATTAAGGGGCTTGATGCGCATTAGCTGTAGGAAATAAGAATATTTATGAATTCTCTTATTGTCAGGTGTTGGATGAAATGGAGTATATTGGATGTTATTTGTGACACAAAGGTGCCACTCAAACTTATAAAGGGTGACCTAATGGCTCCAACTAACTTAGTGGGGTTTGGGGATGGTAGATGTACATAGCCTTAACTCCTACAAGCGGAGAGGTTGTTTCTAGGATTTGAACCCATGTTCTCTAGTTCACATGCAGCCTTCCCTTCCCGTTACACCAAGGTTCGCCCTCTAGGCACAACTCAAATTTAAACAAAAAATTTGTTGTGCAGCTATAAGACCTGCAATGTTGTACGAAATTGAATGTTGGTGGTGAAAAGCCAATGAGAGAATAAACTCAATTAAGGAAAGATGAAAATATCGCATTGGATGAGTGGATATGGTAGACAAGGTAAGATTAAGAACGAATGCATTAAAGAAAAAGTTAGGGTAGCACTGGTAGAAAAGATTGTAGAAACTCATCTTAGGTGGTTTGGGCATTAGTGGAGAAGACTAGGGCTGTTCTAATAAACTAAAAACTATGAACTTAACTATAACTTAATTGCACTAAACTATTAATAACTGAACTGTTTGTAAATAAAAAATTACACTGAACTGTTTTTTAGCAAAACAGTTCATTAACTGAGCTAGACATCCAGTGCAAAAGTTTAGTTCAGTAAACTGCTGGACCGTAAGGCAAAGGAAGGACAGCGCATGGAACTGAGCTTTCACAGCAACTCAATATGCAATATTTGTACCTTGTATTACAAATGAATATAAGTAGTTGATTTTAGATTACAGCAAATCAAATCCATTACGTCATTAATAGGAAGGTTAAATAGGTGTGTGAAGGTTTGGTTCAAACCAATTTTTTAACAGCTAGGTTTAAAAGAATAGATTGATTCAAACTACAAAAATAGTTCAGTTCAAACTTTTAAATGTAGTTAATTGAACTAAAAAAACAGTTCAGTTCAGTTCATTTGAACTGTTTGCTAGTTCAGTTCAGTTAGTTCAGTTCAAGTGAATCATTTTTCCAATTCAGTTTAGTTTTCACACAGTTTAGTTCAGTTCAACATTTTTGAACACTCCTAGAGAATACTAGTAAAAGACTCAATAAGGATTATATATCAAATGGAGGGTAGTTGATAGAACACTAATTCTGAAATTGAAATTGAAAAGGGAGTTTTATTGAATTCAAACAACACACTGCATAAAGACAGTTCCAGAGCCTAGGGCTCCCAGAGAGAATATTTCTCTGTTCAAAGACTGACATACATCACACATACTCCCTACCTTTCTGAATTACTATATATAATTAAATAAAAACATAACTAAATCTCCCCTCTCACAAAAACTGCTCTGCACAGCAGTTTTTTTCTACAATAACTGCCTTACACAACACATAAACTGCCTGTAACTGCCCTACATGGCAGTTCCTTAAGTCTTTTTGTTCATTCTGGAGTAAACCTTCCAGATGGCTGGTTTACTTGGACTTGGATTCTGCAACTGATCCTCCTCTAACCTATCAAAGTCATGGTTCCTATCAGTAGTTCAATCACTAGAGGTAGAGGGAGACTGGGAAAACTATAGTCAAAAGTCAAAACTACTAAGGATTTAGAGGTAAATAATTAATTAGTCGATACACATGTTATGATAGATTCATAGAACATTATGGTATCTTTCAATCCACCTAGTAAAAAAGGCTTGGTTCTTGTAACTGTTGGGGGTAATTGGTAAATCACAAAGAAGTGCATATTTTATGCATTTTAGCTCTTTTTAGCAGAATGAATGCCTTGACTTTGATAGTTTATATTTCGTACTCATTGGGGAGTTGCTCCATCCTTCATTGTAGGCTAGGCATTAGAAACTGTAGTTTCCATGATCTTCACTGTATATTATTTTGTTGTCACTTATTTACTAATAGTTCTGAAATGTTGAGTCACTGCAAAAGTATTCCCTAAATCAACAGGTCAAATGCTAATTAGGGTCTCTGCAGTATCTGCTTTGTGATCTTCGTGACACAATAAAGAACTTTTAGAATTATCATCAAAACATAACTTATTATTTGAGAGTATATTTTTGTAATTTCTTTAAATTTTATATTATAAACAGCAATTATTTCATATGCCTAGATTTTGAGAATATCTATATTGGATGAAGATTACTACCCTTGGCATCTTGAGTGATGAGTTGTAGTTACTTCTCCTTTTGAAAATTTTGCTGAAGCTGCTTAGTTAACCCTGTGTTGTCAATGACCAGTTCATCAGATTCTGCGTTTGGGATGGACATGATCAAGAGAATGCTCCAGACAGGGCATCCAACAATGCTAAGTTGATTGTCAGAGTTTGCAGAGTGGTCTATGAGGTTAAATGGATTCTTGTTCATATGTTTAGGCTGGAAATATGATGCTGAAGAAAGCTAAGGCAGACAAGGTTCGATCTCTCTGTAAACAAAGCAGAATCTATAGATGCAAAATAACTTGTATATATTTTCAAATAAACCCTCGTTTTTAATCTCTCGTTTGTTATCTTTTATTCATCTTCTCTCAAGAGTTCACAGTGTTCTGTAGTGGCTATGTCCAATGTCACATGAACATCTCAGACCATTTACTGTCACGATTGTGTCAATATGATGGGTTGCCTGTTATATTGGAAGATGAATACTTTTTTGTATTCTCCACTTCTGTTGTTCGTACAGTTCTTAGTGTGCATTTGGATAAGCGTTGATAAAATTGATTTCAAATGGAATTGATTTTACAACATTGATTTGGATAAAATTAATTTTGAAGTGATGTGATTTATGTTTGGATATTTTTATTATGAAAGCAAATTAAGAGTAAAACTCAGTACAAAATTTTGGATCCAATGCAAAAGCTACTCAAAGTTGCTTGAACTCATAATCAATTATGAATGCAGAATCAATTCTAAACTCTTATCCAATGTGAAATCAAATATGTCAAAATTTATCTAAAATCAATTCTGGACTCAATCAATTCTGTAATGTGAAATCAAACACGCACTTAATCATTTACTTTCAAGTATTCATTTGCATTAGTTTGTGAATCCACTTGCGTAATTCTAAGCTATTGCTTTATGAGCTTCTTTCAGAGCTTTCCGATAAGCTTGCCTGATCTACACTTCGGTTAAGCACTTCATAAGAGACACCAAGATTTAGACTACTTTAACTAGGGTTAACAAATGAGTGGATTAGATACAAAAAATAAATTATTAATCTATTCACAATATAGTAAAAAGTTAAGCGTTCCCTTCTCTTGCAAAAAGCTTCATCTCTCAACACACGCTTCTATGATAACTGATACGGTTCATTTCCTTTCTAGCACCACAGGAAGCTAATATCTTGGAATTTAGGTCTTTTAAATTTAAAAGATATAGTGCTGAACTCTTTGATTGAGAAATTGCAAAGATTATGATGAAATATATACATGTATCAATCAACATATATCTTGAGGATTTTTTTTTTGCTTGGGCCTTGGAGCCAACCCACTGGGTCTGTAGCTAGCAAGCCCATGGATGGCAGGTTACGCATTGCGATGAATTATTGTTTGTAGTTTGTGCAAATTCCTAGAGAGTAAACTCCTTGCCCTTGGTATAAATTGTGGAATTGTTAACATCTCAATTATTTATTTTTTAATCAATATTTGTTACTTCGTAATTTATTGTCTAAAGTGCAACACAGGACCTTTCCTTCGTTACTTACATGGGACACTAATTTTGGACTCTTTCTCTAAGTATTTTGGGTCACAAATGGGATTCAAGGTAATCCAAATATATTTATGCTCCCTTTGCTTTTAAGATACGTATCTATCATCGTCCAGTAAGCAGTACTTCAGTCTAGTCTATTTCGTTTCAGCTTCGACCTGGATGGGCCTTTGTTTGGATCAGCTGCTCTTTCTTCTGTGCGAATTACTTCCTGCACACCGATTTTTGCTTCCTGCACCTGCAAAACCCTAAATAAACAAAACTACCCCTCTACCTAACCACCCAACACCATTGTGTCACACCTCCGCCCAACCACCCAACACCACCGCTACACACAAGCATTGCCACCCAACACCGATGTCAACGACTATAGCGCAAGGAAGAAGACACGAATGGAGTCAAGGACGAAGAGAGGTATAAAATGTGACCTCATTTCGGAAAGGCTTTTCCAGAAGTCAATTTTTTTCTAATATTTCCGGAACCCCCTTTCTTGAAAAAAAAAATAATTCCGGAACCCCCTTTTTGAAAAAAAAAATTCATTCTGAAACACCCTTTCCGGAAAAAAAAAAATTCATTCCAGAACCCCCTTTCAGGAAAAAAAATCATTCCAGAACCCCCTCTCCGGAAAAAAAAAAATTCTGGAACCCCTTTCCAAAAAAAAAAAAAAAATCATTCCGGAACACCTTTTTCAAAAAATAAAATAAAATTCCATAACTCCATTACCTAACTTATTTCCACTGCCTATTGTCCTTTATCACTCTCCTTCCTAGCGCAGCACAAATGGCCCACCCCATGTGTTAGTAAAATAAGCCGAAGTTGACATGCTACTTGCCTTTTTTTGGTTTGTACTGGCTTGAACTCTTTTCCGAAAAAGAAAGGCATTAATACATCTGGATCCTTCTGTGTAAATGTATTTCATTATCCATCTCTGCATTTCTCTCGAGTCTCAACTAAATGTATTCATATTTCTTAATAATTTGATTGATCAATTATCAATCACTAGTTAAAACTAATTTAAACTGTCCAATCTATTACTATAGTTAGATGAATTTAATAATATTTGTATACTGGTGGATACGATGAATATATAGATTAATTAATCTATTAATTGTATAGCTTGCACAATTTTTTTTTTCCACATAATAACTAACCTAACTCATTTCCAGTTT
Organism: Pueraria montana var. lobata; assembly: GCA_026413185.1. Taxonomy (NCBI): domain Eukaryota; kingdom Viridiplantae; phylum Streptophyta; class Magnoliopsida; order Fabales; family Fabaceae; genus Pueraria; species Pueraria montana. The sequence continues at coordinate 47,511,587 of CM048649.1, read as the reverse complement.
TCCACTGCCTATTTTCCTTTAGCACTCTCCTTCCTAGCTCAACATCAATGGTCCACCCCACATGTTAGTAAAATAAGCCAAGTTGACGAGCTATTTATTCTCTTTTGTTTCTTCTGGCTTGAACTGTTCAATCAGAAAAGAAAAACGTTGATACATCTGGATCCTTCTTTATGTAAATGTATTTCATTGTCCACCTCGGCTTTTCTCTCAAGTCTCAACTAAATGTATTAATGGAACCCCCCAAAAAGAAATATTAGACTTCTGTGTCCATATATCTTAAATAATTTGATTGATCAATTATCATTCATTAACTAAAACTAATTTAAACTGTCCAATCTATTACTATATGGATGGATACGATGCACGATAGATTATTAATCTATGAATAAGGCTATTTGTACAAAAAAAAAAATTCACACAATTTACCTAACTCATTTCCACTGCATATTTTCCTTTATCACCCCCTTCCTATCACAACATCAATGCATTTTAGTAAAGTAACCCGAGGTTAACGTGCTACCGAATGCCACCAAATTATTTTCGAAATGTTGTCTACGCATCTCTGATAGTCTGATGGTTTAACGTGCACCTGCATCACTCTACTGTGACAGTCATCTGAATTTGGCAGAACCATTATTACATATGTATATTATTATATATAAAACGAATTGTATAGAATTTTTTTCACGTAAATTTAGACTTTTTAGCATAGTTTTAAAAATTGAATCGGTAACCGACCCGATCAAGGTATTGGGTCAGTGGTCGAACCAGTTGGTCACTAATTGACCTGCATGACCTGGTCTATATTAAAAATTTTGAAAATTTTATACCTGTCTTAAAAAAGTAAAAAAAAAAATCACATAACAAATTAATATAATTCCACAAACTCATTTTTCAAGTTCAAATCCATTGATATTCACAGTAACAAAATCACATTATAAATTACTTATTTAAAGTTTAAACAGAATTCAAAATAATAGAATCACACTATCAAATATACCATCACTTCTTCAAACAAAAATCACAGTGACTGAATCACAGTATCAATTACCTAAGAATCACTACTCATAAATAATAAAACAGAATCAACTAAAAATAACATTCAAGTTAGATTAAATAGAATCATGTGGTTGATATGAAGACCTTAGGGTTTATCTGTGTGCACTTTGAAGTCTGAAGAAGAAAAGTCATAGACTCACAAACATGACACGACAAGCAATGTTTTGGCAAACGCTCACAACCAAAAAACCTTTCTTTCTTTTGATTTTTTATCCAAACGACGTCATCTCAAGCAATTTTTTTTAAAAAAAAAAAAAGTGCGTGACACGGGTCGGGTCACCAGTTTAACCCCGGGTCGCACCGGGTTTGGTCGGGTCACACTAGGTTTGATCGGGTCGAAAGCATGGCCGGTCCGATAGCCTGCTCGACCCGGTCTAACCACCGGGTCACGGTCCGACCGGTCGGGTCGGTTTGATTTTTAAAACCATGCTTTTTAGTATATAAATTTTAATTTATTATTTAATAGTAATTCATATACCTTTTAAATTGTATTAGACGTCAATTTTGACCTTCAACAAAAAAAAATATCAATTTTGACTGACGTGACATCTCTCATAATTTATCACCTTTCACTTGTCACCATATTAACTAAATTAGTGTATTAAATTAACGGAAGGATTAATTTGGTGTAACAATAAAACTTTAAAGGATCAAAATGAAACTTTTTATACACAGAGACCAAATTGAAACCTAAAATATGGATCATAGAACAAAGTTTTTTGTTATCCTTTATTAAATTAAATCAGATTTTTATATTATATTGAAATCAAATTATAATTTATTTTGGTGTTCGAATACAACGACTACTACATGGCCTCTTATATGAAATTCCTTGAATCTATTGGTATACAATAACACAAATGTATACTTTGTACACTGTAAAAGTCGTGCACCCTTAAGTATTATTCTCAATTGCATAAGATATAATGAAACAAGTGCTAACTTCATCTTAAAAAACCCTTTAAAAAAATCATCTTAAAAATTGAAACAAGTATTAAAGTACAATAAAGAAAAAAACATGAAACAAGTGACTTATTAACATAAGAATGAAAAGGATATCTCATACCAGTTCAATTAAAAATGATATCCCGAAAAATGTTAAGTAAATGTGTAATATTCTCTTGAAGCCATTTTCCTGGTCCACGCATATCCCACCAACTTAAAGTTATTATTTTTTTGTTCATATACGTAATGCTTGACTTCACTTTCTTAATTTTCTTTTCTAAAATCATTTGTTGGTGGCGATGATGATGATTTAGATGTTTTGTTAACGTGTTCTTGACATTACATTTTTATGGAAAGTTAAGAAAAGAACTGTACTTCTTGTCAGAATCAAAATTGTTGTGAAGTTCAATTGTACTAAATGATGCTTATTTATCTTTTTGTGACAAAAGGCTTTAGCCATTAAAGAAAATGTGAGGTTGCCTTATCTCATAGGTGCTACAAACCTTATTGATGTTTTATTGTGGTCTTTACAACTGGCAAAATGAAAAATCACAAATAGGAATTGATATAAAACATTGGAGGTCACAAAGTTTGATCTTTACTCTTTACTAAATACTAATAGTCTAATCGAATAACCTTAATTCACAAATGATATACTTTTCTAAATGTTCCTAATTAATCACCATTATCAATTAATGAAAACGAAATCAGCGCTAGGAAAGAAAAAAGCCCGGTCTACTAGAAACTTTGTCGGATACGAAACAAAGTCATGATCATCTTGAGGAGAAACTCCACTTTTGCCACCTTACATAATGCTATATATTGAGAAGTGTTACTGTGTTAACAATACACATTTTCTATTGTGGTACTATCGTCTAATTAAATTTGAAGTTTCATCTCGATAATACGTGAAATAAAGTAAATAAAAGAATTCATTAAATGTCATTGCATATTATGGAGATAAAACTCTAAATGTGATTACATAACAATACTAATAATACCTATAATATTGTTTCTAAGTTTTGTCCATTTTATTATTAGTTACGTTTTAGTGTTAATTGTACTTTATATCCCCAAAACTTTCATAATATTAATATCACAAATTTTGTCCTCAATTTTTTATCATTAATTTTGTCCCTCAATTTACTAAACAAAGTTAATAATTCCTTGATCAAAAGCACCTTTTCGTTGTCACTTAAGCCTTTGTTTGTTTGTTTTTTTTTTTATAGAGGAAAGATAGGGTAAAGAGGAAATAAATAGATAGGAAATAAAAAAAAAGTGAGTGTGTTTGATAAAAGAGAAATGAGAGGAGAGAAATAAAAAGATCTGAGTCTTGCTAGTTATTTTCACTATTATTTAATAGTAGTTCATATACCTTTTAAATTGTATTAGATGTAAATTTTGACCTTCAGCAAAAACAAAATGTCAATTTTGACTGACGTGACATCTCTCATAATTTATCACCTTTCACTTGTCAACATATTAAATAAATTAGTGTAATAAATTAACCGAAGGATTAATTTGGTGTAACAAGAAAATTTTAAAGGGTCAAAGTGAAACCTTTTACACACAGACCAAATTGAAACCTAAAATATGGATAATAGAACAAAGTTTTATGTTAGCCTTTATTAAATTAAATCAGATTTTTATATCATATTAAAATCAAATTATAATTTATTTTGGTGTTCGAATACAATGACTACTTCAAACCCTCTTATGTGAAATTCCTTGAGTCTATTTGTACACAATAACACAAATGTATACTTTGTACACTGTAAAAGCCATGCACCCTTAAGTATTATTCTCATCTACATAAGATATAATGAAACAAGTGCTAACTTCATCTTAAAAAACCCTTTAAAAAAAATCATCTTAAAAATTGAAACAAGTATTAAAATACAATAAAGTAAAAAACACAAAACATGTGACTTCTTAACATAGGAATGAAAAAGGATATCTCATACCAGTCCAATTAAAAATGATATCCCGAAAATTGTTAAGTAAATGTGTAGTATTATCCTGAAGTCATTTTCTTTGTCCACGCATATCCCACCAACTTAAAGTTATCATTTTTTTATTCATATACGTAATGCTTGACATCACTTTCTTAATTTTATTTTCTAAAATTATTTGTTGGTGGTGATGATGATGATTTAGATGTTTTGTTAATGTGTTCTTGACATTACATTTTTAGGGAAAGTTAAGAAAACAACTTTACTTCTTTTCAGAAGTCAAAATTGTGGTGAAGTTCAATTGTACTAAACGATGCTTATTTATCTTTTTGTGACAAAATGTTTTAACCTTTAAAGAAAATGTGAGGTTGTCTTATCTGATAGGTGCTACAAACCTTATTGATGTTTTATTGTGGTCTTTACAACTACCCAAAGGAGAAATCACAAATAGGAATTGATAAAAAACATTGGAAGTGACAAAGTTTGATCTTTACTCTTTACTAAATACTAATAGTCTAATGGAAAAACCTTAATTCACAAATTATATACTTTTCTAAATGTTCCTAATTAATCACCATTATCAATTAATCAAAACCAAATCAGACGCTAGCAAAGAAAAAAGCCCGGCGTACTAGAAATTTTGTCGGATACGAAACAAAGTCATAATCATCTTGAGGAGAAACTCCACTTTTGCCACCTTACATAATGCTATATATTGAGAAGTGTTACTATGTTAACAATACACATTTTCTATTGTGGTACTATTGTCTAATTAAATTTAAAGTTTCATCTCGATAATATGTGAAATAAGGTAAATAAAAGAATTCGTTAAATGTCATCGCATATTATGGAGATAAAACTCTAAATGTGATTACAGAATAACACTAATAATACCAACGATACTGTATCTAAGTTTTGTCCATTTTATTGTTAGTTACGTTTTAGTGTTAATTGTACTTTATATCCCCAAAACTTTCATAATATTAATATCACAAATTTTGTCCTCAATTTTTTATCATGAATTTTGTCCCTCACTTTACAAAACAAAGTTAATAATTCCTTGATCAAAAGCACCATTTGGTTGTCACTTAAGCCTTTGTTTGTTTTTTTTTTTTTAGAGGAAAGCCTTTGTTTGGTAGAGAAAAGATAGGGTGAAGAGGAAATAAATAGATAGGAAATAAAAAAAAAAAGTGAGTGTGTTTGATAAAGGAGAAATGAGAGGAGAGAAATAAAAAGGTCTGAGTCTTGCTAGTTATTTTCACTATTATTTAATAGTAGTTCATATACCTTTTAAATTTTATTAGATGTAAATTTTGACCTTCAGCAAAAACAAAATGTCAATTTTGACTGACGTGACATATCTCATAATTTATCATCTTTCACTTGTCACCATATTAACTAAATTAGTGTAATAAATTAACGGAAGGATTAACTTGGTGTAACAAGAAAAATTTAAAGGATCAAAGTGAAACTTTTTATACACAGAGACCAAATTGAAACCTAAAATATGGATAAAAGAACAAAGTTTTATGTTAGCCTTTATTAAATTAAATCAGATTTTTATATCATATTGAATTCAAATTATAATTTATTTTGATTTTCGAATACAGCGACTACCACAAATCCTCTTACGTGAAATTCCTTGAGTCTATTGGTACACAACAACACAAATGTATACTTTGTACACTATAAAAGTCGGCACCCTTAAGTATTATTCTCATCTGCATAAGATATAATGAAACAAGTGCTAACTTCATCTTAAAAAAAAAAATCATCTTAAAAATTGAAACAAGTATTAAAGTACAATAAAGAAAAAAAACACGAAACAGGTGACTTCTTAACATTAGAATGAAAAGAATATCTCATAGTAGTCCAATTAAAAATGATATCCCGAAAATTGTAAAGTAAATGTGTAGTATTCCCTTGAAGTCATTTTCTTGGTCCATGCATATTCCACCAACTTAAAGTTACCATTTGGTTATTAATATACTTAATGCTTGACATCACTTTCTTAATTTTCTTTTCTAAAATTATTTGTTGGTGGTGATGATGATGATTTAGATGTTTTGTTAATGTGTTCTTGACATTACATTTTTATGGAAAGTTAAGAAAAGAACTTTACTTCTTTTCAGAAGTCAAAATTGTGGTGAAGTTCAATTGAACTAAATGATGCTCATTTATCTTTTTGTGACTGAAGGTTTTAACCTTTAAAGAAAATGTGATGTTGTCTTATCTCATAGGTGCTACAAACCTTATTGATGTTTTATTGTGGTATTTACAATTGCCCAAATGAAAAATCACAAATAGGAATTGATATATAACATTGGAGGTGACAAAGTTTGATCTTTACTCTTTACTAAATACTAATAGTCTAATCGAATAACCTTAATTCACAAATGATATACTTTTCTAAATGTTCCTAATTAATCACCATTATCAATTAATCAAAACGAAATCAGTGCTAGGAAAGAAAAAAGCCTGGCCAACTAGAAACTTTGTCGTATACAAAGCAAAGTCATGATCATCTTGAGGAGAAACTCCATTTTTTCCACCTTACATAATGCTATATATTGTGAAGTGTTACTGTGTTAACAATACACATTTTCTATTGTGGTACTATTGTCTAATTAAATTTGAAGTTTCATCTCAATAATACGTGAAATAAAGTAAATAAAAGAATTCATTAAATGTCATCGCATATTATGGAGATAAAACTCTAAATGTGATTACAGAACAACACTAATTATACCTATGATATTGTATCTAAGTTTTGTCTATTTTATTGTTAGTTACGTTTTAGACTTAATTGTACTTTATATTCCCAAAACTTTCATAATATTAATATCACAAATTTTGTCATCAATTTTTTATCATGAATTTTGTCCATCAATTTACAAAACAAAGTTAATAATTCCTTGATCAAAAGCACCTTTTTGTTGTCACTTAAGCCTTTGTTTATTTGTTTTTTTTAGAGGAAAGTCTTTCTTTGGTAGAGGAAAGATAGGGTAAAGAGGAAATAACTAGATAGGAAATAAAAAATAAAAGTGAATGTTTGATAAAGTAGAAATGAGAGGAGAGAAATAAAAAGGTCTGAATCTTGCTAGTTATTTTCACTATTATTTAATAGTAGTTCATATACCTTTTAAATTGTATTAGATATAAATTTTGACCTTCAGCAAAAACAAAATGTCAATTTTGACTGACGTGATATCTCTCATAATTTACCACCTTTCACTTGCCACCATATTAACTAAATTAGTGTAATAAATTAACGGAAGGATTAATTTGGTGTAACAAGAAAACTTTAAAAGATCAAAGTGAAACTTTTTTTGCACGGAGACCAAATTGAAACCAAAAATATGGATAATAGAACAAAGTTTTATGTTAGCTTTTATTAAATTAAATCAGATTTTTATATTATATTGAAATCAAATTATAATTTATTTTGGTGTTCGAATACAATGACTACTGCAAACCCTCTTATGTGAAATTCCTTGAGTCTATTGGTACACAATAACACAAATGTATACTTTGTACACTGTAAAATCCGTGCACCCTTAAGTATTATTCTCATCTGCATAAGATATAATGAAACAAGTGCTAACTTCATCTTAAAAAACCCTTTAAAAAAATCATCTTAAAAATTGAAACAAGTATTAAAGTACAATAAAGAAAAAAAAAAACACGAAAAAGGTGACTTCTTAACATAAGAATGAAAAGGACATCTCATACCAGTCCAATTAAAAACGATATCCCTAAAATTGTTAAGTAAATGTGTAGTATTCTCTTGAAGTCATTTTCTTGGTCCATGCATATCCCACCAACTTAAAGTTATCATTTTTTTTATTCATATACGTAATGCTTGACATCACTTTCTTAATTTTCTTTTCTAAAATTATTTGGTGGTGGTCATGATGATGATTTAGATGCTTTGTTAATGTGTTCTTGACATTACATTTTTATGGAAAGTTAAGAAAAGAATTTTACTTCTTTTTAGAAGTCAAAATTGTGGTGAACTTCAATTGTACTAAATGATGCTTATTTATCTTTTTATGACAAAAGGTTTTAACCTTTAAAGAAAATGTGAGGTTGTCTTATCTCATAGATGCTACAAACCTTACTAATGTTTTATTGTGGTCTTTACAATTGCCCAAATGAAAAATAAAAAATAGGAATTGATATAAAACATTGGAGGTGACAAAGTTTGTTCTTTACTCTTTACTAAATACTAATAGTCTAATGGAATAACCTTAATTCACAAATGATATACTTTTCTAAATGTTCCTAATTAATCACTGTAGCACCCTAATTTCTATTATGGAAATATGCGAGGTTTAATTCAATTAATTATTTCATAACACATTTTTATAAATTTACTTACGAAAATCTAGTGAAATTAAGAAAACTTGATTGGGAATTTATGGATATATTTTTTAAAACAATAAACTTTTTTCTCAATTTTAATTTCGAAAGTTGCGCTTCGTTTTAATACTTATAATGCGTTAATATAATTTGGCAGAAAAGGTCGTAGCATTATTTTGATTGCAAATGAACGATTTTAAGTTTTCGAAGGAGTAGAAATAAGTAAATACAAATGATAATTTTAACTGAAATATAACATATGCATATCTGAAAGTGTTTAACATAATGCACTCCCGAAGCATAACAGTAAACATGTAGAAAGGCAAAGTACGAGAAAACTAGAACATAGTCATGACATGATGAGTGACATATACACATAACAAAAGAAATATGAGTGCCTAGGTCTACCCCAACGAGATACATGACAAAGAAAAGAAAATCCTAGGACTCAGAGTAGTCATCTTCTAACTCCCACCCTATGTAGAGATCCTAAGCCCCAACGGTCATACGTGAGCGTTCGTGTGAATCGAATGTAGCCTAAGATGTGATCCATGCCCACAACTGCTACCCATCTCTCGAAGATGCTCTCAATCCTCCAATGGAGGGTTGAGTCCTACGCTGCCATCTACCCCTAAAAGAAAATAAACAGAAGGGTGAACTCTCTGCTTCATCAAGCAGTACACAAACAATGACTTTACAAGTCACAAACAAAATCCTGTCCACCATCGCCATGTGGTTTTCTGACGTTCACACTCGCAGTCCTAATCGTTTCCTTTCACTAATTCTGTAAATCCTTTCTTATTGGCCAACTGCCACTGGAACTTCCAGAACTCAGTGGTCTTACACAATTAAGTTGGATGACTGTTGGGAGTACACCTCTCACCATGGTACTATGGTGGGCTCTCACCAACCGATGATGTCTCGTATTTTTGTCAGGGTGGTCGAGTCAGCTATGTGATCTATCCTCACAACTCAGTGCCTTACCCTCCAAGGTCAATTTGCATTATGATCATCTCCCAGGTACCAACTGTGATCATCCAATACTCGGAGGACTGACTCCTCCATAACTCTCCTCACAAGGATTATTGTTTCTTGTCACAGTGGGGTTCCGCTGCACATGGTACTGGACGGTTGAATAGACGCCGAGCCTGAGACCCCGTCTCTGCTCAAAAACATATGAATGAGGACATTTGCCTCCATCACCTTTCTATGGGTGACCGTCACATTACGTCGTGACACGTCTTTCGAAGTCCGCCCCCCTCTCTTTGTTATTCTCACAGCTAGAACACTCCACGTGACTCTCTTTTCCTCTTGCAGTTCCCACGAATCGCCGCGCACACGCAGTTCCATTGCACGAGTCTCAGAAATCAACATGATTCACCACACGTAACAAAATCTTGTTAAGTTTTATTTGTGCCTCCCCCTCTCATCAATTTCTATAATTTTTAATAATTAATAACTTACCGTTGATTCCTCCACGCAAAGGTCCTAAATTCTTTCTACGTCCAATGCATAAAATAAAGAGTTTGTTAATTAATTTCTGTTTAATAAAAATAAAAATAAATCTTCTAGCCTAATTAATTGTGCTTACTCTTCAAGTTTCATTTATCTGTTACATGGCAGTCTAGCCACAAATACTAGAACATAGTTCTAGTCCTCATAAGTACTCGTGCCCGAGTCTTGTAAACACATCACACAGACAAACAACATTGTCACAATGTTCAATCTACAGTCAAAAGACTGTATCACCAAAGCATACAAAAATCACACTTTCAAAGGTTAAGTACCCAAGATTCACATCTCTGGGACTTAAACCAAAACAGAATAGGTCAATGGATATTACATATCCACTGCCTTACAAAACCACAATTTATAATTATAATTGTCACAATTCAAAATAACACACAAAATTGACCAAAAGGCAGATTTCTCTCTGGCAGTATTGAATGGGAGCTCTCACTGATTGTAGCAATTGACCTCGGAATTGAAATTTTTTTATATGAAATTGAAGATCTTGAAATCTAGTTTACAAAAAGGTATCCCACTTATAAAATTAACATCTAGAAAATTTTATAAAAATTTTCTAAGTCAGCAAGTCTAGATTTTTAGTGCCTCCTGAACATAGCTCAAAGAAATATAAAGTTCTCCCACTTCCCAAAACTAAATTAACTGAAACTTTTTAAAGTTTAAAGCTAATCCCTTGATCTTTCCAAAAAGGTATTTCTTGCTTCCAAATTCATTTTCTATTGTTCCCAGTAAAAATATTACTAACAGCTTACAACGTTGACATCAAAACAGGTTCTAAACCATTGTTCTGTTTATTATTGAAAAATTAATTTAGAAATTATGCTTGTTAATTTTTGTAATATACATGGTTAAAAAGCTTATTGTGTCTAGTTCTTAAAAGTTTAAGTACATTTAAAAAAAAAAAGTACACAGGGAGAATTTTAACAAAAACCGATCCCTATTCCAGTGAAACCCCAAAACAGGATAGTCCAATGTCGAGCCATGGATGAGCCCTAAGATGAAATTATTTTTCAAAGGTGTCAACACAAAAGTTGTTTTATTTTATGTCTATTTCCATTAAAAACAAATTTGACGAAAAATCAACTGTTAGATCTTTTAAAAATGACAAAACAGTGAGGGTTGTTCTATGCTAAACGAAAGAACAGCCACTACCAACGAGTTTTTTGTTAAAAGTTTTCAAAGAAGACTTGATTAAAATCATTTTTGAGAAAGAGGTACATGACTTCATTTGTTTCCAGAGCCATTTCCAGTCCAATTACAAAGTGAAAATAAAATTACTCTTTACATGCAAAAGCTCATCACCATTGCAAAAGAGAATTTAACACCACTCATCCAATTTCAACTCAACAAACAAATCAAACATATCTCAATTCTCAGCAATGGAGGCATGCATGTATACTATGGTTAAGGCCCCCAGCCCTTAACCATATTCTCAAAAAGAAAAGAAAACAAAGAATCCACAAGAGAGTTCCCCTTACCTGGGTTCTTGGTTTTCAGCTGATAGAAAGGAAGAAGAGATGATGAGGATACTAGGTAGAGAGGATGAGGACTGTCAATGGTGTGCATGCAAGACTTCAAGCTCCAAACATGGCTTCCCCTTCTCTTGTTGATGTCTCAGCCAAGGAAGGAAGACAAGGTAAGAGAAGAGAGAATTTGATGTGTGAAATTTGCTGGTTGAAAGGATTAGTGAGTGAGTGAGGAAGCTTGGAATAGCCGTGGGTTTTGGGGGGTGATTAGTGTTTAGTTTAGGCTAGGTGTTGATTCTAGGTTACATGCATGTAGTCTTAGGTGTCATTAGTTTAGACTTAGGGAATTTGGTTACTCAGTTTAATTTATACAATGTAAGTTTATACTGTGTAATCGTAAAGAGGTGTGTTTTAAAATTTTAAAACTTAATTTCAAACATCTAATTAATTTTATAAATCTTCTAGTAATAAAAACTTTTCTAATAGCTCAAATAAAATTTCCTCTGTAAAGAAATTATTTACAGATAAACTTTATAAGAGGTAACTTGGTGTGCAAGTTACTAGAATGTAATATAATTAAACTACTTAAAACCAATTTGCAAACAATAAATTAATTAGTACATAGCAATAGATATTTTAAATATTTTACTACTAGTAATTAATCTCAACTCAATTAATTACTAGCAGGTATAACAGATAAGCATACACAGACAATATACGTACTTGATCATTAAGTACATATTACACTGCACAGATAAATAAATAAACAAATAACATAGACAATTCAATCACACGGAATTCTATAGTAACTTACAAACAAAACACAGGAAAGTAACTATAGAGAATTAATTGTAGAAAATTAATTCCAGAGAGTGACTTACAGAGAAATATATAAATATATACATAATTATATATATATATATATATATATATATATATATATATATATATATATATATAAGTATATACTTATATAACTGAGTTAAAATTTTCAGGGTGTTACAATCACCATTATCAATTAATCAAAACGAAATCAAACGCTAGGAAAGAAAAAAGCCCGGCCTACTAGAAACTTTGTCGGATACGAAACAAAGTCATGATCATTTTGAGGAGAAACTCCACTTTTGCCACCTAACATAATGCTATATATTGAGAAGTGTTACTGTGTTAACAATACACATTTTCTATTGTGGTACTATTGTCTAATTAAATTTGAAGTTTCATCTCAATAATACGTGAAATAAAGTAAATAAAAGAATTCATTAAATGTCATCGTATATTATGGAGACAAAACTCTAAATGGGATTACAGAACAACACTAATAATATCTACGATACTGTATCTAAGTTTTGTCCATTTTATTGTTAGTTACGTTTTAGAGTTAATTGTACTTTATATCCCCAAAACTTTCATAATATTAATATCACAAATTTTGTCAATTTTTTATCATGAATTTTGTCCCTCAATTTACAAAGCAAAGTTAATAATTCCTTGATCAAAAGCACCTTTTCGTTGTCACTTAAGCCTTTGTTTGTTTGTTTTTTTTTTTAGAGGAAAGTCTTTGTTTGGTAGAGGAAAGATAGGGTAAAGAGGAAATAAATAGATAGGATATAAAAAAAAAAAAAGTGAGTGTGTTTGATAAAGGAGAAATGAGATGAGAGAAATAAAAAGGTATGAGTCTTGCTAGTTATTTTCACTCTATTTCTCACTTATTTTCATTAACCTATTTATTTTTATTTTATTTATTTCTTATTTTTCTTAAACTAAACACCTCTATCTCTATATTATTATTATTTTTATCTATTTTCATTCATCTTCACAATTCTTTTTTCTAACAAATAAACCCTTAATAAACCTCTATACGTCACGTGAACAGTTAAAAACGTGGATAATATTACTAAAAAAACAGTAGCTTTTCCAAAGAGCATTTATCTTTTTTTCTTTAACAGTTTAACGGTAATAATTGTGTTGCTACTTGTGGTTCAATTGAGCAAGACTAAACCCGAGGTGTCACAACGTTACACTTGCACGAAGGTATAATAAGTTATATATATATATATATATATATATATATATATATATATATATATATAGAGAGAGAGAGAGAGAGAGAGAGAGAGAGAGAGAGAGAGTTTAGTTAGTTAATTAGTGAGAATAAATTATCAATTTGGATTTTAAAATTGTAGAAGTTGATTAAACTAGTTTTTGACGTTAAGAAAATGATAAATTAGTTTTTTTTTTGAAAAGGGATAAATTAGTTTCTTAAATTATAAATCATTAATTGGTGGGATTTAATTCTTAATCTTGTTAGGAAATAGTTCTTTCGGAATCATGACTTTGTTCCTCAATTAGTTCCTTTATTAAGAACCATAAACATGTTTATTAAGACTTTTTAATAGTTGATTTTATTATTTTGTAACAGCTTCTTAGGGGTGTTTGTTTCATGCAGTGTTATCAGATTCGGACCGGTCATCGACTCGGTCGGGATATTGGGTCACTGAGTCACGGGTCGACCCGGTGAGTCACCAGTTGACCCGCATGACTCGGTCTATATTAAAAAAATTCTAAATAATTTCACAACTTGAAAACTTGTACACTTTTTTGTGTGCAGAAAAGATAGCTTGTAAACTTATACACTAAAAGATTTAAAGTTTAATAAAATTCAACATATTTAGAAGCATAGTTATGAACTTATTTAAAAATTTTGAGCATTTTTTCAGAATTCAATATACACAACCTTAAGTTATAATTTAAAATATATTATTATTATCTATTTATCAAAACTATCATTGTTATACACTAACATACATAATATAATATATAATCTAATATATGTATATATATATAAACCTATTTTATTTAGATAGTACAATTTTTTCATTCATCCCATTATTGCTCTGATAAAGAATAATCATTTTTCAAACTAGTAAGTATATTGGATGAAATAAGATAAATACAAGTTTTACTCGGTAGATAACAATATAAGCTAAGGAGAAAAAGCCAAATTGGAAGTGACAATAGCTTTATCATCTCAAATCCTAACATGCGGTTATGCTTGATAAAAAAAAGTAAGCAAATCTATAAATAACATAAGTGTAAGATATAAATTGATTTTTCTTATATGAGTGTTATTGTTCTCCTGGAAAAAAAAAAACCAAAAACCAAAACTTCATGACCCACCGAGTCAACTGGGTCGCCGAGTTACCGGTTCAACCTCCAACCCGGCCGAGTCAAACCGGGTCACACCGGGTCGATTGCATAACCGATCCGATTGGTGACTCAGACCAGTTAGGTGACTGGTTCCCGGATCAATGGGTTGACCCGGCCGGTCTGAGCCGGGTCTGATAACTATGGTTTCACGGGCCCAGGAATATAACATGCGAATATCATTTCTGGGTATAACATTCCCGAGAATGCAAAAAGATTATGTGAAACAAACGCCTCCTTATTATCAAGCAATAATAGGTAATAAAATTAAACATAAATTCTCATAATATATTAGCGATATACTATTTTCCAACAACCTAAGCTAGCTTGCCCTTAATAATTAGTTGGGCCAAAGGCTATTTAAGATCCAACCCCACAAAAATATGCTTTGAGTATGTTCTCTATATGCCTCAAGCATGAAATTCTTGGCTTTGTTCATGTCGTACTTGCTAAAAATTCTATAATTTTCTTTTGTTGGAAACACCTACACTAAGTGGGTTTATCTCATGGCTAGTGACGGATCCAAGGGGCAAGCAGGGGCTTTGCCCCTTCCCCTCCCTCAAGTTCTTTTATGTATATATGAAAGAAAGAAATACTAATAGAGAAAAATGAATAAAAAAAAAGGTTTTTAAGTTAATATTTGTTTAATTTCTTTGTATTAGTGGGTTCTATCTCTAGTTTTACACATAAAATTAATAATAAATATTTTGTTAAACTTATTATTTATTAAATAATTATTTATTAGAAGTTAGATATTTAAATAATTATGTAAAAAAAAATTCAATTCCCTTTGATACACTCTTGAATCTGTCCGTGCTCATGACCATGCTTAACTAACCAACCAGTTATTCATTCACATCTAGATCTTATAAATAAGAAAAAAAAATCAAGCATGCATAATTCCTAAATATTATCACTCTACTAATTTACACATTGAATTAAACGTTAACATACTATCTTCCACCTTCACTTTTGTGTCGGGAAATGATAAAATATATCTAGCAGATCATTTTTTTTTTTTAAAGTAATGAATGCAAAATACAAAGTGCTAAGCAATGACAGAATCTTCTCGAATTAAATGAAACAATAGGAACATGAGTAGGAATAGAAAAAGGCGTTTTCATATTGGGTTAGGTGGTTGCCAAAAGAGTCATCGTTATGGAGGAGAGAGAGTAATGTGCAATTTTTCAATAGCATAAACAAGTATACAATGTAATCCTATTTAAACTTAATCGGAGTTTAAAAGATGCAAGCCGTCAATTTTACGCGTTCGGATCCTCTCCATTTCCTTAGGAAATGGACATTTCCATTTCGTTGAATCCCTATCAGACACGTGGCTTAAAAAAATTTAATGGCTGAGATTGAATTTGTTTAACACCCGTTGTTGTTGGGTGCACTCCACTTAGGCACTTAACCACCTACAACGACGATGTAGAGAGGCCAATCGATTCGCTGAAGCTGTCGTCGCCGGTGACCATGGGGCGAGAGGAGGGCACCAATTCCGGTAACGATGATGATGTCGAAGTAATCGGCAATTTTGGCGTGGGGTCAGAGGTTTGGGGCGGATCCGGTTCTTGAGATGGATAAGGGAAACGCCGGCGACAACGGCGGTGGTTCCTCCACCGTCAATGCCTAGAATGCGGTTATTGGTTGTGGCTGTGAGTCGTAAGGAAAAGCGAGTAGGCGGCAAGACGTTGAGTTCAGCGGTGTATTTTTTTTTCTATTCATTGGTGAAATCAATCTGGTTGCCAGTCTTGAACTCTGATAGAGATTAATTAGCAGATTAACTATTTTAATTGCTTATATTTCGTCTCCTTTTATTTCACTGTGCTCACATTTAAAAAGTTATTGATAACATAAACTAATTCCAAATTTGATAATCCGAGAATTATTTATATTTATTCATTCAATGGAAAAAGGAAAATAAAAAATGGTGTGAATCCAATAACAACACACATAAAAGAAAAGAAGAGAGGAATTGGTAACCAAGTTTTTAACCATTTGGGTGTTTGACAAAAAAAGCATGAACAAGAAGCACCAAACAACAAGCACAACTTGCTTCAACCTTACACGTTGTGCGTTGTTGAGAGGAGAGAGATGGGGAATTTGTTTGGATGTTCGGATTCCGGGAAGAGGCTGTGGCGAGGGACGGCAACTTGGTGGAGGCGGAGATGCTGAGCTGCAACCTTCATCGGGGTTGGGTGCGACGGCCGCACCATTGCGTCATTACTTTGAGAATCATTTTTGCGCGTTGTTCTCACGCGTTTCAACTTTTTCTTTTTAAATTGAAATTTAATTAAATAAATTAAATCTCAACCGTTCAAAAGCTTTAACGCTCAAGATTTAATAAACTGGAAATGTCCATTTGCTTAAAGAAATGGAGAGGATCCGAACGCCAATTTTACCTAGTAAAGGTGTGCGTTCGAATTAATTTATGTTGAGATTGAGAAATTATTTATTTAATACTAACTTTATGAAAAAAAAATATTATTTAATAAAAAACCGTTTGGTTCTAAGCATCGATATTTCCCCCAAAGATGACGCCAAACCTGCGCGGCCGATTTTAGCTGTCTATAATCTATATACAAGGGGAAGGATGATATGCATATGCAGTAGCTGCAACCACACAAGAAGTAAATTAACATTATGAGTTCAGAAATTTGTATAGATAGGAAACATTATGTTCTGGTGCATGGGGCATGCCATGGAGCTTGGTGTTGGTATAAGCTCAAGCCACTCTTGGAATCTGCAGGCCACAAGGTCACAGTGCTTGACCTTGCAGCTTCTGGCACCAACATGAAGAAAATTGAAGATGTTGATACTTTCTCACAGTACACTGAGCCTTTGTTGCAGCTATTGGCCACAATTCCCCCAAATGAAAAGGTAGTTCTAGTTGGTCACAGCCTTGGGGGACTCAACATAGCACTTGCTATGGACAAGTTCCCAGAAAAGGTTGCCGTTGGTGTTTTCTTAACAGCTTTAACTCCAGACATCGAACACAAGCCAACCTATGTCTTTGAAAAGGTTTGCTTCTGATCCTCTTGATACTTGTTAAAAATTGTCAATTTTTTTAATCCAGAAAAGGTTGTCTTTGCAACGATTAAGATTAATTATTCATTATAATCATTAAATTTAAAAAAAATAAATAGTGAGAATAGAAAGTAAATTTTTTATACTTACTTTTAAAATAAGTGGACTCCCCCTCTCTCTCTCTATATATATATATATATAATTTATTAGATAAAACCTATATAATTGGAGGACAAATCTAACACAAAATATTAGTAAATTAATTAATTCACTGAGAAAATTACACACTTAACTTATCCTTACTTTTTTTTTTACTTCAACAGTACAATGAGAGTATCCCAGCGGGGAATTCAATGGACAGTGAATTATCTCATAGTGGAAATAAAGCGACATTTGTTTTTGGTCCCAAATTCTTGTCCGACAAGGTCTACCAAGCCTCCTCCATTGAGGTAATTACATATTGCAACCTTCTTGTCCGATAATGTTTATCTGGATTGAAAGTTTTTTTTATATATCATATTTATCAAATTTTATATTAATGAAAAAATATTTGATGTCCCATTTATATAGATCAAAATCGATATAATATATAATTTTTAAAATATATTAAAATATGAATAATTTGATCACCTTTTTATGGCGACGTCTATCTAGACCACTTTATTAAGTGGTCTATGATGAACCATTATTTATAACCACTAGATTAATCTAGTTATTATGAGTCATGCCACACCTGATTCTCCAAATCCCATCCAGTGAATTTTCCGACCACCACTCACCACCACCGGAAGTGAATTTTCCGACCACCATTGGGCGATTTCCGATGGTGGAGTTTAATTTTTTTCTTTCCTCACCACCGTCACCCTCTATTTCCTCTTCTCCAACGATCTCCACACTCCCAACTCAGATCTGAAAAATAAAACTCAGATCTAAAAACCAAAAAAGTTGCAATTGAAAGCTGAAGAAAAAAAAAAAAACAACGATGACGGGGTTGAGGGAAAGGGGGTCACGAGGAAGGTGTTGAGAGGTGCGATTCTCTTTGACCGCACGAACCTCCCATTGTCGCCGGTGAGGCTTGTAGCTTGGTCACACCTTTGTAGGACCTTCGTTGGCGACACCGTCAGCCACCGTGGGTTTGAACAAATGCTCTTCTTGGAAACTCAGATCTAGTGGTGCGATGAGTTCTAACAGATCTTGCAATGACAGATCTTGATGGTGGTGTGATGGGTTCTGGCATATCTCGTGATTGCGATGGTAGTGGCAGATCTTGGTAGTGGGTTGGAGAGCTTGAGGGCAGCGCCAGAGAGGAGGGAGAAGAGGGTGGAACTGACGAGAAAAAAAGAAACACTGCCGGTCGAAAATCGCTTCCAACAACGATGGATGGTGACCGGCGGCAGAGGTTGCTGGGAAGGACATAATCAGGTGCAAAGGATGCACCAAATACTTGTGAAGATAAGATGGATCTAATGATGTATAAAAGTGGTCCATCATAGACCACTTAATAAAGTGGTCCATGATAGACGTCACCCCTTTTTATTAATGTTCAATCTTCATAAAATTTGACACATATAATCAATGTAATATATAGTTATAATTCTACAATTTAGATTGATCAAATTCATATATTATATAAAGCTGTTGAATGGTGTAATAGTTGAAACTTAAAATATATAGTGTAATTACCCCATATATTTTATCAATAAAATAAAGTTAAAATTTATATAAAAATATCATATAAACATGTTTATCTATGTTATTTTATATTTATCAACTATGTTAACCGATAATTTTATCAAACTTTTATAATTTAATAAGTTAGCTTAACAACTTTCAACTATTGCTTATAAAGAAAAAACTTTCAGCTACTACTAATTTTTCAACTTTCAACTATTTTTGTCAAATATAGCCAAAAACAAAAATAAAAATAAGGATTGCATTGCAGGATCTAGAATTGGCCAAGACTTTGTTAAGGCCAGCGTCCATCTTTGCTGAAGACTTGTCGCAGCAAAAAAACTTCTCCAAAGAGGGATATGGATCAGTTCCTCATGCTTTTATCGTTTGCACTGAGGACCTTACAATTTCATTGAATTTCCAGCTCTGGATGATTCAAAATGCTGAGATCAATGACGTTGTAGAGATCAAAGGCGCTGATCATATGCCTATGCTTAGCAAGCCACAAGAACTATGCGATTCTCTCCTCCAGATAGCTACTCAGTACGCATGAATTCATGAATCAGACATTATTTGTTGTGCATGAAATTGACTTGTGTTCGAATTATAAGATCTCATCTGGAATCACGAGACGCATCAATAAAGTCAGTCTCTTTATAAAATTTTGGATAAAATATGTTTTTAATCCTTATATTTTCATTCAAAATTAGTTTTAGTTCATGTACTTTTAAATATGTGGATTTAGTCCCTTAACATTCTCAGTAAACAATAACCTTAAATATATTTTTAGCCCATCAAATTTATTAAATTTAATTTTTTTTAGTCTCTCAGTTTTAAAAAATGTTCTTTTTAATCCTTCCTATGGTAAAAAAACTGTCACAAATTGTGCATTCAAACCGTCAAAAATCAGTCAAGAGGGACTAAAAAAAATATTTTTCACAATTGATGGACTATAAAAGAAGCAAATTTAAATTTAGGAGACAAAAAATAACATAACCCAAATTTAAGCAACCAAAAACATATTTAAGCCAAAAAAAGTATATTTTATTACATATAAAATATTTTCTTCTCATAAATACATACAAATATAAAATATTTGATGTGAATAGACATTTAATTTTTTTGGTAGAGAATGAATTTTTGCTAACTTTACTGCTTGGATAAGTTGAAAATAGAGAATTAAAGGAGTTTTGAAAAAGCTAACACAACACGAATTTTTGACACTTTAGGACTAGCTTGCTTAAGTGACCAAACATGGCTCGCTTAAACGAGCACAACAAGTTTCTTGGCTTGTCTAAGCTAGCACAATTGCCTCGCTTAAGTGAGGTTAGTAGCCTCAGAAGCCTTCAATCCTTCAATGCTTCAATAGCAGTGCTTCAGTACATCTCTCCAACATGACCCCTCAATGCAATTGCTTCAAAATAAAGCAAAAAGGCAGAGATCAAATGGAAAAAAGCATAAAAACTAAACTTTTTAACTGAACAAAGCATTTATTCCTAAATAAACCAAATTAAGCACGAACAAGATTCAAAAGCATAAGAGATATACAATAATTACAACAAAAACATTGCTAAAACGTAAATGTAGGTGACAATTATCAACCATCCAACAAGTTCATGTCTCTATTCATTCACGATTGATAGATATATTTATTAAAGCACTCGGTAGATTGCCATTTGCTTCCTTTATGGGCAAGTTGGACATTCATAATCAAGGTGCAATAAGATAATTATGATATCAATCTTTATCAATCCAAATTATTATAGCATGATTTCAACTAATCATATATGCACAATATGCTTTGATTACTTGTACCATTGTCAAATAAATTAATATTCTATTAATTATAAGTTATTTGGTAGGAATGTTTTGTATATATTAGAAATTGATTTAGGAGCTAATTGGCAATAAGGATGATAATAGGATAAGGTAGGACATGATTTACTTATCCCCAATCCTGAGGCAAGTTTAAAAGAGATGAATATGAAAAATTAAAAGGAAAAAATTTAGATACAATTCTATAAGTGCTATATATGTTGTTATCTAATTGTAATTAGAGTTTCACATTAATAATATGCATAATCCTTTAATGCATTTTTTTTTTGCGTATTATTGAAGTGAAACTCTAATTATAATCCTTTAGAATTGTATGTAAGTTTTGTCCAAATTAAAACTCAACTTTATTCTCATCAGGACTGGAGAAAGTCACGGGGAGTCCACCTTTTTCCAATAATAATAATAATAATATACTTATATATAAGTTTAAATATATCATTAACTAATTGTGGATTCTTTTAAAACAAGCACGTAATCTATAAAGATTTGCTTGATGATTATTTAATTAAGGATTTGATAAACTAATATTTGCAAAAGTAAAAGCTAATATGGTAACAATAGTTTAAAACAAATATTTCAAGTAAAAGCTAATATGGTAAAAGCAAAAATAAAATATTAAAGTAACAATAGTTTCATTTTTTTTTTATAAAAAAAAAGCACATTTTTTGTAACATAATGACCGGCACGACGACCGTTTAAAACATGCAAGGATAGTTGCATTTGGACCCTCTTTGTCATCGTACATCAGTCTCTTCTTAATCGCAATAATTGTTTGATTTCAATGCCAACAACGACTTTGCTAGATATCTTCCTTGTCAAACAAAATATTAAGTACTAATCAAGAAGTATACAGCGCCGTAACGGCGGAGTCTTCTAAACTTGTATGAAAGAATATGAATAGAAACAACAGTGGTGTTTCACGTTGAAAAATTAAAGAGGACGGCCATCACAGTGAAGCTAATATAGATTCTGCATCTTTTATATAAATTTGATGTGGAAAAATCTAAGTACGTGTTTTTAATTTATAAATTGGAACCAGACACGCACTAACTTATTTTCTAGACAACACAGTAAAAGAAAATATGGTCATTCTCAAAATATTGTGCATTTTTTTTTCCAACACCAGAAACACGTACATAAGTGAAGGCAAAAATATGTTACTCTTCACTTCAACATTTCAATTTCACCTGAAAGTAAATAAAAAAATTATATAACCTTTATTTTTAAATAAATATTGCATGTAAAATATATAAGAATGAAATTGATATATCATTCAAAACTTATTGATAATGCTAACATGCAAGAATGTCATTTAATTCTAATAAATCTATTCAGTTTTCACTATAATTTTCACTCGATCCATATAATTTCATTCCATTTAATTAAACTTTTTTTTTTATCAAAATTTAGAAGATGTAATTTGCGAATCATATAAGCTAAAATATAATTAATTATGTCCTTGAATTAAGCTCAACAATCATTTATTTAATAATTTTATGAAAAATTGTTGTGAAATAGTTATCAGGATTTGAATTTCAGTGTAAAGTTTCTAGATCATAATTTGTCCTAAATTATAAGAAATAAGCTTTTACTCAAATTAGACCTTTCAAAATTGTAATTCAAACATGCATTACATAATAGGTTAGGTGAAGAAAATGTTTAAAATAAAAAAAAGTTTTATGCAGTGTTTGTGAAAATTATGCAGCAATGAGTACTGGTTGCATAATTGGGACGTGTGTAATGGTGGGGTACCCATATAATGATACGGTTGACTAGTAATTTGGTGTATGATGGGTATTGGCATGTACTTGTTGCGCTGCTGTTAGGAGAGGATGAAAGTGTAACTGCCTTTCTCTCTACGTGTGTACTGCATTGCTAATGAAACAGGGACGTAATTGTGTGGAAAGTCGTGGAACATATTACTCCATCAATTCCAAATTATATAACGTTTAAAAAAATATAATTAATTTATTAAATTTTTTAAAAAATATTAGATAACTTCTTAATATACTCTTTATCTCTCTAATTAATTATTCATAGTACATTACTTCCACTTATTAATTAAGGGTAATCCTGGAAAGAGATATTTAATGCAGCATTGATTTTGTAAAACGATATCTATTTTGGAACAAATTTTTTTCTCTAAAACATCATATAATTTGGAACGGAGGGAGTATAATTAACATGGAGGGGAGGTGTTTGTTATTGGCTCCATCAAAAGCACATTAAAATTTCTGGAACCTTAGTGCAAAATAACGTGTGCAGTTTGGTTATATATGTGGGCATAAATTTCAGACTGCAGGATTTAGGATTTGTGATAGGCATGCATCACGTTGGGTAGGGAGAATAAATCTTATTATTGTTTTTCGGTAGGTGTTGGGATGTATTTGGTTTTGTAAGGGTGCCAGCATTTGAAGAATGCTTTTGGACACATCTTGTGATCCAATACAACCAATTAATAAATTTTTTTCCTTAAAAAAAATACATCAGTTTTTGGAATTTATTAGGTCTTTAAACTAAAAAAAGTAAATTATAATTATATATTTGATCTTCTACAAATTTTTAATAAAATTTTTGAAGTTAGCAAAACCGCTACAAATTATTATTTTTGTGACAATTTCAAACAGTCATAGACTAATTTTAGAAAGTCGATTATATTATAAAAACTGTAGATAGAATTCAATGACACAATTAATTTTTTTTAAAGTTAGAAAGCTAATTAAAATTTCTCAGAAAATTCAGAAACTGAAAAAAAAAAAAAAAACTTTTCAAAGCCAATTAATTCGACTTGCCAAACCTGACCCATTTCACTGTCCATATATAGCTATAAGGAATACAAAACTAATCACTACAACCCTCAAAAGAAATTACATCATAGGCTCAGAAAATCGTATAGATAGGATGCATTATGTTTTGGTGCATGGGTCTTGCCATGGAGCTTGGTGTTGGTATAAGCTCAAGCCACGATTGGAATCTGCAGGCCACAAGGTCACAGTGCTTGACCTTGAAGCTTCTGGCATCAACATGAAGAAAATTGAAGATGTTGATACCTTCTCACAGTATTCTGAGCCTTTGTTGCAGCTAATGGCCACAATTCACCCAAATGAGAAGGTAGTTATAGTAGGTCACAGCTTTGGGGGGCTGAGCATAGCACTTGCCATGGAGAAATTCCCAGAAAAGGTAGCAGTTGGTGTTTTCTTAACAGCTTTTGCTCCAGACATTGAACACCACCCATCTTATGTCTTGGAAAAGGTCTGCTTCTTATTAACAGTCTTGAGGTTACTTCTGAAAATTTTCATCATTTTTCTTACTTATGAAAGTGCAATTAATTGCTGCCCAACAATATAAATTATGGAACTATCAATTAATACCTGTATAAAAGTTTTCAATCTGGTCGCGTTTTTTTACTTCCTACGTCTACACTTTCCGTTTACGATAAAAAGTAGGAGAGAGATAAATTTTGACTTACCTTCTTTGTCTCTTTGCCATATATAGAAAGCACGTATAGGAACAGAGTGTAAAAAAAATGTGATGTAAAATTGTAAATTTTGTAAGTGATCAATTTAGCTTTATAACGACTATTCAGGCAAATGCGATAATTTGGCAGCTAGATGGCCTAACTTTTCTATTTATAATTTAATTAATTTGGCAGCTTTTTGTTTTTTTGTTTTGGTGAATATTAATTTGGCAGCTAGATGGCCTAACTTTTCTATTTATAGTTAATATCAGGTTAAATTATAATTTTGATAAGCAATTTTAGTTTCATTACTTTTTTTTTTACGATTTTAGTCTTTAGATTTTAGAAAATATGTAATTTTGATCTAATTCTTAATTTTTCATACATTTTATTTTTTTTATTTTGGTCTAATTAAACTTTAGACCTAACATATTTATTTAAGGTTCATTAAGAAATAATTTAATTAATTAAAATGTAAAAAATAAAAGAAATAAACGTATGCAAAATTAAATATTTGACTAAAATTACGAATTTTCTAAAATGTTAAAACTAGAATCACAGAGAACAAAGGGATCAAAATTGCAAATTAAAAATTAAAGGGGAGCAAAATTACAATTTATCCTTAATATTACATGTATTTTTAAGGATTATTTTTTATAATATGTATTTAAGATTTAATTTAATTTTTCAAATAATTATTTGTTTATAAAATTTTCTTTTACGTTAAAATTTCATTTTTACTCAACTCAATTATTAACATTAATTATTTTAAAAAAATTCATAATAAAATTTATTTTTCCATCTTTTCACTTAATTTTAAGCTAATTATGTTATTTATTTATTTATTCAAACTAATTATGTTTACTTTTTATAGTTTGAAATATTTTTATATTTTATGAATTTTACTTAAATTAAAAAAAATTACGATGATAATTAGATATATTTGAATTATATTAAGATATATGCTAACTAGTGCTCTTAAAGAAGTAGAAGAAAAAATATTTTTAATGGGATGTAGAAAAATGTGTTTCTATATAATTTTTAATAAAAAAATTTCTCTTTTAATTCCTTAATTAGTGTTTTAAGTGTATTTAGCAAGACCCTTGTATTAATATGCACTGCCTTTAAATTTTAACTATCAAATCAAATGCTTCACTGATGCGATTACAAAATATACACTGTGAATGGGTAAACGTGACGAAGCTAGCTTTCACATCTTATTCATTGTCAAAAAAAAAAAAGTGAGAAAATTACACTGATCTTCACCATTTTTATATTTTCTAATTCCACAGTTCATTGAGAGGACCCCGTCGGCTGCATGGTTGGACACTGAATTTGCCCCAAGTGGGAATAAAACATCAATTTTCTTTGGTCCCAAGTTCTTGTCCAACAAGCTCTACCAGCTCTCTTCCGTTGAGGTAATTAATTAATTACATGTTACAAGTTACAACAATTGCATCGTTGTCTATTTATTTGTCTATTACGTACTAGCTAGCCAAAGTAATATGTTGGAAAGTCTATCTTTGAAGTTTCAAGTCTTAAATAAAAACAAATTAATACGGATTCGATTTTGCAGGACATTGAATTGGCCAAGACTTTAGTAAGGCCATCATCACTCTTCGTCGAAGACTTGTCTAAGCAAAAGAACTTGTCCAAAGAGGGATATGGGTCAGTTCCACGTGCCTATATTGTTTGCACTGAGGACCTTACAATTACGTTGGAATATCAGCGCTGGATGATCCAAAATGCAGGGTTCAATGACGTTGTAGAGATCAAAGGCGTAGATCATATGCCTATGTTTTGCAAGCCGCAAGAATTATTCGATTCTCTCCTGCAGATAGCTACTAAATACGCATAAATTCATGCATGAAGAAGCAGGCTTTATTTTATTTTTGTTTGTTGTGTGTTTGGATTTTATTTGTGTTAGTATTATAAGATCTCGTTTGACAAATCAATTAAGCGATAATTTTGCAACTTCTCACTATATATGAAGTTGTATTAGTTCTTGTCAGTTCACGCTGATGAATAAATTAATGATACTTATCAGATAAATGTTGGTTCCATTGATTTCATCTAAACTCATATTAAGTGAATTTAGTGGTATAATTTTCAAGCTAGAATTGATCCATTGTGCAAAAATGTTGACAAAAAAATTGACCTAAAACATTTAAATTTAACCATAAGCATGCAATTTAACCAGTGCAAAGTTTAATGAAAATAAGTAAAACTTCCACATGGAAATATATATATATATATATATTTTGCTGTAGCCATATGGAAATATTTTAGAACATATAAGTTGTGTAGCGGATAATTATGAGCAGTAAATAATAATGCCTTATGAATTTTAAGGGAGAATTTATTAAAAAAGAATATTAGCAAAAGACTAGTTTTAATAAAAGAATATTATTATTATTATTATTATTATTATTATTATTATTTTAAAAGTAATTACTCTTCATAATACTCAAGAAATTACCATTTTACCTAATAAAAAATGAAATTATCATTTTACCCTTCATTTATCTTAGTGTGTGTTTGGATGTGCTTTTGTAGAATTGATTTGAGATCAATGTGATTTTATAAAATTGATTTTAAGTAAAGGTGATTTTAAAGTAACTTGATTTTTGTTTGGATATATATATTAGAAAATTGATTTTCACACTTAATATTGTTTGGAAACTTGCTATCAAAATTGATTTTGAGTATGCAATTACCAAAATGGGCTTTAGTTATTTGTAGATATTTTTTTATTGTAATTTATTATTATATTAATATATAGATTATAAATTTAAAATAAATATCTAAGGTTTGTAAAATGATTTTTTTCTGTCAAAAAATAAGATTTTTTTTTTACAATAAAATTAATAATTAAAATAGGTTTATAATCTGTATCCACGTGCCCAGCTTTACAATAAAAATAATAATTAAAATAGGTTTATATAGATTTGCCGTAAAACCAGCAGTCCAACACCAACACCGATTCACCCATTCATGCTCTTGCTTCAAAACCAACACCGACAGCGGCGTAACAGTATTCAATATCGAAAGGATTCCATAGAGTTTCATTGACACACAAATGAAGGGCAAAACGAGAAACCTATTATCCAAATCTGAAAATCGATTTTGTCCTGATGCAGAAGTAACTCTAATTAGCTTCAAACAAAATCGTTTTTGTTGAACTGAATCACGTTGAATAAAAAATCCAAACATCATGGTCAACCGCATTTCTCACTTTTGACTAAAAAATATGAACGTCTAAGGGGAGCGGACATGCAACCAAACACATACTTAAGCGGTCTAATAGGACAATACACACTAATTAATATTGGTTAATGGAGAGATTTCACATAATGGCAAAATCATTTCTTACACAATTTGGTCAAAAAAGCAAAACCATGTCTTATTAATTATTAAAATTTGAGATTGCTCACATGTGATGTATGTCCACTTTGGAACCTAAAAGGGAAGGGAATTAATTTATTTTAATGCTTTAACTTCACTAATTAAATTATTTTATTGAAATTTCAAATTACCTATTTACTTGTTGGAAACCCAACACTCTATCTCATTTCTCCAAAGCCTCATTCTCTCTAAGTGTTCAACTTACTTTTGCTCTCCCTTCTCTCTGCTTTTGGACGAAACACCTCCCCCCACCAAGACACCATTTTGTTTCATATATAAAAGCTTGGTTCCTAGCTAGCCTTCTACATCATTTTTAGTTGGGTTTAACTCAAAGCTTTCATTCTCCTCTCATTTTCTACATTAAGGTAAGCCATTTCTCTTCTTCTCTTTTTAGTTTGAAAATGCTCACTCTCTATCTCTTCGTATTTATTATAAACTCTTGATTTTAAGTTCAAATGGTAGGCTTTTGAGCTTTGTCAGTGGACTTGTTGGAGTTTTTTTTTAAGATTTTGAGGAAAGTTAACTTTTTGCTTGTGCTAGGATTGTGGGAAGTGTACTGGTTGTACAGGTAATAAAGTAATGAGAAGAGTGTTATATCCATGAAGATTATGGTTAAATAACAACTCAATCAATTAATTACTTTTTTTATTTGAGAATAAAGAAAAAAAATAGGATTTTTTGGGTTTTGGACTTTTAATTCAATTGAAAGAAAGAAGAACACAATTGAAAAGTATTGAAAAATTCAATCAATAAAATAGGAAGGTGTCAGAATCCCCTTAGTCCTCCTCTAAGGTAATTATTTCCTTTCTAAATCCCTCCTTAATATGTGATTAACGTCCTATTTTTTTAATTTAGTTTGTCCCCGATCCCTTGGATTATAAACCCTTTATTCATAATTATGCAACTTAATTTCTTAGGTGAACAAAATTAGTAACAAACATTAAGTTCAAGAAATTGCAAGATTTACACTACTATTCAATTTTCTAAAGAAGGTTAATCACAAAAAAAGCATTAAGAACAAATTAAAAAACTTAATTGGCTTAAAAAGAAATAGGATTTAAAAGGAAAATCAATTACAAAGGTTCAAACCAATGTTCATCCTAACCTAGCCCTATGAAAATTAAAAATTCATAGAAAGGGAAGAGAAACACAAATCTAAGAGAAATAGATGAGGATAGAGCACGCCTTGAATCTTCAAGGATTGTACGTTGTCACTTCCTTCAATCTTCAATGACAGAGAATGATTCTCACACTCTTCCTCACTTTTGGTCCTTAAACGAGTCAAATAATGCTTCTAATGATGTAATTTATCCACATATATAACAAGTTTGGGCTTTCCAGGCCATTAATTAATACGAATAGGCCCATAGAAGGATTGAAAATTGGGTTTTTCGTAAGACACTTCTATTTTTTCCTGGGATACCCCATTGAAAATAATAAATAGTTGTGCTGACTATTTTATCCTTTTTCCCTTTTATTGTGAATCCTTACGGATTGGGTATTCCGTAATACATTTCTGGAATGCCCATAAATATTCTGGATTTGATTACGGAATGTTCAATCCGTAATTATATTATAACAATTACGGATCATACAATCCGTATTAATACAATTATGAATTGTATAATCCGTAAGTGAATGTTGATTGTACGCTACGGATCAAGCAATCCGTGTATTATAAAGCTAGCTACGGATCAAGCAATATGTATTAAATTTAATAACTATATTCACTTACGGATTGGGTATTCCGTAGCTTACACAGATTGCTAGCACTTAATACTAGTAACTATAAAGCTTACATGTGTATTATATAAAATTTAATATATTTTTTATAATACATTAATAACATTCTGTAATTTTTGCTAGCATTCCGTAATTTATACTAGCATTCCGTAATTTTGCTAGCAATCCGTAATTTAATACATTTTTGCTAGCATTCCGTAATTTATACTATATAAAAATGATTAATTTATATATAATTACATATTAAATTATACAATTACAAATTACATATTAAATCATACAATTACATAATAAATTATACAATTACAAACTAAATTATAAAATTACAATTATAAAAAATATTAAATTATACAATTACAAATTAAATTATACTATTACAAATTAAATTATATATTTTTAATTTATTATAGATTATCAAATCCAGAATATTTAGGGCATTCCGGAAATGTATTACGGAATACCCATTCTGTAATACAACAATGTATTACGGATTGGGCATTCTATAATATATTTTCGGAATGCCCTAAATATTCCGGATTGCATAATCCAAATGTGAGTTGTTCTACGGAAAGGGCAATCCGTAAGGATTCACAATAAAAGGAAAAAAGGATAAAATAGTCAGCACAACTATCTATTTTTTTCAATGGGGTCTCCCAGGAAAAAATAGAGATGTCTTACCAAAAACCCTTAAAAATTAGAGAAAGTTGGGTGCAAAGTTGCTTCGCGAGTCAAAAGGATGTCGAGTAGGTTTTTTTTCAAAAAAAAAAATCCATCCACTTAGGCACTAAGGACGTACTAAATTCCATTGGGCGATAGAACTTGGCCACCCAGTGATGTCTCGCCAGGCAGGAGAATTTGGCCACTAGGTGCTAATGTGTAAGGCCTTCACATTAGGGTGAGGTTTTTTGTATGCTAGGTGCTCTATAAGAAAAACTGGATTTAGGTGTCTTTAAGATAGTTGTAGATAATTTTGTCTGTGAAATTTTAGCTCTAATCTCATGTCGTTTTGATATTTAAAAGCGATAAATATGAAAAAATAATACTAAAATAATTTATCCCCATCGTGTCAGAGAAAGCCATGGATGTGGGGAATCCACCCACCTTTTTTTAAAAAAATAATTTACTTTCATATAATTTTAAATAAATCATAAACTCGATCTTTACAATTGCCTATAATTTACTTATAAATTGTGTCATTTTCTGTCCAAAAAAATTGTGTCATTTCAATTTTATTATAATTTAAGTTAAGTTATTATAATAATTAATTTATTAATTTATATTTTTAATAATTACAAAAATTAGAGTATAAAAAATACTATTATCTCTAAACTCGACCCTAACCCTGCTTCTACAAAGCAGGAAAAATCCGATCCTGACCTTAACCCCGATTAATGCAAATTTTCTCCTTGAAAGTTAGAGCGTGATCGGATGGGTATCCACAAGGTCGAATTTAGTTCCTATGTCTAATTGACAATAATCTGTTAAATATATTTCAATACAATATATCAATGAAAGAAAAAAATTCCTCTATTGAATTTTCACAAATTCTGTTCACTCCTCGCTATAATTTTCATCACTTATAATTTGATTCCATTTAATTAAACTTGTTCAATCAAAATTTAAAAGATGTAATTAATTTTTGAATTACATAAGCTAATTTTTGAATTATTTTAAGATTAAAAATTATTTATTTTTGAAAAATCGTCATTATGAAAATATTATTTGTATATTTGGATTTCAGTAGACACAGTTTCCTAACATGAGTTGTCCAAAATCATAAGAAATATTCCCCATATATCATGATCGAGAGCTTTCCAAATTGTAATGCGCATGTGCATTATTTCTTAGGTGGTCTAGGGTCTACAAAATCAAATATTTATTGCCAATAATTCGACTTTTTATCTACAAGACGCCAAGCAGGACCCATTTCACTGTGTATATATATAGCTATAAGGAATACAATGTAATTACTAATTACTACTACAACCTTCAGAAGAAAACATCATGGGTTCAGGAAATTGTATAGATAAGAAGCATTATGTTCTGGTGCACGGGGCTTGCCATGGAGCTTGGAGTTGGTATAGGCTCAAGCCACGCTTGGAATCTGCAGGCCACATGGTCACAGTGCTTGACCTTGCAGCTTCTGGCATCAACATGGAGAAAATTGAAGATGTTGAAACTTTCTCACAGTATTCTGAGCCTTTGTTGCAGCTAATGGCCACAATTCCTCCAAATGAGAAGGTGGTTCTAGTGGGTCACAGCCTTGGGGGGCTCAACATAGCACTTGCCATGGACAAATTCCCAGAAAAGGTAGCAGTTGGTGTTTTCTTAACAGCTGTGGTTCCAGACATTGAGCACAAGCCATCCTATGTCTTGAAAAAGGTTTGCTTCTCAGCCTCATCTTGAGCATACTTCCTAATTTAATACTTTTTTTTATTATATGATTATTTTTTAACATCTATTGTTATATTGAAATATATTATCACAAATATTATCAAATATATTATCATTCATAAAATTTGTATCAATATAAAACTGTTTAGTATTTTAATAATATATATTAAAATTAATTTATATATACATTTAATATATAAAATAAAAACTAATTAATGATATTATTATTGTTATTAAATTCTTATAGGATTTAACATAAATAATTTAAATAATCGATTAGATGCATAAAATTATTGTGGTCCAAGCTGTGAGATTCCAAGCATGCAACCAAATTGGGTAGCTGTCCTTACCTGGGATCGGAAAGTGTAGGAGGGTAGGGAGCTGACCCCTGTCAAGTAAGGGTACTGAGTAGGCCAGGAGCTTTATTTTACATATTTTACAAATGTATATAGCCGTGTAGGATTGCGGAAAACAGATGCATTTTTTTTTTATCTTGCTTTGAGTAATTCTTATGCTCAATCCGAGCCAACGTCTAACAAATAAAAATTTTAGCATATAAAAAGAAAGACAATTAGTTGCATGAAAGTAATATTATATATAAAGTTATATTGTGGTCCCCGAATTTACATCTATGTTGATCTAAAATCGTTGTTCAACAATATTAAAGTTGTAACCGGTCCATCATAATATGGACCCATATGATAATCATTACTCGGACAAATCCTTATTTTAATAACGACACGCCGCTAGCCAACTTTTTCTAATTTGAGATTATGATTACGGCAAATCATTTCAGTTTATTTTTAATTTTTTTTATTAACTGAAAAATTTATTTGATTGTTCGATAAATAAGTTTCTTTCAATAGTTTCTAACGTTTTTTAAAACACTAGTTAAAGTAACATTTTTTAAAATGCTAGCTTCTAACTTTTTATATTTTATTATCTTTTTATTCTTAAAATATTTATTAAATTTTCTTATTACCATTTTAAAATAGAATAGAGTTTTATTATTCATTTGTTTTATTTTATTTTTATTATTATATTTTATACTTTTTTATATTATACTATTTATTTTAACCATTATACTATTTATAATATTTAATTTATTATCTCAACATTATACTTTACGAAATAGACAATGATAAATGTTAGATTTCTTATTTATTTATTTTTTGAATAATTTTACATTAGACCATTTATTTTATTATTATGCTAATTAACATAATAAAATTATAATGTCTACTTAAGTGTATTTTTTTTTACTTTATTTTAAACTTGACTAAAAATATTTTAGAATATTGTATAAGATTAATAGTACAATACTTAATATGAAAAAAATGTATTAATTGAAACTAAAAATGTAATAAAAATAATTTATCTGTAAATAAAAATTACAAAAGTTTAAAATTAATTAAAAAAAATTATAACACCTCAAAATATATTTTTATCCAAAAAATAAAATTGAAATTTATATAAAATATCATATAAATATGTTCATTTTTGTCATTTTACATTTTTCAGCTACTTTAATAGATAGTTTTACCTAACACTTATGATTTAATAAGCTAGCTTAACAGTTTTCAGCTACCAGTTTTCAACTTTTAGCTACCAGCCAGCTTTCTAGCTTCCAGCTAGCTTTTCAGCTAGTTTTGCTGAACATAACCTATATTACTACTTCCATTCTTATTTATAAGATGCAATTACTTAATTAATCAAAATTAAAGAAAATAATATATATATATATATATATATATATATATATATATATATATATATATATATATACTGCAATTTGCAGCTATATTATATTTAAACAGTTTTTTTCTTAACATTTACATTCTTTTTTTTACCTCTTAGTTAACATCTACATCAATTTGCACTGCTACTTTTATTTTCAGATAATTTAGGTATTTTTTAGATAAACAATAAATGCGTTGAGATTAGTCTAATCATAAATTGTCATAGATAAATTTATTGACTTTTATAATTATTATCTTAAAAATTATATCAAATAATTTTTTATTGATAATATAAATTTTTTTACATTAACAGAGCATATTAACATTTTTTTTTATAAATATTCCCACAGACACATGCTTTTCAGTTAATATAATTTCATAACATAATTAACTGAAAAGTATACTATATATTAATAATATTATGTACTGATAATATATATCAAGTCTTATACTAATAGAATTATTTATTAATATAATATACCATTATATATATATATATATATATATATATATATATAATTACTATTTTTAGTCCTTATAAAAAAGTGAATTTTAGTTTTTGTCTCTATAAAATATTTTTCTTTAATTTTTATCTCTAAAAAATTTGAAATCATTATTTTCAATCCTTAATATTTATTTTAAGATAGATAAATAACATTTATTTTAGGGATCTTGAAAAAAATTTAGAAATGCCACATGCTGACATTATATCACAGACACAAGTGGGTGTCCTCTGAAACAATCACTTAACCTTTCGTTAAACAAAAATTTAGAAATGCCACATGCTGACATTATATCACAGACACAAGTGGGTGTCCCCTGAAACAATCACTTAACCTTTCGTTAAACACATAAGCAGTTAATGAGTGTAACATATTATTAAGGATAAAAAATAGTAATTTTCAATTTTAGAGGGATTATATATATATAATTTAGTTTTTATTAGATAAAATCTATATCAAACGAGGATAAATCAAACGCAAAATATTAGTAAAAAAAAGTCCCCTTTTTAGTGAATCCATACACGACACATTTACATATTTTTTGAAAGCATTATTTACACTTTTGACTTGAACAGTACGTTGAGAGCATCCCAGCGGCGAATTGGTTGGACAGTGGATTCTCCCAGAGTGGAAACAAAACAATTGTTGTTTTTGGTCCAAAATTCTCGTCCAACAAACTCTACCAAGCCTCCCCCATTGAGGTAATTACATGTTACAACCTTCTTGTCCATAATCCTAACTAGACTATTGCATGCCCAAAAAGTAATTAACATGCTTCTAACTTCTAAGTCTGCGAAAATAAAAATAAGGATCCGATTTTGCAGGATATAGAATTAGCCAAGACTTTATTAAGGCCAGGGTCCCTCTTTATCGAAGACTTGTCCCAGCACAAAAACTTCTCCAAAGAGGGATATGGGTTAGTTCCTCTTGCTTTTATCGTTTGCACTGAGGACCTTACAATTCCATTGAATTTCCAGCTCTGGATGATTCAAAACGCTGGCGTCAGTGATGTTGTAGAGATCAAAGGTGCAGATCATATGGCTATGCTTAGCAAGCCACAAGAACTATGCGATTCTCTCCTGCAGATAGCTACTAAATACGCATGAATTCATGAAGAAGGCTTTATTTGTTGTGTTTGAATTTTGAAATTGACTTGTGTTAGAATTATAAGATCTCGTTTTGAACCACGAGCGCATATCAATAAAATGATATTTTTGCAACCACGAGACACGTATGAAGTTGTATTCTTGTTATGTTATGTTGGTGAATAAATCAAACTTTTCATATAAATATAGGTTCTGTTGTTATTAAATAAAGGGTAAAATGTATTTTTGGTTTCTCTATTTTTGAGCAAATTTAATCTTAATTCATATGATTTTAAATTAATTATTTTAATCCTCATATTTCTAAAAATTTGTGAAAATTGATTCCTCACCCTAATTCTATTAACCCTGTTTGTTGATGTGGTTAACTATCGTCATGTTTCAGCCACATATGACATGGTAGTCACCTAGACACCAAAGACTAATTCAACCACATTTAAAAAAGAGAACGACCAAAATCATGATTTTGAATAATATATGGACATAGTTAATCCAATTTTGACCAAATTTTAAGATATTAAAAACACATTTTATTTTATTTTATTACTTATAATAATTAACTTACCATTTTAATAGTCATAGAAGATAAGATTGTGAATGTAAAGAGAGATAAATAAAAATCACATTATATATCAAGTTATTGAAATGTATAATAGTTGTTTAAGTTATATCGGTGTAATTTGATCCCCCTCATATATATATATATATATATATATATATATTATTAGCAAAGACTAATACTATTGATCTCGTACAAGGGGTACCACCCAATTACATATGTTACCACCAATTACAATCAATAATCATGTATCCCACCTAACCAATTTCTCACAATGCCCATATTGGTTATATATGCAATACAGTGGTGCCATATCCAACAGCCAAATCAATCACCCAGTGGAGACTAGACTCTATGTCATCATACACTACCTAAAACACACCCTGGCTGTATCACAAAAAACAACATAGACAGTCAGCGTGAGAGTCCTCAAGGCCGACTTTATGTGCTCAATTTCGTGGTCTAATTAATAGCATAACAGAAACAAAGAGCCAGAAACAAATTAGCATTATAGACTATCAAGACACAAAAAAGGCTGTTGTGACCACTGGTATAAAGAGTACCTAAAGTCTTTCAACTTGGCCTTCATCCAGGATCAGGACCTCATCTTGACCAAATCCAAAATCTACTCAAGTACCAAATCTGCATTATTAAAAATAACTGCATTTCTATGTAGCCACAGAGACCACACAGTTGCGGCCCATACCACCCACCATGCCTTCATTTTAGTTTTCCCTGCAATTTTTCCACAATACTGCTAGAAATGATTTAAGCATTGACCAGGCAGTACTACCTCAAGCCCAATCCAAGAGTAACACTCCTTCCAAATTTTATCAGCGAACCTACAGGAGAAAAGCAGATGATCTGATGACTCCTCCTCCATGAGACAAAAAGGGCAACATGTTTGTTCAGGGTGAATATTCCTTTTGGCCAGATTCTTTCTTGTTTGTATTATGTCCAGAGCCAATTTCCAAATGAAAGTTGCTACCTTAGAGGGTATAGGCAGGCTCCATAGGCATTTGAAAAAAATCAGAATTATCCTCCGTAATATGCCCCTGTAGCAGCGCATATGCCTCTTTAATTGAGTAGGTAGAAAAATTTCCTCCCTTCCCAATCCATTGGTCCTCCTCATCCAATTTCAGATGTACTTGTGAAATACATAGCATCAACTCATTTATCATGTGCTCCTCCCATACAAATCTAGGTCTTCTCCATACTAAATCCCACTTCCATGAACCATTTAACCAAAAACCCATATTTTTGACAAAATACTCCCTCTGCTTTGAGATACCATACAATCTCTGAAACCTATCACAAAGCCTTGAGTCACCTACCCACTGCTGTTCTCAAAACATCACATCACTTCCATCACCTAACTTCCTCACAACATTGGCATTAAACCAGCTTTGTTGATCCGTATGTCCTGTGACTGAGCGCACATCTTTCCACCACTATGATCCATACGACCGGCCAACATCACAGGTTTCTAATCCAATGGTTCCATATTTTGCTGCAAGGATCTTTATGGTTGTTCCCTCTAAAAGAAAGTTGATCTTATGTTTCCACCCAACAAGCTTTTTTCTGAATTTTTGTATGACTAGCTTCCAAGTCTCATCTTTTCTTGAACTTGCATGTATTGGAATCCCCATATATACAAATGGAACAACCATAATTTTGCAATTGAGGAGATCAGCAAAACTTAGCAAATTAGCTCCATGTACCCCTATCCCTACAAGCTTACTCTTGAAAAAGTTAATTTTTAGGCCTGATGAGATTTCAAACACCCGAAGCAGAGACTTTAAGGCAACTATGTTCCTAACATTTGGTTCAAAGAAAAAAGAGTATCATCAGCAAATTGTAGCACTGCCACCTGTAATTGATTCCTGTCAATCTTCACACCTGAAAATAAATTTTTTGCCACTACTTCCCTCACTAATCCTCCAAGACCCTCTGCCACAATTAGAAATAAGAAAGGGGCCAGAGGGTCTCCCTGTCTTAATTCCTTCTTCAACTGAAATTCACCTATTGGGCTGCCATTGACAAGAATGGACATTGAGGAAGATTCTAGACATGCTAATCCACTTTATCCATCTGCTACTGAATCCCATTCTGTGCATCATGTATATCAAAAAATCTCACCTCACTGAATTGTAGGCTTTTTCAAAGTCTACCTTGAAGACACAACACGGCTTCTTCTTCACTTTACTTTCATGAATAGACTCATTTGCTATAACCACGCCATCCAACATATTTCTCCCTCCTACAAAAGCAGATTGTGCTTCATCTATGATTTTCTCCATAACCTTCCTTAATCTTTTAGCCAAAATCTTAGCAATAATTTTGTTTATACAGCCTATCAAAGAAATGGGTCTGTATTCCCCAAGGGTTAAGGGATTCTCCCTCTTAGTTATGAGCGCAACAAAGGAAAGGTTCACACCTTTCGGGAAGCAGCTATTAGCATGAAATTCCTGGACAGCCCTTACTACATCATCCTTTAAGATATGCCAGAAGGATTTAATGAAGTTAAAATTAAACCCATCTGGGCCAGGGCTCTTATTCCCCTCACAGTCCCATACTGCACTCCTAATTTCCTCCTCAAGAAACACAGCATCTAGGAAAATATTATCATACTGATCAATGCTTTTAAACGACACACCATCCAGCTTCACTGAAAAGTCCTCCAACTTCTGAAATTTCTCCTGGAAATAAGATTTAACCTCTTCTTTGACCACCTATGGGTCCTCCACCCATCTACCATTAATATTCAGCCCCTTTACACAATTAGACCCCTTTCTCCAGTTGACAACAGAGTGAAAGAACTTAGAGTTTGCATCGCCATCCTTGAGCCATCTGCATCTTGCCTTTTGATGAAGAAGTGATTCCTGTTTTGTTGACAAAGTCCAGAATTCCTGCATATCATCATATCTTTGTTTCACTTCCAACAAAGACAAGCCCTCCTCATCATATTAGATCCCAAATTTTTATCTGAGTCGCCAGCTCCTCACATTTCAAGTTAAGATCCCCAAATGATTGTTTGCTCCATAATTTCAGTTCCTTCTTCAAAACCTTGAGCTTCTTCTTAACAACAAAGATCCCCCACCCATGGACAACGGTTTCCTTGTAGGTCTTCTCCACTAGAATCTTAAACCGCGGGTCCCGGAACCAGGCATTAATAACTCTAAATGGACAAGGCCCCCAATCCTTATTCATATACCTCAGTAGAACGGGGCAATGATTAGAGATTTCCCTATTCAAAACCACTTGAGATCCGCCAAGCCAAAGATCCATCCAATCTTGGGATACCATAATCCTGTCTAATCTACTTTTAGTAATACCATTAGATCTATACCACATATACCTTTGCCGAATCAATTGTAGGTCCTCCACTTGCATATTTCGTATGAAAAATTTAAATTCCTCACATTCTCTATCCCTTGCAACACCAGCCACATATATACCCCTTCTTTCTTCAGAGCTTCTAGTTGCATTGAAATCTCCAGCTAAGCACCAGAGTTTGACATCTTGAGCTTCCTTCAGCAGTAGCAGTTGGCTCCATAGAACTCTTTTCTTAGCTAAAGAGCATGATGAATAGATGTTGATTATGATCACAGGCTCCAAAATATCCTTCCACGGTCCTTTTACACCTAAAAAACCTTCCCCTTGAAATAAATCTGTCATTTTAAAAAAACTGCCCCCATAAACACAACAGTCTTCCTGCCCTGTTAACAGATGGTTTATGCTGCCACTAAACCTCCACATCCCCCCAAAGATGACAACACACTTTCTTTTCCACCAACTCAACCTTTGTTTCCTGAAAACAAACAAAATTAGGTGTTTCTCTCAAAATCAACTTCCTCAGATTCTTCCACTTCACCCTCCCCCCAACCCCCTTATATTATAGCTTAGGACTTTAATAATGTAACAGCTCGTTTCCCTTCTCCTTTTGTCTTCTTCTTGCCCTGTTTTTCAAGATTGTCCCTTCGCTCCATGTCAATTAACTTGTTGATAACCTCATTATCCTGCCCTTCAAAGACCACCCCCATCTCTTTTCCCAATTGCCAAATCTTTTTCGCCTCAGATGCTTCATTTCTCCCCATAAGATTCTTACTTCACCCACTACCTTGTTGTACATAATGGAAATTAGAGGCAGAAATACACCTCGTTGACACCTTTTTTTGGCGTTTTGCCACAACCAATTCATCATTGTTGTTATTCTGACATAGGTTTTCATCACCAGCCTTGTTTCCCTTATCAATTTGAAACGTATAACAGTGAGAGCCCTCCGCTCCTAAATCAGCAGCCCTATCATGCTCCTCTTGCACACTAATTTTGCCCTCCATATCAGCCTTACTCTTATCTCTGTTTGCGGTTCTTCTTCTTCCCTTGGTTAGCCGATCAACTCCTCTTCCCTGTGATCGTACTTCTATACGCCCTGTTTGGCCATGGCCTTGATGGGATAACACAGATCGACTCCCCTGATTAGCTTGAGAAGCCCTTGAGATGGCTGTCCCTCTTATCAGATTTACTTTTGCTGTGTGTTAGCCCTTCACCCAAGCGTCTAGGCTTGTCTTTATTTACACCACATTCATTTCCTTTCCTTCTAGATGCCAGAAATCTTTTTCAGCCCACATAAACTAGTTTTGGCCTTTTAGGGCCCTTTTTAATATATATATATATATATATATATATATATATATATATATATATATATATATATATATATATAAAGAGAGAGAACAATTCTAATTTTAAGAATATATATGGGGAGAGGGTTGGGAGAGAGTAGTCTCAAGCAAGTTCAGGGACATATAAATACACCCATGAATCCAACTCCACTTCTATAAATTGGGAAAACACAATCCTCAATCGAGTAAAGTGTGTTTTTCTTGTTAAAGTCGAATCAAAGTCATATTGAACTTAATTTTCATTATTTAAAATCAAACCTTTTTAACTTTTTTCACTAATTAAAAAAGAGGAATGCTAAGGTCACACTCTCAAACACACTCTCAACTATTGGTCCACATTTTAAGCTTTTTTTTTATTGTGGGATTTCAAGAGTCAACGCGCATCTTTGTTACAACTCTCTCAGTTACATCTCTCATTGCTCCCAACCCCCCATTTTACAACTCTCTCTACTGCGTCTCTCATGGCTTCCAATCCTCCATTATTTCTATCCTTCTGAAAGCAATTACTGACTTTTCTCAATCATCATCTCGAAATGAAAATATTTCCAATTGCCTGAATAAAAATAAAAAACTGTTTCCCATTTTCGCAATTCACAAATAAATTAACCAGAAACCCAGAAACACAAAAAGAGACAACACGCCGGTAAAACCCAGAAAAAGAAGTAATTTAAATAATAATTAAAATACAAAAAGAATACTTCATATCACTAATTTGGAAGCCAGATTGATTCCGCCCATTTTTCAGAAAAAGAAAAATGAATAATAAACATTTTGGATGAATCATGGCAATGAAAGAGTTTCTTCTCGTGGCGTAGGCGGAACGTGTTGAAGCTACCAGTTTTGTGGTTCAATAAAATATAAAAAAAATAGAGTAGATGCAAAGAGGAAGTTTTGTGGTTCAATGAAAAAATTTAAAAATTAGAATAGATGCAAACAGGAAAAGCCGGTTACCAGTTTAGGGGTTGTAGAAAGTGGATGATATGGACCAATAATTGAGAGTGTGTACAAGGGAGTGTGTTTGAGAGTGTGACCCTAGCATTCCTCATTAAAAAATATAAATCTATAAAAAGTTTTTCTCTTTTAATTGTTAGTTTTTTTTTTTAATTTACATGTTATATTTTAATTAAAGGAATGAAAACAAAGACAATTATAAGTCTTACATTGAGTAAAATAAAAAATCAATATAATAATTAAGTCATGAGGCTTTCTTATCTAATAAATTAATCTTTTGAGATAGTATATATATTTTTTCACATGTTTAAGTAATAATACACACGAGAAAATATTTTTTTTTTTAATTTGGCAGGTATATTATGTTAGCAAGAAGAACAAAAATTATATATACCTAAATTTGGAGCGATTGAAGATTTGAACTCTGATGTTTTTATTAAAGATAAAGAGCGCAAACCTCAATCTCCTTCATAACTAAGCTTAATCATACACTTAGGCTTCAATATTAACATCAATCATACAAATTTGCTTAAATCCTAATTCCTTAGAAGATAAGAGCCTAAATTCCTTTGTTAAGCTTCAATCCCTTGAGTAACTTAACAAAGTACTTGCTTTAAGCTTTAAGATTAAAGGATGACCAATAAACCAAGTCTCATTCCTAGATACAAGGTTTATTAGGTATTTTACTTCAGTTCAAACTAAAAGTCAAGCTATGGATGATCAACTTGCAAACAAGCATGAAGTAAAGAAGTAAAAACACTAATATTGAAGATAAATATGAATAAATAACTCAGAAAATATACATGAGAATTTGGTTTGGTTATATCTAACCCCAATAAGGGAAAATATCTAGCTACTCATTGTCATGTTTAGCGATAATGGATCCCCACTAAGTGAAATTGCTCGAATTAAATTAGGCCTCTGGATTTCTTCCTCATTTAGTGAGATTAGCTCTCAATAAGTGAGGCATAATAAGGCTTCTTGCTTAGCAAGAAGCACTATCGTTGAGCGGAAAGAAAAGAAAAAAAAAAAAAGCTTTTGGCACTTGCAAAATGAGGCTTCAAAAGGGTTCCAATCTTTCTTATATTCCTACACTAAAAGTTAACAAAAGTTAGATGAAACCTATCAAAATGATTACTTAAGCCTATGTCCTAGCTACTTACAAACTTACATGAAACTAGATCAAACATAACTCTAAATAAGGGAAAAGATAGGATAATTACTTCAATATGTCTCTAAGAAGTAAGCATAAATAACAATTATTGGTGGCCATATGGCTTACACATGGAAGCTATTAGTCACATTACTAAATAAAGTTAACCAAGTTAGGAAAAGGTACCAACTCCATCGATTTTTAGAAATACAGGGATCAAAATTATCAATTTAAAAGTATAAGAACTATGCAAGTTTGACCAAAAATAAAGGGGCCTAAAACCCGTTTTACCTTAAATAAATTATGAAAAATGTTAGAAACTCATTCTTTGACTCACTTTTTTAAAGACACTCACTATCGTTGACTAAAATTTATTGGACATTGCAAATTTTTGTGACACCCACTTTTTATTTAATGGGTCTCATTCATGATTTTGTAGTTTTCAATAAATTTTAATTGATAGAGTATGTGTTAGAAAGAGTGTATTGCTAACCCTCCTCATAAATTATATGATGCAAAACTCATTATTAAGTCCATATTAATTTGGATAAAAGTTGAAAACATACTTTTAAGAATTCTAATAACATATCTTCCTTAATTATTAAATGTACCTCATTTTTATTTTTATTTTTTTTGTTATTAAAATTATTTAAATAACCTCACTTCTTACCTTCCTCTCATTCAAATAATAGAAACAATTCCTTCAAAGGTTTTTTCCTTCACGTCTCTCTCAGATCACATTCCAAA
Source organism: Pueraria montana var. lobata (assembly GCA_026413185.1). NCBI lineage: Eukaryota > Viridiplantae > Streptophyta > Magnoliopsida > Fabales > Fabaceae > Pueraria > Pueraria montana. Next base: position 47,468,093 of record CM048649.1, on the reverse strand, counting down.
ATTTCTATTAATCCTCTTCTCAAGAAAACAAGAATGCCATTGATAATAAAATAAAATAAGGATTTTGATTGTTGTTTGTTTCTGGTTCACACAAGCTGCCTCAGTTGAAGATGATGGATGTTTCGTTCAATTGGTTGGTAATTGAATTGCAAGAAAATGTGGCACACTGGCAGTTGGGTGCCTAAAGTATACGGGAACTTATTTGGCCCATTTTGTAAGGGGCTGTGTTGCTAACTAAAACCCACCGTTTGATTTATGATTCGTGATGGTATGCTTGCCTGGGTATGTATCATGGATGGTTAATTAGAAGACTGATATTTTATTTACATAACACTGATATTGGAACAATATACTGTGGCACTCTCAAGCATGACATTGACTTGTACAAGTTGGGCCACTACAATTTGGCGTAGGGTGTTATTTCTCTGTCAAGTGTTGATGGGTAGGAGTCATCTTTTGTGCCGGTAGCCTTATAGGCTTGTGAAAAACACTTTGTATTCTTTCTTATCTTCAATTGAACAATCATTATGCTTAATTTAAGTTTCTGATTAATAATAATTTAGCTTATACAAAAAAATATTGGAGTAGATTGGATCGGCTGCACTGTATCTCTTGTGAAGTATACATATATGCTGAATTCTGTGTTATTTTTTCATAGACCTGACTGCTCAAAACATGAGAAAATTTCTGCACCCGTTTCTTTGATTATCTAAAAGTAAACAATAAGCTATTTTTTTTCAGTTTTATTTATTTTTCCAATCAATTTCACATGTCAAATCATAAGAATGAACTAGAAACATTATTCCTGTCTTATTGACGTTAAAACAAAACAAGAACGTCTCCATTTCATTTTACTCGTCCCATCTTTGGATAAATGTTTACAAAATTAATTTTAAATGAAATTTATTTTATAAAATTTATTTTATTAGAATGAATTTTAAAGTAAAGTAATTTATATTTTAGTGTTTTTATTCTATAAGTTGGTAATAAAATTCAGAAAATAGATTTTGATTCAACGCAAAAATTATTTAAATTTTTTTCAACTTTAAATTAATCATAGACTCATCAGAATTATTTTTTCAACATGAAATTAAATATATAAATATTTACCTACAATCAAGTTAAATGATATTTTTAACGTGATTTTAAATTACTTAGCGTGAAACTAAAGACGCACATGTTTAAATCTCATTTTTATGTTATAAAAATCCATCCCGTTTAATTAAACTTACTTAATCAGAGTTTTAAAGATTCAAAATGCCAATTTTACACACTACAGGTGTGCTTTCGAATTAATTTATGTTGGGATTAAGAAATTATTTATTTAATAACTTTCGGAAAATAAATGTGTGGTTCTAAGTAGGGGTGTTCGCGGATTTGATTGGATCGGTTTTAAAGAGAAAAATCATCCGATCCAATTAATTCGGTTTTCTTAATTAATCATCCAATCGGTTTGATAAAAAATTTTAATCCAATCCAATTTAAATCGGTTTGGATTGGATCGATTTTTGATTTTAGTCTTGTTTATAGTTTTCTTTGGAGAAAGTGTTAAATAAATGGTAATATATATAATAAACATAACCAAAGATAATTTAAAATATTAAATATCTTCTTTATAAGTCAATAAATAACTAATAATAGTATAACTCTTCAAATATATACTATTAAAAGTAAATTTATATAACTTAATAATTATACTTATGTACCTTTAATCAAATAGTTACTAAAAAAATATCTTTAATTAAATAGATGATTCACAAATAAATATAAGTTATGTGATAATTTTATAAATATATAAGAAATAAAAATATAAACATGAGTAATATCATAAATTTATGAATAAAAATGTATATGTACATATAACTTCGGTTTGGATTGGATTTCAAAATCAAATCCGAAATCCGATCCAATCCAATAAAAAATTTCGATTTTTTCAATTTTCGATTCATTCGATTTTCGGTTTTTTGGATCGATTTTTTCGATTTTGATTGGATTGAATCGGTTCATGAACACGCCTAGTTCTAAGCCATCAATGCCTTGAACAAGACGCCAAACTCGTCCGTTTTTAGTTGTCTATGAGGGAAGGATCTTGCGATAACAGCAACCACAGGTGAAGAAAACACAATGAGTTCAGAAAATTGCATAGATAGGATTAGGAAGCATTATGTTCTGGTGCATGGGTCTTGCCATGGAGCTTGGTGTTGGTATAAGCTCAAGCAACGTTTGGAATCTGCAGGCCACAAGGTCACAGTGCTCGACCTTGCAGCTGCTAGGGGTGAGCAAAAGCACTCCACCCGATCGGAAACCGAGTAACCCGGCTTAAAAGTAATGTTTTCGGGCAGTCGGATTCGGGCTTCAGGTTCAATTAAATAAAAAAATCGGTTAAAGTCGGATAATTCGGACGGGTGCGGGTTAGAAAAATGAAAACCATTAATATCCGCACCGACCGAACAAACATCACGTAAGGACTATCCGAAACAGCTGGCTTAATTTTTTAATTGCATAACGTATCTTTCTTTCACACCACCCAAGACTTTCACTTTGCACCAAGAGGTAATAGCAGGTCTAAGATTTGACGGTTGATAAAGCTTTTCTACTTTCACGCCACCCAATACCACTTTCTTGGTTAATTCTCCAATTTCCCCTTCCATTCTTCTATCTCTCTTTCTCCCATTTTCTAACCCAATGAAGCCTCCCTCTGCACCAACATTTTTAAGTTGATGAGTTCACCACCTACACCACTAACTAGTTCGCCGCAAACGTCATCATCAACAACCGCATGAAGCAATGCGACTGCCTCACCTGCAACCCCTCCATCATGATTGTATTCTTCATTACCTTCTATGTTGTCTTCGATATAGCTCACTACTTTCGCCACTATCAAGAACGCCACCATTTTCGTCGGAGACCTTCGACGACTTCACCCAACTTCAGGTTCAGAACAACCTTGTTCGCACCATATCTAAACCCGTCTTAAACAGCCCGACTCAACTGTCGCCCGACAAGTCCGAAACCAACTAACCCGAAGACGCTTCACGGTCAGTTACGGTCCTAAAATGGCAGTGTTCGATTTTGGTCGGATTGAGCATGTTTGGCCTGAATCCGACCCAAACCGACCAATGCAAAGGCCTAGCAGCTGCTGGCATCAGCATGAAGAAATTTGAAGATGTTCACACTTTCTCACAGTATTCTGAGCCTTTGTTGCAGCTAATGGCAACAATTCCCCAAAATGAAAAGGTAGTTCTAGTGGGTCACAACCTTGGGGACTCAACATAGCACTTGCCATGGACAAGTTCCCAGAAAAGGTAGCAGTTGGTGTTTTCTTAACAGCTTTAGCTCCAGACACTGAACACAAGCCATCCTATGTCCTGGATAAGGTTTGCTTCTCAGCCTCTTGACACGTTTCTTTAAAATTTTCGTCTGTTTTTTCACCCCCCAAGTGCAGTATATTTCCTCCGAATTATATAAAAAAATTAATTAATCCTTGTGCTAATTAAAGAAGATAGAGAGTATTATTTAATTAATCATATTAAAAATATTTTTTTTAAAAGTATCTTTCATTGAAATTTAATAAAATTTGTATATATTTAGGACGGATTTTAGGGTGGACCACCTTATTAGATGGTCCACCATGCACTACAACTTGTAGCCTTTAGATTAATCTAGACCTCATTTTAACATGGTGCACCCTTTGCAGTAAACTCCTTCTCCCTTTATAGATTTGAGACTCTTCTAGCCACATCCCACCGCTGTGTAACATCCTAAAAATTTCAACTCAGTTATATATATATATATATATGTATATATTTATATATTTCTCTATAAGTAACTCTCTGGAATTAATTTTCTACAATTAATTCTCTGCAGTTACTTTCCTGTATATTTGTTTATTAGCTGCTATAAAATTTTGTGGGATTGAAGTGTCTATGTTGTTTATTTATTTATTTACTTGTGCAGTGTAATACGTACTTAATAATCAAGTACGTATATTGTCTGTGTATGTTTATTTGTTATGTCTGCTAGTAATTAATTGAGCTAAGATTAATTACTAGTAGTAAAATATTTCAAATATCTATTGCTATGTACTAATTAATCTATTGTTTTCAAATTGGTTTTAAGTATTTTAATTATATTAAATTATAGTAACTTGCACACCAAGTTACCTCTTATAAAATTTATCTGTAAATGATTTCTTTACAGAGGAAATTTTAATTGAGCTATTAGAAAAGCTTTTACTACTAAGAGTTTTATAAAATTAATTAGATGTTTGAAAGTAAGTTTTAAAATTTTAAAACACACCTCTTTATGATTACACAGTATAAAATTATACTGTGTAAATTAAACTGGGTAACCAAATTCCCTAATCTTAATTTCATGACACCTAATCTAAGATGCATGCATGCAATTAACACAAAATGAACACCTAATCTTTCCCTAAATGACACCTAGACTACATGCATGGGTTTTTCTTAACACCTAGCTTAATCCATTCACTAAAACAGCACCAAAACTCACGGCCAAGCCAAGGAAAACTCCCCAAACTTTCATTTTATCAAAACCTCTCTATCAACTAAAAACATAAAATTCTCTCATCTCTCTTTTCTCCTCTGGACCGAGAGCTCAAGGAAGGCAAAGGAAGCCATTGGAGATTTTGGTGGTTGCATGCAAAGCTTGGATCATCATCACTTCTAGCTTGTCTTCTCATCCACATCTCTTTCTCTTCTCCTTTTCGGTTGAAACTCAACACTTGGTAAGGGAACTCTCTTGTGGAATCTTGATTTTAAATTCTTTGTTGAGATTATGGTTAAGGGTTGGGGCTTTAACCATAAGTATACATGCATGCCCCATTGCTGGAAATTGGTATATGTTTGAATGTTTTGTTGAGATTGAAATTTGATGAATGTTGTTGAATTTTCTATGGCTGTGATTGTGAGCTTTTGCATATAAGGAATAAGGTCATTTTATCTTGTTATTTGAATGAGAATGGCTCTGGAAACAAGTGAAGTTAGGCATCTCTTTCTAAAAGTTTGTTTTTGATCAAAGCTCCTTCGAAAAATTTTAGCTAAAAACTCGAAACAGTGGTCGTTCTTTTGTTTAGCATGGAACAACCCTCACTGTTTTGCTATTTTTGAAAGATCTAACCGTTGGTTTTTTGTTAAACTTGTTTTAAATAAAAATAAACATAAAATGCAATAACTTTTGTTTTGATGTCTTCGAAAAATAAAGTCATCTTCGAGTTCATCCATGGCTCGATATTTGACTGTCCTGTTTTGGAGTTTCATTGGAACAATGCTCGGTTTTTGTTAAAATTCTCCCTGTGTACTTATTGTTTTTGAAATGTACTTAAACCTTTAAGAACTAGACACAATAAGATTTTTAACCAGGTATATTACAAAAATTTCCAAGCATAAATTATAAATTAATTTTTCCAAAAGGAACAGAACAATGGTTTAAGACTCTGTTTTGAGGTCAAAATCTTAGGCTGTTAGTAATGTTTTTACTGGGAACAGTAGAAAATTAATTTGGAAGCAAGAAATACCTTTTTGGAAAGATCAAGGAGTTAGCTTTAAACTGTAAAAAGTTTCAGTTAATTTAGCTTTGGGAAGTGGGAGAAAATTATATTTCTTTGGGTTATGTTCAGTGAGTACTAAAAATATGAAGTTACTGACCTAGAAAATTTTTATAAAATTTTCTAGATGTGGATTTTATAAGTTGTACACCTTTATATAAACTATATTTTAAGAGCTTCAATTTGATATAAAAATTATTAAATTCCAAGGTCATTTGCTTGTTTCAGTAAGAGCTCACATTCAGTACTGTCAATAAAAATTTGACTCTATATTCAAATTTGATATTAATATGTATGCTTTTACTTTTAATTACTATTTTTGATGCCATGAGATAATGGATATAATATAACTATTGTTTGGATTGATTCAATTAAGTCTCAGGGAGGAAAACCTGGAGCACTTGATATTGAATATGTGAATTTCTTTGTTTTGGTTATATAGTCTGTTGACTATAGTTTGAATATTGCGGTGAAATTGTTTGTCTGTGTGATGTGTCTACAAGACTCGACGCGAGTGCTTGTAGTAACTAGAATTGATTTCTAGTGCCAATAGCAGGATTGCTATTCAAAGATAAATATAACTTGTATAGTGAGCATATTTAAATAATCTAAGAGACTTTTATTTTATTTTATTTTATTTATTTTATTGAAAACAAATTAATAAATGAACTCTTTCTTTTATACATTGGACATAGAAAAGGATTTAGGACCTTTGCGTGGAGGAATAATGGTGAGTATAAATATTTTTTTTAAAAAAAAATCATAAGACACATGAGAGGGTAAGGAATACATAAAACATAATAAAATATATAACACGATGTGACTTATGTGAGTTGAGAATCATACTATGAAGATACGAGAGTACAACAGATCTCTGGAACTTCAAGAATGCAAGAAAGTCGCGTGGGATATTTCGGTTGCAAGTTATCTATGAACCAAGGTCGGATCGCGAATGACGCATCACCTGGGGTGATGAGATCGTTACGATATAGCGATAAAGGCAAAGTCCTTATTCATATATATGCATATGTGAGCGTAGAGGTGGTATTTTTAGCTCGGCGTCAATTCGTCCGCACCTGTACCATGTGCAGCGGGAAACCCACAGGCGACGAAGAACGAAGATAAACTTTGTGAGGAGAGTGTTGAGGAGTCAGTCCTCAGAGCATTAGATGACCACAGTTGGTACCTGAAAGATGATCGTAAGAAGGCAGTCCTTGGGGGATATATGGCGCCGAGTTGTGACGCTAGTCACACAGCCGACTTGGCAATCCCGACAGAAATTACGAGTCATCATCGATTGGTGAGAGCCCTGCCATTGTACCGTGGAGAATGGGTGTACTCCCAATATGTCATCAAGCTTAAATTGTGTAAGACCACTGAGTTCTGGGAGTTTCGGTGGCAGCTGGCCAGTAAAAGATAAGTAAATTGTTCTAGTGATGAAAACGATTAGGTATCGAGTGTGATCGGTAGATAATCAGATCGACGTGGTTGATTGTAGGTGTTTGTGACTTCCAAAGTCGTTTTGTGTGTACTGCTTGATGAAGCAGAGAGTTACCCTCTTGTTGTTTTTTTTTAGGACCAGATGGCAGTTCCGGACCCGCACCATTTTTGGGAAGTTGAGTGCCTGTATGGGAGGTGGGAGCCCGACTTGATTAGACACGTCGATCATTTTACGGGTTATATCCGTTTGATTCACACACCAGAGTACGAGCCCGGGGTTCATCCTATTATCTATGAGTATTTTGCGTGGTGGACACAGCCTACACCACCCTACTATCAGCCAGCTAAGCCGGTGGAAGTCATCTATGTCTCTTCGACTGCTACGACATCTAGAGGGCCGGGACCGCACCCAACGGATTCATAGCACACCCCCACTGAGCCCCATTCCTCCCAGTTGGAGTTACTGTTAGGGGAGCACAGCGATCCGGAGCGTTGGGAGATGGCTCAGGCGGATGTGGAGGTACTGGCGGACATGGAAGAGGTTCCTACTGAGGGGAACCAGGCGGTGCCAGTAGCAGCCGCAATGGCGGCAGAGTTGGTTGAGGAGGCTCCAGCCGGTGGAGGGGGTTGGTTGGTAGAGTCCAACATAGAGGAGGATCCGGAGGAGGATCCAGAGGAGGATCCCGAGGAGGACTTAGAGGGAGAGTCTCTTGGGGATTCATTTGAGGTTTCCTCCCGTGAATCTCACTGTTAGGACCCCATCAACTAGTGACCCACATAGGCTTCTGTATGAGTCTTTCACAGGGTAGGGGTAGACGATGACTGCTCTGAGAGCTAGGATCTTACTTTGTCTTATCATGTATTTGGTTGGGTAGATCTAGGCATCTCAGATATTTTGTTGTACATATTCAGTCATCTTGTGGACCATGTAGTATCTTTTTGTACTTATGCTCCGGGAGTACGTTATGTCTTTTGGTTACATATATGTATATATACATGTTTACATTTCCAGTCATATGTATTTTCCATTGTTTTATTTCCGCATATTCGAAAATTTATTTACTCCTTTACGATTGAAGCTACGCTTGACCTTTTTGTTGAATTAAATAACGCGTTATAATTGCTAAAGGAAATTATAACTTTCACAATTAAAATTGAATTTAAAAAGTTTCAAAATTTCCCTGAAATTTCGGTTATGTTTCTTTCAACTTTCACGTGTTTTCTTAAATAAATTAATTAAGGCATTTTATGAAATAATCAATTGAATCAAACATCATATGTTTATCATTATAGAATTTAGGGCATTACACGCTAACCACCGTGCGTCGCCACCAGTGACAATTTCTGACTGTGGCATTTAATTTTTTTCTTCCTTTTTCTCTTTTCTTCTCCTTTTTCTTCAAATTCATCACCTCACTTCATATCTCCCACGACGATGCATTTTTATGACCTCACATGGGGTGATGTTGGGGTTAATCTCTCTATTTTTGCTGATGGCTCTTAGGGTTTCCGATCTTTGCGATAGGGATCTTTCTTCTATGGGTCAACCCATGGTAGGTGAGGTTGATCTGGTTCTTTGGCAGAAATGCCATTCATGAAAATTGTCGTCACCATCATAAATAACTCTAGTTTAATTTGTCCTTACACAGATTCAACATTTCTGTGTGTTGTGCTTACAATTGTCATAACTTGTTTTTGCTTTCGTTTCTTTTTTCTTTTTTTGGCTCTAGATTATGTTTCTTATTGTGTTATGTGTTATGGCCTTTACGGCCTAACCAACCTATGGTGGTTATTAAGACGGTGGCTGTGTAAAACGAGGTTTGGTTTTTGGTGAAGGCATGAGACTTGTTTGAGGTGGTGATTTTGCTGTTGCTCGAGGGTTTGGGGCTGCTGTTCTTGGTGTTGGAATATTTCATAACCAATAGGTGGGTATTGTGGGAGTTTGCCATATCTATTATTGTCTAATGAATTAATCTTGCAATTTTTGAAAAAATGGAATTGGGATTGATGTTGATGAGAGCATGGTAGTGGCAGTGGAAGCATGGCGGCGATCGAGAACGATGATGGAAGTGTGGCAGCGGGCATGGTGAAGGAAGGAGGGGAAGCTGGAAGGGAAGGAATGGGTGTTTTGATAAGGAGAGTCCATGTTAAGATTATGCACCTTAGATGAATCTAAGGACTAGTAAATGTGATGAATGGTGGACCACCTAATAAGGTGGTCCACCCTAGAATTCATCTATATTTAATTAGTCTACCAATTTTTTTTTTTGCTACTTATAATTGAATTTGAAGAGAGTAAAATACTCCTAATTGAAAGAGAGGTTGTAATGGCAAATAACTAGAAGAGAGAGAAAGAGAAATATTAATGACAATAGTAGTTTTGAAAACCAAAATATGAATTTAAGACATTAATTTATTGCTTTTAACCAGATTAACCACTTCTCTTAATTCTGATGAAATTATTAGGTAAATGGGTTATATAAATAGGAAGGGAGGAAGTAAAGTTTTATATTAACAAAATTATTTGCTTATTATTTATTAATGGAGGACAAATCTAACCCAAAATATTGGTAAATAAATTCCTTTTTTGGCAGAAAAATTAGCAAGTGAGAAAATTACAATTATCCTTACCATATATTTTTTGTTTACTTCAACAGTATGAGAGTTCCCCAGCGGGAATTGGTTGGACAATGAATTCTCCCATAGTGGAAACAAGACAACATTTGTTTTTGGTCCAAAATTCTTGTCCGACAACTCTATCAAGCTTCATCCATTGAGGTAATTACATGGTTACAACCTTGTCTCATAATATATACTAGCTTGAGTATGTAATGCATGCCGAAAAAGTGACATACTTGGACTTCATCATAATTTTAAGTTTCAACTTCACAAATAAAAATAAGGATTGGATTGCAGGATATAGAATTGGCCAATACTTTGTTAAGGCCAGCGTCCCTCTTTGCTGAAGACTTGTAACTTCTCCAAACAAGGATATGGGTCAGTTCCGCTGGCTTTTATTGTTTGCACTGAGGACCTTGCAATTCCATTGAATTTCCAGCTTTGGATGATTCAAAATGCTGGGATCAATGACGTTCTAGAGATCAAAGGTGCAGATCATATGCCTATGATTAGCAAGCCACAAGAACTATGCAATTCTCTCCTGCAGATAGCTACTAAATACGCATGAACTCATGGAGCAGGCTTTATTTGTTGTGTATGAAATTGACTTTGTTCGAATTACATCTCGCTTGAAACCATGCACGAGACACATCAATAAAGTGAGCTTCTTCATAAATTTTACTTTAAGGAATATCACATATGAAGTTGTATTCTTGTTTATATTCATGATGGTGAAAAAGTGAAATTCATTAAATAAATGTAGGTTCCGTTCTGATTAAATAAATTGTACTCACCAAAACACATTATTGAGTGAATTATAATAGATCCTCTCATGTGACATTTTCACTTGAATTCTCTACGTGAAAATTTCTACCATCCAAATCTCATGTCTTTTTTTTTATTATTATTTAAATATTCTTTCTCTTACTTTAATTTAAAGGCTACCATTTCACATGACAAAAATATCATATGAAAGGATCCAAACCCATCCTCAAAATTAAAGCATATTTATTTTATGAAACGATTGAATATGATTTTGTGTGATTTTAGTCCTAGTAAAATTTTGTTTTTTTTTTTTTTTTAAATTCCTGACCTTTTTTTAGTCCTTGCTATTAACTATATCTATAATTAGTTTAATGTTTAAAATAGAAAATATTAATTAAGATAATTAAGGTGATAAAGATAATTTAAATCAAGATAATTAGATTTTTTTTTTTGTTGCATAATTCAATTATGAAATATAGTATTTATTATTTTATATAGATATGATTTTTTTTGTTACCATGTTATTGGTACAGAGTATCAACCGGTTTTGCCAACCTGACTAGTCATCTCTATTGGGGTTCTCTCCTCCCAACCACGTTTTTTCCATCCACAAAACTCTAACTTGAGACATTGCTTAAGGGGACTGAGTCTAGCACCACTCGGACAAACGATTTGTTAGTATTTTATATAAATAAAATAATTACATATAATTTACTCTTTTAGTTTTTAATATATTATGAATAGTGATTTTTTTTTTAATAATCTTACTTTTCCAATCAATAATTTACTTTCAATATTGTACTTTTTTTATAAAAAAAAAGTTATAATTTACCTAGATGCTTATAATTTACTTTTAATATATTACTTTTGATATTATAATTATAATTTTGAATGATCGTAATATATTTTTTTAATATATCACAAACAGTGATTTTGACAAAAAATAATAAAATTATTAATTGTGTTTTATATTTTTTAAATCATTGATAATAAAATATTCTTTACTACCTTACTTATATTAATTAATATTTTTCATTTTCAGAATTAAACTAACTATAGTTAATGATAAAGACTAAAAAAATTACTAAGAAAATATCATAGATCCAAAAGTAACCAATTTTTTTTTTTTGGCAAGAACTAAAACCAGATTGGATCGTTTTTGCAGGGTCTTAAAACATACTTATTTAAGTCTTATATATATTTTAATGCAACATAAAGATTCGTCTCCCTCCAGTAAAAAAAAAAAAAAAAAATCCTCTCCCAAATTAATTTTCAGAAATTCTATTCAGTTCTCACCATAAATTTCACTTATAATTTCGTTCCACTTAATTAAACTTGTTTAATCAAAATTTAAAAGAAGTATTTTTTTAATATTAATTTATTAGTATATATATTTGAATACAGCAATTTTTTTTTTTGCTGAATATTTGAATTCAGCAATGCTAAACACTACGTACGAAAATGTTGTTACGAGAATTTGACAAATGATGTGTTAATATTTGATTAGTTGAATTATAAATTAAAAAATTTTAAAATTCAAGATTTTTCAGAAATCACGGTGAACGTATTCCTTTTACAGTTTTTGTACTTGAACGAATTCGTAGAATCTATCATCATCCATTTCAATTTCAGTCGAAAGTTTCCAAATCATCATGAGCTGCCCGAAATCATAAGAGCTTTCCAGATCATGACCTAGACCTTTCCAAATTGTAATCAAAATCTGCATTATTTCTTAGGTGACAAAAAAAATACTAGTATGTACAGTGGAATGGGTCGGGTTTGGCGTCTTGTTGGCAAAAAGTTGAATTATTGAACATGCGATAGACGAGTTCGATTAAACTATATATTTTTTATATTGTATTTAATATTTATATATAAAAATTATATATATTAAAAAATTCATTTTTAAAATATTTAATAGGATATTAAATATAATTATATTAAAATTGAGAAAGATAATTAATTATTATATTTTTAATTTAACGTAACTTATCTTAAAAAATATTAAGGTTATTGAACTGTATTTAAAATCTAAATTTTAAATCTGTGCATTGCATGAGTTTATTTAAATTATTTATTTTTTATATTTGTATTTAGTATTTTTTTAAATGCATGTATATAAATAAAATTATCATTTTTTAAAATATTTAATAGCATATTAAATATAATTATATTAAGATTGAGGAAAATGATTATAGTAATAGTAGTAGTATAATAGTAGTACTTTTCAAAGTTATTTATTTATAAGAATTATTATATAATTGAGACTTTATGTTTTTTTTTTTGTAATCAGGAGGTATTTCCCTTCCCAACGGATCGGTCAATTATTGGGGTAAAGTGGTACCTCCAGTAGCAACTCCATGCCCAAGCCAGGATCGAACCCCAGACCTTGGTTAAGGGACCCAAGTGTCGAACCACTTGTGCCAACAACTTTCGGTTGAGACTTTATGTTTTAATTAAATTATTATTAGGCCATATAAGAATTATTATTTTTATGTGATCCACATTTTTTAATATTATTACAATTTTACTTTTTATATGTTATTAATTGTTTTCTCACTTTCAGTGATTTCGGAAAGATAATGTTATTAATAATAATAACTATACTATTATTGAATATTTTACAACTATTATAATAATAATTTTTAATAATAATAATAATAAATTTATGATTTTTTATTCTTATAAATTTAGATCTTAAAAAAATAAACATCCATTATGTCTCATAAATATAAAGAATAATATTTATCATTATTATTATTATTATTATTATTATTATTATTATTATTAAATTTAATTAGTGTTATAAATTATGTACCATTTAACATAATTTTGCCTATAAAATATCTGTGAGACTTTTGCATCAATTTAATTGTCATTTTTCAAAGAGTTATATATATATATATATATATATATATATATATATATATATATATATAGAGAGAGAGAGAGAGAGAGAGAGAGAGAGAGAGAGAGAGAGAGAGAGAGAGAGAGAGAGAGAAATAATTATGAAACACACTTAAGTGAACCTGCTACTATTATACTAGTACTCTATATATTATCTATAATAAGGTCTTTTCATGTCATGTTAAAAAAAATATTATAAGTTGGAGATATTAAGAAAAATCAAATTAATTATTGATTTTTTTTTGTTGCTAAAAATGAGAAAGGATAAAAATGTATACATTATTTATTTATAATATATGGAGAGAGCAGAAGAAATAATGATAATAAAAAAAACACATGGATTAGTTGTTATGTGATGTTTGATTCCCCAATCCTCACTTCCCATGCTTTGTCAAATTCATTGGATGATGAACTTTAGTCTCTTATTTGTATAAAAGTGTAACTATTGCAAGCTAATTAAATAAAACATATTGAGCAATATTCTCATTTTCTTAAACCGCAATAGCAAAATAAGAGAGAGAGAAATGTTAATTAAGCCAAAAAAAGAAATGCTGAACAAATAGAAAGATAAAGAATGGAAGAATAAACTTACTAATTGATCCATAAAAAGAGAATATTAATGAAGTAAAACATTTAATCTCTTTGTATTATATCAAGGAAGTATGCAAAAACAAAAGTTTGTGATATTTACTAAATAGAAGTCAATATCAAAATAAAATAAATGTTATATGAAAACAATAGGGACAATGAACCAAACAACTAAAATAATATTAAGATAACTTCAGCATAAGTTTTGATATCTTTTTTATTATTATTTTTAACTTAATTATCTTGACTTCTTATTGTTTGCATTTATATATAGATACTAATATACTCAAGAATATTATGAAGAGGTTGTCATATATACTAATACTCAAGAATTGCTTAGCAAAATGAAGCAAAAAGAAAGAAGCTACGAAGAGTCAGAGGTTAAAGTTTCATACCTTTAAATTTTCATTCGACTCTACTTTTACATGTCGTATACCTATTGTAATTGTTTGATGCATATTTTCTTGAAATTTTTTAGTCTTGTCATCCTTCATATCTTATCTGTACAATAGTGTCATTGTTAGCTAAGTAAGATATATTGAGCGAGATTCTCATTCTCTCAAACTGCAATAGCAAAATGAGAGAGAAAAATGTTAAGCCAAGAAAAGAAATAGTGAGTAAATGAAAAGATAGATAATTAAAAAAATACCCCAAAATACAATTGTTAATTGATCCCTAAACCTCATGGAAGAATATAGAATATATAAGAGAGGATAAAGGCACACCTACTTCATATTTTTAATCATGATAATAATGAGGTCAGTTAATGTTTTCAATAAAATTTAAAATGTTTTGAAAAAAAAGTTACAAAATTTTAATTAATTTTATATGTTATTGATTGATTTAAACATTAAATGAATTATTCTTGGTTGTCTCATGGAGTCAAATGCTTACTTTATGTTTACACTTTCCAAAACTTTGTTGATTCTTAAAAGAAAAATGGTTTTTTAGTGTTAAACCGAAGAATATTTTTATTCAACTTATGTCGTTGTGCCAAACAAAATATGTAATTTCATCTTACAATGAAACACTTTCACTTGAATATATTAATTAATCATATTTGGTGAATTATTCTTGGTCTTCTAAATCAAATTATAAATTAATTGGTGACATAAATTGATAATACTTCTAGCATTTGATCAGGTGTTGATAACAAATCAACCGTGTTTATATATATATATATATATATATATATATATATATATATATATATATATATATATATATATATTCCACCATTGAAATGAATGTTACATAATTGAATCAGATCAACGACTAAGTTAAAGTTTCGATTCGACGATTATAAAAAGTTCAAGTGAAGTTTACATATAGATATTGATGATTGATTGATTGATTGATGTTAATATTGATATAGATATAGATAGATTATAAGAATTATTGTTGATTTGTGTAACTATTTTTTAAATATTATTACATGTTACTTTTCATTTGTTACTTTTTTTTTTATCAAATTTAAAAGGCAACGTTGTTGTTATTATTATTATTATTATTGCATACTTTACAACTATTTTATATTTATTATATATGTAATCAATATTTAGTACTTTATGGTCTAAATTTATAAGAATAAAAATCACAATATAAAATATTATGAATTCTTTAAAATTTATCCACATATTTACAAAATCATTACTTTTAATTATTATTTCTCATGGAATATATTTTAATGTAACTAATTAATAAATATAATATAATATTCAAGAAAAATAAAAAATATATAATATTCAATGTTTTTATTATAATATTTATATATGTGTAACTTATTTAAGATTTGAATAAAATCAAATAATAAATAATAAATACATTTTTTTAAAACTAATTAACGGTAAGAAAAAACTTATATTATTGTTGTTATTATTATTATTAAGATTTGAATAAGATTAAACTAAAAAATAACGTATATTAAATTATAAAATCTAAATTTTAAATATCTATAATAGTATTTAAGATTTAAATAAAATTAAATTAAAAAAGAAAGTATACTAAATTATAACATCTAAATTATATCACAAAAATTATAAAAAACATAAATTTATTTAAAATATTATCATAAAAATATTTTAGATATATTTATAAATATTCTCACCTACTCTCACTTATCCTTCGCATAATTAATTATTCTTTCAACGAATATTAATATAATATTCTCTTTACATTCTCTTCAATAAATAGTAAAATTGAGATCCTCCATTGTACATTATTTATTGATGAGAAGGAATACAACCCTCAAAAGAAAACATGATAGGTTCAGAAAATTGTATAGATAAGAAGCACTTTGTTCTGGTGCATGGGGCATGCCATGGAGCTTGGTGTTGGTATAAGCTCAAGCCACGCTTGGAATCTGCAGGCCACAAGGTCAGAGTGCTTGACCTTGCAGCTTCTGGCATCAATATGGAGAAAATTGAACATGTTGACACTTTCTCACAGTACTCTGAGCCTTTGTTGCAGCTAATGGCCACAATTCCCCAAAATGAAAAGGTAGTTCTAGTGGGTCACAGCCTTGGGGGACTCAACATAGCACTTGCCATGGACAAGTTCCCAGAAAAGGTAGCAGTTGGTGTTTTCTTAACAGCTGTACTTCCAGACACTGAACACAAGCCATCGTATGCCTTGGAAAAGGTTTGCTTTCTCAGCCTCTTGACCATACTTCCGAAACATTTCCGAATTTCCGAATTTTTTTCACCCGATGCAAGTGCAATATGTTCTAAAAGAAATATGCATAACACTTTTCGGTGAAAGAAAATAAAAAATGAGTGAAATAAAAAATAAAATAAGGTGGAATTAATATTTTTACATTTTACTTTAATTCAAAATAGTAAAATAAAAACTCATCAGTTTAAAGGTTAAACTGGTGTAAGAGTATTTTTAAACATTTAATAATATTTTATTACTATATGATTATTTTATAGACTATATGTTAGATTATATATATGTATTAGCTAAATAACTCATGTGTCTCTTACTTTTATTTTAAGTTATAATTTAATATCTTATTTAGTAAAAGTTGCAAAGAGACCTAAAATTTATCTCATTAGATTCAAGTACAGAACCTAACTAATGTTTGAACAAAAAAATAGACATAAACACAGTGAAAATTGTATGACAAGTGAGTCTCACGATTGATTGAATTTTCAAGAGTTTTTAGTTTTTCGGTTACTCATAAGACGCACTTTTCATAAAATTATGTCAATTTAAAATTATTTAGTAGTTTAATAATATATATTAAAATTGATGTTATATATACATTGAAAAAATATAAAAATAAAACTATTTAATTATATTATTATTATTTAATTCTTATAAGATATTAAAAAATTGAATAGTGAATAGTGATGATTTAACAATTAAATCCATAAAAAATAATATTACATATAAAGTTATAGATTTAATTACTTATTTGGTTAAAAATGATCAGTGTAGATATTAAAAGAAGATGATTTTAAATATAGAAATTAAAAGAGAAATTTTTTTATAACTATAAGAATTAAATAAGTAATTAAATTAATATTTAGTCCCCAAATTTACATCTATGTTAATCTAAAATCCCTGTCCCTCGATACAAATCAAGAAATATATAAAGATGGATAAGTGGGGTACCGATCCATGAAAGTATGGACTCACATCAAAATAAGTATATTCATGTAAATTCATCTATTAATCTTTACTTTCATAGCCAGCAGGCGGCACCCTAACTTTTTCTAATTTATAACTAGATTATATTTAAACAGTTTTTTTCTTAACAGATGCGGCACCCTAACTTTTTCTAATTTATAAGTAGATTATATTTAAACAGTTTTTTTCTTAACAGATAATTTAGGTGATTATTTTAAAATTCTATATAGAGAGAATTATTTAATTATAAATCTTCTTATAAATTAAAATAGTTGATTTTAATAATAAATACCTTAAAATGCAAACTAAAGATGATTTATGATTAATTACACTTACAGGGACCTTATTGTCTTCAACCTCTCTTCGTTACTTTACTTTTTCTTTATTTCTCTATCATTTATTTTTCTCTATTCTTGTGCTTTTGCTTTTAATTTCTTGGGTTGTAAATTAAGGCAAAAGAGGTGCGAGAGGATCTAATTTTTTTATAACTATTAACACTTTTTTTTTAATAAAAATTAGCTAACAAATTATTCAACTTGCCCTCATTAAAAAATTCATTTACTAATGTTTTTTTATTTAATTAATTTCTGTTAAAATAGAATTTTTTAACAGAAAAATTTACTAATATAAATATTATGAATTTAGATTAACTATAAAGTATAATATATATTAATAACATTATGTAATGATAATATATATCAAGTCTTATACTAACAGAATTATTTATTAATATAATGTAAATATGGACCTATAATGTATATATCAATAATTTAGTTTCTATCTGATAAAATCTATACCAAACGAGAGGACAAATCTAACGCAAACTTGCAACCAAAAGAATCTAGCGCAAACTATTAGTAAATAAATTGCTTTTTTTTTTTTTCGTGAGTGTGTGTGATTTTGTGAATCAACACATTACACATTTACATCTTCTTTACGCACAAATTAAAAGGCAAAAATGGGAAATTACACTAATCCTTGCCATTTTTTATACTTGCAATAGTACATTGAGAGTATCCCAGCAGCGAATTGGATGGACAGTGAATTCTCCCAGAGTGGAAATAAAACAATTGTTGTTTTTGGTCCCAAATTCTCATCCAACAGACTCTACCAAGCCTCTTCCATTGAGGTAATTACATGTTACAACCTTCTACTCCATATATTATAACTAGTGTATTGCATGCCAAAAAATTAACAATGTGACATTCTTTTTTAAGTTTTAAATCTGCGAAAAAAAAAAAAAAAAAAAAGGATTGGATTTTGCAGGATATAGAATTGGCCAAGACTTTATTAAGGCCAGGGTCCCTCTTTATCGAAGACTTGTCCCAGCACAAAAACTTCTCCAAAGAGGGATATGGGTCAGTTCCTCATGCTTTTATCGTTTGCACTGAGGACATTACAATTTCATTGAATTTCCAGCTCTGGATGATTCAAAATGCTGGGATCAATGACGTTCTAGAGATCAAAGGCGCAGATCACATGCCTATGCTTAGCAAGCCACAAGAACTATGCGATTCTCTCCTCCAGATAGCTACTAAATACGCATGAATTCATGAAGAAGGTTTTATTTTGTTGTTTTTGAAATTGACTTGTGTTCGAATTTTAAGATCTCGTTTGAAACCACGAGACACGTCAATTAATAAAGTGATCTTCTTAAGACTACGAGACACATATATTTTATATTTGTTAAAGAATAGCCAATCCCCACCACTTTGCCTTGTTTATGGTTTACCTACGCAACCGCACTAAAATAGATTATAGGATCTGTTGTGCATCGGAAGGGGGAGGAAATACTGGGGAGATCTACACGAATGAGTCACGAGCACACCATATAAGCCATTTTCACCACGAGTATCCAATGATGACGCCTTTAGAGTCAACATGCTCTAGTACCTTGCACCGCCGCCTCCACCGTTTCACGGCCACGGGACACGCTGCCTGGCCTCCATGTATGGACCCAACGCTAGGAAGACTTTCGATACAAGGGATCCCCATGTCCATGCCCGGATCCATCGCCAATCCACCATACTCGTCCGAGCCGGTCACCTGGTCGAACCATCGGCTCTGATACCAATTGTTGTGCATCGAGGGGGGAGGAAATACTGGAGAGATCTACACAAATGAGCCATGAGCACACCACATAAGCGGACCTGACACCACCTTCAACCCAAAACCTTAAGGCATTAGGTTTGTGGGTCTTCCTCACTTATATGTTGCTCAACTTTCCCATTCCTACCCAATGTGGGATTTCACCTTCACACTTGTACTCCAATAGGATCAAATCTAAGGAAATCACGTAATGTGTCAAAGATATGCCTCATGATTACTTAATTAATGAATTGATAAACTATTATTTGCAAAAGTGAAAGCTAATATAGTGCATATTCTCCGATTATTTTATTTCTCAATTAAAACATGTTAAAGCAACAATTATTTCTGAAACAAAAGCACTTTTTTTTGTCACATAGTAAAGATTTGTTGAACGGCACATCTTTAAAACATGGATAGTTTGCATCTTGGACCCTCTTTGTCATTTTGCATTAGTCTTTTCTTAATTGCAATAATTGTTTGATTTCGAAAAGAAAATCATTGCCAACAACTTTTCTGGATATCTTCATTGTCATATAAAATACGAAGTGCTAAGCAGTTGGCGGGATAACTTATATGAAAGAATAGGAATAACTTGGGTTTTTAGACAACTCTTAAAATGTGAATTTGTGTGTCTAATTCAACTCTACAAAATCAACTTATAAGATGAGAGTTCTCATCCACTTATATACATTTATTTGACCATACCACTAATTGATGTAAAATCTTCAACAACAATGATAAAGAAAATGGTCATTCTTGAAATACTGTGCATTTTTTTTGTATCAATAGCAAAAACACACACGTGCATAAGTCAAGGAGTAAATGTTTTATTTCACATTAACAATTAAATTTCACCTAAAAGTAAATCATAAGTTATCATTTCACTATATTTATTTTTCAATAAGAATGAAATTGAAAAATCAATCAAAACTTATCGATGCTAACAAGAATGTCATTTAATTCTATTCAGTTCTCACTATAATTTTCACTCCATTTAATTAAACTTGATTGATCAGAATTTAGAAGATGTAATCTGTGAATTATATAAGCTAAAAATATATGTGTGTTTTTGAATTAATTTATTTTAAGTTAAAAATTTATTTACTTAATAATTTTATGAAAGATCGTTATGGAATAATTAATAATGTATTTGAATTTCAGTCGGAAGTTTCTAAATCAAGATTTGTCCAAATTACGATAAGTAAGCTTTTCCCTAAATTATACAACTTTCAAGTTGTAATCCAAACAAGCATTATTTCTTAGGTAAGAAAAATAATAATAACCAAACATGTAGTCTGACTATTCAAAGCCAATAATTCAGCTATTTATCGACAAGGCAGAAACATCGACCCATTTCAGTGTCTATATATACCGAAAAGGGATACAAAGTAATAATCACTACAACCCCCTAAGAAGAAAACATAATGAGTTCAGAAAATTGTATAAATAGGAAGCACTATGTTCTGGTACATGGGGCTTGCTATGGAGCTTGGCTTTGGTATAAGCTCAAGCCACGGTTAGAATCTGCAGGCCACAAGATCACAGTACTCGACCTTGCAGCTTCTGGCACCAACATGAAGAAAATTGAACAAGTTCATACTTTCTCAGAGTACTCTGAGCCCTTGTTGCATCTAATGGCCACAATTCCCCCAAATGAGAAGGTGGTTCTAGTGGGTCACAGCCTTGGGGGGCTCAACATAGCACTTGCCATGGACAAATTCCCAGAAAAGGTAGCAGTTGGTGTTTTCATAACTGCTATAATTCCAGACATCGAACACAATCCATCCTATGTCTTGGAAAAGGTTTGCTTCTCAGCCTCATGACCATATTTCATAAAACTTTCCTCAAATTTTTCACCCGACGCAAGTGCAATGTGTTATAAAAAAAAAAATGAAAAAACTGATCAGTTTAAATGACTGTTAGCTAATACTGTTAACTGTTAACTGTTAACGGTACTCATGTGGTGACAGTTAACTATACAAACATGACACGTTAACTAAATGTCATGTATTGTGCGTGTCATGTAATGTGCTAGGTATGTGTGCATTATGCATTCTGGTCACCAACGATTAAAATAAACTTAGAAAAAGGATGCATTAATTGAGAGTTCATCTAGGATGAAGTTATTTAATCATGTTCATTTGAGGTCTGTTAAAAAACTTAGAAAGAGGAAGTATAGTATTGTTAAATTAATACATTTTTGTCTTTAAACTTTTTTTCTTTACTTTTTGTCTTTAAACTTTTTTTCGTTCTTACTTTTAGTCCATTTTTTATTTTTTTTAGATAAAATCTATATTAAACCAGGATAAATCTAACGCAAACTATTAGTAAATAAAACCCCTTTTGCGGTGATTTTTTATTTTTGTGAATCGATACACGACACATTTACATCTTATTCTTTGACCAAAAAAGTGAGAAACTTACACTCACCCTCACCATTTTTTTTTTACTTCAACAGCTCGTGGCGAGTACCCTAGCAACGATTTGGTTGGACACTGAATTTTCCCAGAGTGGAAACAAAACAATCGTTGTTTTTGGTCCCAAATTCTTGTCCAATAAACTCTACCATGTCTCCTCCATTGAGGTAATTACATGTTACAACCTTCTTGTCCATATATGCTATAACAAGAGTATTGCATGCCGAAAAATGATCACATATGCTTTTATATCTACGAAAATAAAAATAAGGATTGGATTTTGCAGGATATAGAATTGGCCAAGACTTTATTAAGGCCAGGGTCCCTCTTTATCGAAGATTTGTCCCAGCAAAAAAACTTCTCCAAAGAGGGATATGGGTCAGTTCCTCTTGCTTATATTGTTTCCACTGAGGACCAGGAAATTCCATTGAATTTCCAGCATTGGATGATTCAAAATGCTGGAATCAATGTCGAAGTTCTAGAGATCAAAGACGCAGACCATATGCCTATGATTAGCAAGCCACAAGAACTATGTGATTCTCTCCTGCAGATAGCTACTAAATATGCATGAATTCATGAAGAAGGCTTTATTTGTTGTGTTTGAAATTGACTTGGGCTCTAATTATAAGATCTCGTTTGAAACCACGAGGTGCATCAATAAAATGATATTCTTGCAACCACGAGACACATATGAAGTTGTATTCTTGATATGTCGGTGAATAAATGAAAATTTTCAAATAAATGTAGGTTCCGTTGTTATTAAATAAATTATAGTCGCCAAAACTCATTATTGAGTGGATGAAGTAGTAAGTTTCGTGCGAGAATTCAACACAACATTAATTTAACCATTAGACTATAAGCATGAAGTTTAGCTCAAAATTAAAGTATATGCATACTCAATTTATAAACGGATGACATGAAATTTAATTTTATACCCTTTCAACACACCTTTTTTTTTGGTAGAAAGCTTCTCTCTTTTTTTTTTTTTTTTACTGATTTTTGGTAGAAAACTAGTATAGAGGTTTTCATCCAATCACTATTGCAACAACGAATTTTTAGACCAGTTAAAACAAATATGTTACATCAATTATAGGTCCGATGTAAATACTGGGTTGTAGAATGTGTGAGAATTTTTTACATCACATACTAAATTGATGTAATTTTTTTTTTACATCAATTAATAATATAACTAATATAGAAAGTTCCACTTTCTATATCAGTTATGATCCTAACTGATGTAAAAAGTGGACCACATTTTACATCAATTATAACTTTAACTAACGTAAAAAGTAACTTTCTATATTGGTTAAAGTCATAATCGATGTAAAGTCAAATTTATTTTAATATTTTGTTTTTGTTTCCTTCCATCCCGGTAATTTACAAACAAACACCACACAAACAACTAGTAAATCAAAAGTTATTCATTTAATACTAATATACTTTCTAAAATATTTATATACTAAACTACTATTAGTGTACTGAAATACATTTCAGACAATGCTAAACTACCCAAATACAATATAAACAATTATACAATATCATATAATACTAATTTCTAGGAAGAAGTGTGACCAATCATCTTGGATCTCATCAATATCCCCCTCGGGCAATGATTCCTGATTGATGAATATCTTCAAGTTGAAATAACTTATAATCCACCGGATGACGAAAAATAAGGGTAAAAACAGAGGAGTCGTTACAATAATTTATTAAGAAAAACTACCGAAAAACTTTTAAAAAAATGTCTTGAAACCAGATTTTGGGTTCAGAGTCAATTACGCGTAGGGAATGTGTTAGCACTCTGCGATATCCATCCTAAAACGGTTACCTCTAATTAAATTTGCAAATTCGAATAACTTTAAAATTATTGTTTTACCCCTCAAAATGAAACAAGAATATTTTTGGATATTTTATTTATTGCTATTAGTGTACTACTCGAACTCGGCACTACACCGAGTAGTCCAGTTGGCCGAGTAGAAACTATCACTTGGACTCGGATAATAATAACGGAAAGAATAGATTTTACTATATGATAAGATATAGAAAGATCAGGTCATAAGATAAGGATAGAAGATAGAATTATCTCTATCTTTATTACGAGATTTGAGGAGATTTGATAGAAAAATAACCCTATCAAATCTATCTCTTTACACTCTATAAAATCAGAACAACCCATCCCAATCAAGGTACGAAATTCCAATCCCAATTGTGATACATGTTTCTTCCTCTGCGCCTCTAACTTGAGCGTCGGAGTCCCTTTGCAGGTACACCCCCACCAGTTACGGAGGCGATCCCGACGGAGCCACCACACCGGAAAACTTATCAAAAATTGGTAAGAACATTTGGCGCCCACATAAGATAAGGATAGAAGATAGAATTATCTCTATCTTTATTACGAGATTTGAGGAGATTTGATAGAAAAATAACCCTATCAAATCTATCTCTTTACACTCTATAAAATCAGAACAACCCATCCCAATCAAGGTACGAAATTCCAATCCCAATTGTGATACATGTTTCTTCCTCTGCGCCTCTAACTTGAGCGTCGGAGTCCCTTTGCAGGTACACCCCCCACCAGTTACGGAGGCGATCCCGGCGGAGCCACCACACCGGAAAACTTATCAAAAATTGGTAAGAACATTTGGCGCCCACCGTGGGACTCGGTGAAACTATTCCCAGCCACACCAATCGCAACAACATTATTCCAATGACGACAACCCAGAGCAAAACAGTGAACCATGAAAAGCGACCACAGGAGGGGGAAACCCAAATCCTGGGTGTACCACCTCCAGGGGATACCCAGGGAGGTAACCCCAACAACGTGGCGCCCTTCCCGCGTCAGATGCTTGAGAATCACCCGCTGATCCAAGCCCTGCAAAGGGAAGTTAACACGCTGAAACAGAACAATGCTAAGGAGATAGAAGACCTCCGCAAGGAGAACGCTATCCTCCGAGAGCAGTATCAAAAACTGCGAGAGGACCGGAATGGACTTTCGGCAGCCCACGCCGCTATCAACTAGTTCTCGGCAGCCCACGCCGCTACCAACGGACTATCGACGGCTCATACAACCGCCAACAGACACCCTGACCGAACAGAGCAGGAAGACACCACTTGGAGCGAGGCAGACCGAGCAACAACCCACTTAGAGTCCAGACCCGCCTCAGGATCGCGAGCACCCCTAAGACGGAGTATGATACTTGAGACAACAAGGCGACACCCGTTTGTAGATGGAATCATGGAGACTCCACTACCGGCCGGGTGGAAGCCGTTATCCATGGACAGATACGATGGGCTGACCGACCCCGATGAGCACATCGACGCATTCGTCACACAGGTGAACCTGTACACAAACGACGACGCCATCATGTGCCAGGTGTTCCCAACGAACTTGAAGGGAACAGCGTTGAACTGGTACACACGACTCCCCCCATTCAATCGACTCTTTTGCCACATTAGTCATTCGTTTCGGCGCTCAATATGCTACGAGTCGACCCCACCACCAGTCGGCGCTCAATAATTGGTGATTGTCTTAGTGAAAAATCCTACAAGTATAGAGACTGAGTGTAACCTAAAATTTGTGGGTGTACCAATATGAATTACTTGAATATATATTAATATCTATAATTATATATATATATATATATATATATATATGTTTGTAAAATTAAAAAATAATTAAAAATATATTAAGAAATTATAATAATATAAAAATTATAAATTGTAAATTTAACGCGTATAGAGTACATGCTATTACACTTTTTTTTTTTATGAATTACATGCTATTACACTAGTACAAGAATTATTAGAAAAGCAAAGTTGACAAAATAAATATTACAATAATTAATAGAAAAGCAAAGTTGGCAAGATAATTAATACAACAAATTTTTAGACCAGTTAAAACAAATATGTTACATCAATTATAGGTCCGATGTAAATCGATGTAATTTTTTTTGTACATCAATTAATAATATAACTAATATAGAAAGTTCCACTTTCTATATCAATTATGATCCTAACTGATGTAAAAAGTGGACCACATTTTACATCAAGTATAACTTTAACTAACGTAAAAAGTAACTTTCTATATTGGTTAAAGTCATAATCGATGTAAAGTCAAATTTATTTTAATATTTTGTTTTTGTTTCCTTCCATCCCATTAATTTACAAAAAAACACCACACAAACAACTAGTAATATCAAAAGTTATTCATTTAATACTAATATACTTTCTAAAATATTTATATACTAAACTACTATTAGTGTACTGAAATACATTTCAGACAATGCTAAACTACCCAAATACATTATAAACAATTATACAATATCATATAATACTAATTTCTAGGAAGAAGTGTGACCAATCATCTTGGATCTCATCAATATCCCCTTCGGGCAATGATTCCTGATTGATGAATATCTTCAAGTTGAAATAACTTATAATCCACCGGATGACGAAAAATAAGTGAAAAAACAGAGGAGTCGCCACAATAATTTATTAAGAAAAATTACGGAAAAACTTTTAAAAAAATGTCTCGAAACTAGATTTTGGGTTCATAGTCAATTACGCGTAGGGAATGTGTTAGCACTCTGCAACGTCCATCCTAAGACGGTTACCTCTAATTAAATGTGCAAATTCGAATAACTTTAAAATTATTGTTTTACCCCTCAAAATGAAACAAGAATATTTTTGGATATTTTATTTATTGCTATTAGTATTTTTTTTTATCTTTTTTTATTTATATATTTCTTATATATTTTTAGCTCGACAGGAGTTGTCCCCTACTCCTACGTAACTTTAGGTACGATGAAAAATTCAGAGTTACGTAATTCTTTGTAGAAAAAGACTCTGTGTTGTTATTTTTTAATTTTTGTTATTAATATTTGTGTTTTTGAAGCTTTTGAATATTTTTTGTAGCAATTTAAACTTGATTTTATAGTGTCAATTTAGAGAGAAGTTTTAGAACATCAAGTCGTCACGGCTTGTGTCTCAAAACCTCAGGATTAAGAAGATGTCACATCCAATTAATCCTTTCTCTAATAAAGATTTTGGTATAATTAATAAATTATGATTGAAATTGATTAAGGGAGAAATTTGAGTACATCAAGTTATCACAACTTGTATTTTCAAAACTTCAGAAAGTCAAAAAGATGTCACATCCAATCAACCCTTTTTTCATCTCGACAATTTTGTTTACTTAGCTTTCTTTCTTAATTTTGGTTAAATTATAAACACTTAACTTTAGAAATTTTACTTTACTAGAGTTTCACCAATATTTTTATGATTATTTTTTAGTAAATTAAAAGGAACAACTTTCTGAAATATTTTGAACTTTTATTACTTTGATTCATACTTTTCTTTTTTTATTTTCATTTTTGAATAGCTCCTACATTCGTAAAAAAAAGAATAATGAAAACATTCAAATTAATATTTAACATACTAAAAAGAAAGAAAGAAAATGATACTAAAAGATCACGAGAATCACATTGCTTCACAACATGCACAGGGAGTATACATTCCACATTGATCATTATTATACCATAACGGCATCACAAAATAAAAGTAAAAAAGTGCAAAGAAAACAAGGCAACAGAGACACAAGGACATTTTGGTGCAAGGGGCTTAGAAATTTGAACAACGTAAGTGTCACGTGTCAAGTATTTGCAGCTATGTAAGTCTGTAACACTTGCACATTAAAACGAAACACAGGTGACAAAAAGAAAAAGAAAAAGAACATGACAAACAGGCAAATATGCACAAAGTGATAAAACACAGAGACCCAACATGGACAAAGAACGAAGAATAACGAAGCATCATTGTGGCTTTGTGACTTACCCGCTGCACCGTGGTCAAGTTTTTGTTGAAAGTGCTGAGTAGAGTTTGCAGGAAGGTGTGTTAATTTGTTAAGGTGTTTTGGGTTGCTTGTTGGTGTGGGTTCGCTCAATGTGTGGATGTGGCTGGTTTAAGGATGTTGCGGTTGTTTCATGGCCAGGCCAGGATGGTGTTTACTGCTTGTGGGATTCATGGTGGGATGAAAATAACTACTGTCATGGATATTTGTGCTTATGAGAGATGAGGAAAAAAGGGAGGTGTTGTGTTACGTTTGGTGAGGGGTTTGTGCGGTGATGAAAGAAAGGAACGGAAGAGAGGAAGTGTTAAGAATGTGAGTGTGAATGTGTTGAACGGAGAGGAAGAAGTTTTTGTAGTGAGTGAGAATGTGTAAAGTCCGAAGAGTCAATGTGTTGGTGTGTGTTATGAAGAAGCTGTGAATCTGTGTGGGGTCGTGAGTGGTTGAGAGAGTGAGAGGTTCTCCCCTGTGTGTGCAGTTCGCTGCTGTGTTGTTGAGGGGAATAGAGAGTGGTTGCAAGAGTGCATACACAAAGCTGTCAAATGTGTGTGTAGGAGTGCCACTAAAGCTGACTTGTTGGACTTGAATTGGTATGGTGCTGGGAACCGTGAGAAGGGTGCTTGGAAGCATGCCTAAGATAGCATTGTTCTTTTTTGAAATTTTTGTATCTTTCTGTAATTTTTTTTTGTTTTAACATTTTGGTATCATTTTCTTCTTTTTTAGAACAAAGTAAGAGAAAGACATTCTAATTTTTTATTTCTTCTTCTTTTTTTTTTAGTCATGTTTGCTAATTATTTTTTTTTTGTATTTTTGCATTTTATATTTTTGTATTTTTTTTTTGTAAATCTGATTAAATTGCAAATTGGGAATGAAAAAGAAACAAGATTAGATTCTGAATTTCATTGCGTCAAAGTAAAATTAAAATGATTTGCTTTATTTCTATTTATTTTTTTTTATTTTTTTTAAATTTATTTATGTTTGCCCGGATGAAATTGGGTATTCACACCATAACATTAGCTAATCAACTATAAAAAGCATAATTAATTTAACTTGTTAAAAATTATTGCTACCATAGCCAAAACTATTTACAACAGTTATTTTGTGGACTCTACATTAGTTCTTGAACTGATGTAAATCTTGTCAATGTAGAAAGTGAGACTTTTTTACATTAGACTTAGAATCAATGTAAAAAATACTTTCTACATTGGTTCAAATTTGAACCGATATAGAAAATGTTGAAATAAAATCCCTCATGAAGTTAAAGTTTTAATGATAACAAATTATCGACAAACAAATTCTAAGTCTTCTAGACCTAAAGCTACTAATGGTTTGCTTTGTGAATGTGATTATTATATAGGATTTGATTAAGAAACATGAAGGAAGGTGTGAAACATAAGTCTGAAGTATGTCATCACTCTAGACATAGGACTTGCCCATCAAAAGTAGGATTAATAGAATGAAAGTTGACTAGAAGTATGAAAAACAGGCCATGCTTTCTAGAGATCAAAGTGCATCAACATCAAAAGTTGTATATGATTAGAAGCATGATCAAAAAGTGTATCTAATCAAGGGGTAGTATGACCAGAAACTACACATGATAAGAAGAACCACTAGAAGATGCCAAAACTGAATAAAGAATTGGACACATATGTCTACATTGTTCAAAAGTATTCACACCAGAAGCAGCAAGCTCAGAATCAAACTTGCAAGTGTTTAGAAGCACAAACTTGCAATAGTTCACCAAGTCACCAAGTCCTAATAAAAATAAAGCAACTAGAAGCACAAAAGACTGTTGTACAAGCACTATAATTACCAAAGAAGCTACCACAATAAACATGTTGCAGAGATCAGTCTTTAGAAGCAGCACCGATGACAAGTACTACAAGTTGTCATGAAGAAAATCACTAAGACAACAACAAGCACTAGTGTTACATCATTGGAAAGCATACTAATTGGTGTAGTATTTTCGCAAATAAGTATAAAATCATCTCCACAGGGACTTGTTTGTACTGAGAAATTTATGCAAATTCAATATCTAGACAATGAAATATAAACTTGAGTTTTAAAGATGCAGGAAAATAAAATTTAGTTCAAAAAAATAAAAAGCTAAAAACATAACAGATTTAAAATAAGCAAAATAACAAACAGATGGTGTGCAAGGGTTCTAGCTACAAAGTAATGGAGGTGTTGGGGGTTTGGTTTCACTAAGCTAACATCTCTAGCAATATTAAAGGATTTTCTTTACACAATATTAGATTTAGTATTACCTTAACCTACTAAAATACCATAACCATGATTCCTCACATGAAAGGGCCTAAGTTATTGCTTAACTCAACTTCTAATCCCTTAGCAAGTCAAGCTAAATAACTTGGATCTTGGAACTGAGGTTAAGAACAAGGCTAATAGATTTTATTCTATCCCTAGATATAACATCCATTAGATGCTAACTTCAGTTCTTAGAATAAAAGCATTTTCCAATGACATTTAAACCACAATATCATGCATATGGGTGATCAAACCATAAACAAGAAAATAAAAGCAAAAGAAAGCACTAACACTAAATCAATATTGAATAAATAGTGTAAAATAATTACATGAGAGTAGTTTAGTATACCAAAGCCCCCAACAATTGGTGAAACTAGCCTCTCATGGTCATGAGAGGCATCCTAGAGCTCAAAATAGATACAAAAATTAAAAAGAATGGAGGAAGATGAAAGGAATGGGAGTAGGTGAGAGTGGAGGCACACCACAAAACCCTAAGATGATCCTCAAGAATGTCAAATCACCAGCTCTCTTAAGTGCGCACAAAATCTCTACTTTGTCGTTTTCCTCATAATGGTTATCTCGTTTAGTGAGATGCTTAGCTCGCTAAACGAATAAACACTTAAAATTCCAATTCTTCTTCCAAACAAGAAATTTTGCCTAGCAAGAAGTGTCTCGCTAAGTGACCTTGATGATTCTAAAGTGGCTCTTCAGATACCAGGCTGCTAAGTGAACAGAATTCCTCGCTTAGCCACAATATGCCACGTGTCCTCTTCTGGAAATTAACTACTCGCTTAGCGACTTGATCATCTCGCTGAGCGAGTATCTTTCAAGAATCCATTCCTCAATTCCTCTTCCAAGTGTACAAAGTCTCTGCAAAAGCACACAAAAGCTAATAAAATTCCTAAATTTGAACTATCCATTTAATTACTGCTAATACTAAGTGAATCCTAATTGAAACAAGGGAAAACATAGTAATAGATAAAGAAAAAGAGATAATTGCTATGAAATTAAGTTGCAAAATAAGTTTGCACAACAATTATCAACCAACTATCACAAATTGAATTTGAAATTGTTCCAGTTTTGTTCAAGA
This sequence comes from Pueraria montana var. lobata, assembly GCA_026413185.1. Taxonomy (NCBI): domain Eukaryota; kingdom Viridiplantae; phylum Streptophyta; class Magnoliopsida; order Fabales; family Fabaceae; genus Pueraria; species Pueraria montana. The sequence continues at coordinate 47,436,864 of CM048649.1, read as the reverse complement.
AAGAAAGCAAAAAATACAGCTTTAGAAGATGAAGAAAAGACAAGAGGAACCACTCAACATACAACTATGTGAAACAGACAACTAATGCAGCATTTGACTAATTTTGAAATTCTCTCAACAATCACAAATGGCTACCTCAAAGGCCTATAAAAGGACCTTCACTTTAAGGAGTTCATTACAAGGAAGGAAAACAACAAAGAAGGGGTAAGGTCAGAGAATTTGAACTGTTCAAATCCAACTTCTAATATAGAGTTTTCCTTATCCAAAACATTTTAGGATTATAGCACACCTTGTGTCCATCTTAAAGAGTATATGTAAGCCTCCTAACTCTGTGCAATCTCATTGAAGTGAGCATCCAGAAGGAGTGCATTTTAGTATATCTAAATGGAACCAAAAAGTGGAAAACTCATAAGAACAGTCAAGAGATTGTTGCTTTTGGAGTGAGTTTTGTGCACAACAAGGTATGTTGTGTAAATCTAGAGTAAAGTTGCTATTAGTTTTAAGCCTGAAGAGGCTTGTGAAAGAATATTTGGGTTAAATGGACCCTGTAGAAGTCAAAATACTAAATTAAACTTGCAATGGTTTAAAATAATGGGTGAAGGGCCTGTAAAGACTGAGAATACTAGTGCTATAACATGCATATGTGATAATATTGTCTGGAGAGGAGAGAACACTCAATACAGACTTGAAGATGTAAGAATACTTGGAGGAGACCTAGAGAGGTAAGAATACTCCGTGCAGACATACAAAGGTGAGAATACTGAATTGAGAAGTAGCATGGAGAGGCTAGGAAAAATTACTATAAAAGCCTAAGAAGGCTTAAGGAAAAAGAATACCTTATGTAATTGGTGATTGTCTTAGTGAAAAATCCTACAAGTATAGAGACTGAGTGTAACCTAAAATTTGTGGGTGTACCAATATGAATTACTTGAATATATATTAATATCCATAATTATATATATATATATATATATATATATATATATATATATATATATATATGTTTGTAAAATTAAAAAATAATTAAAAATATATTAAGAAATTATAATAATATAAAAATTATAAATTGTAAATTTAACGCGTATAGAGTACATGCTATTACACTTTTTTTTTTGATGAATTACATGCTATTACACTAGTACAAGAATTATTAGAAAAGCAAAGTTGACAAAATAAATATTACAATAATTAATAGAAAAGCAAAGTTGGCAAGACAAAGAAGTTTGGTAATGGAAAGTAGATTAACAGAAAAATTGGGGATATGTAAGACATCATACAGACTGCCCTGTCTTGTACCACTTAATTATATATTTGTTAAAGAAAGCCAATCCCACACTCTGCCTTGAGTAATCGTATGGTCTATATACGTACGCAACCACACGAAAATAGTTATATTACCACATCTAATAATTAAAATGCGTTTTAAGAAAAATACGCAGGCAAAAGCTACAACAAGTAGTTTTTTATGAATGTAGATCCTTTTAAAACACGCGCGTAATCAGCAAAGATATGGTTCATGATTATTTAATAAGGGAATTGATAAACTATTATTTGCAAAAGTAAAAGCTAATTAAAATGGTGTATGTTCTCCAATTATTTTGTCTTAATAAAAAATATTAAAGCAACAATAATTTATTAAAAGAAAAAGCACATTTTTTTGTTACGTCGACCGTTTAAAAAATGGATTGTTGCATCTTGGTTGGACCCTCGTTGTCACATCAGTCTCTTCTGAATTGCAATAATTGTTTGATTTCAATGCCAACACCACTGTACTAGATATTGTCACAGCATATTTCTTAAATTTTTATTAAATTATACATAATTTTTTATTTTTTTATTTTTTAACATTACTATCCTTTAAATTTAAAAACATTACATTATCATTTCTTATATATTTAAAAATATTATATTAATATTTTTTAAACTTTACATTAACACTTTTTTTATAAGAGAAATAAAAATAATAATTAAAAAATAAAAAATACTCGTATAATTATACGAAATCTTATATAATTTGCTTTATTTTCATTATCAAAAAGCAGTACGTGACGCGGTGATGGAGTCTTCTAAAGTTGTATGAAATATGAATAGGAATAACAGTGTCTTTGGCTGCACGTCGAGGGAAGAGGACGAGCATCATAGTGAAGCTAATATAGATCTTTTATATATATGGACTTTTTTTTTTTTTTGATCAGCCAAAACATAACTTTTACCATTGATAATAGGTATAAGGGATACCTATGATAAATACATGGTTTAACATAGCCATATAAGAAATTGTCCCAACAATTGGTTAAACAATATTAAATGCGATGTCTCATTTAATATACAATAACCAACTAATCTGTAATAAAGCATACCACTTACAAATGATAGCCATCTATACATCCCATCCAACAAAATACCACATCCCTCCAAGTACCATCTTCAAAATTGATTTGTGTCTGGTCTATTTCCTACAACTTCTCAACTCTTGTGCATATGTTTGCCCCCGGCACTACTACAAAAATGCGTTTTTACATCGCTGGATCAACATCGGTTGACCAAAAAACGATGTCAATGGAAACGCGGTGGCATTTTTGAAATTTTAAGCAACATGTTGACATCGGTTATGTGTGAAACGATGTTGAAATATCCTATCAACATCGTTTCACTAGAAAACGATGTTGATAGGAGATGCTCAACATCGGTTTTCTAGTGAAACGATGTCAATATATGGAAATGCGGTGGCATTTTTGAAATTATAAGCAACATGTTGACATCGGTTATGTGTGAAACGATGTTGAAATATCCTATCAACATCGTTTCACTAGAAAACGATGTTGATAGGAGATGCTCAACATCGGTTTTCTAGTGAAACGATGTTGATAGGAGATACATAAAAGGCATTTAACATCGGTTTTCTAGTGAAACGATGTCATTGGTCTTCGTTAACATCGGTTATACCTCATAACCGATGTTATCCATGTGTTAAGTATCCATTTGTCTTTTGTTTTCACAGACTCGCGCCTGAACCCTTTCGCTTTCACGCCTGAACCCTTCTTTCTTCTGTGGAAATCCTTGCGACCACGACCTCGTCGTTCTCAGACTCCTCCACGACGTTCCTTTTCGCCATTGTCGCGTCTCCATTGCTTCGTCCTCCACTTCATTGCTAAACCCCTTTTGCATTTTCGCCGTTGTCTGTGTGGCTTGTGACATTGAGGTACGAAACATTGTCCCCATTTTGTTGGTTCCAAACCGCCCTAACATGATTTTTCTTGTTTGTTCCAAACACTAACATGATTATTCATCTCGCAAGGTGTTCGAAACCATTGTCAGTGTTGCTAGGTGTCCTACTTGCGAACGTGTTCTTCTCGCAAGAGTGTGTTGTCGCGCGCCAATAACAGGTACAAATGGCATTGTGTTCTTCTCTGCAAACTGTTGGAATTGGCATGTTCTGTTGCTGCTGCCTGCATATTTGGCAATTTCTTGAATGTTAACTACTTGGAACATTTTGTTGCTGTCTGTTGCACATGTTTGTTGCTGTCTGTTGGTCCAAATTATTTGTACATTTTGTATCAATTTAGGGAAAATTTGACATATAATACTTGTCCTGCATTGTAGATTAGTTTGGGAAAATTTTGATTTTTTTTGTTTGGGAATTTAGGGAAGAATGAGTGGACAACTATTGTATAATATAGATATAGCTATGGGCTAGAGGCAGTACATGTTTCGATTTGCATTCTTTTAGGCAATTTCTGGTAGGGAAGGTTTATATTCCTTTCCAGTATGATTGGTGCTTCTTTATGAGTTTTGTATCTTTCTCTGTGTGGTTTGGTGAGGTTGCTGTATAGTTCTTTTGTGTGATCTACAGCTGGTTGGGTTGTGGTATTGTTACATGAAGCAGGGGAAGATATAATCTGTTTTGTTGTGGTGCAGCTTAAAAAGAGTTACGGGTGGTTGGTGTTATAGCATTGTGTTGCAACTTAAAGGAGGGTGTCGATGTTATCAAGTTCATTATTAGATCTCTATTTTGGGTTTTGTATGTGTTACAAAAGTTAGGATTTTTGGATTTTTTTTTCCTGTTAGGATAAGGATAAGAGTTGTCTATATAATGTGTATAATGTGTACTCAAAATCATACTTGTTCCCCTGCATAACGATATCTGTGTAATTATTTGTTCATTTCCACATGCTTAAGACAATTATAGTCATCTATGAATTGTATGCTTCCTATCATCTGTTTGAAGTGTATTAAATGTAATTATCATTGTAACTAATATTTCTATTGCGATAATTATGATTATCATAATTATGATAATTTTTGTAATAACTTAACCTATAGGCAGTGAGCATTGAGTACCTGTGTTGGTGTTGTTCTTGTCCTTCAGAGATTGTGTCGTGTCCACCGTCATCACCGCATTCTTTGTTATTGTTAGTGAGCATCTTTTCAGGTACGTATCTCATTGTAACACTTCAGTGCTTCTTACAATTATAATAATGCTGTATAAGTTGTTTGTGTAATTAATGAGTATTATTTTATATGCAAGTTAAGCATTTTGAGTGAACCTTAGTTTCCCGTTTGAGGTTCAATACAATGATTAATACGGAAAGTTTGGATTAATCGTTGTATTAAATCTTGAATTGTCCGTTTGGACAGTTTGGGAAGACACATTTTTTTATACTTGATTCATACGTAGAGGTTGAGTCTCATTTGTTAAATTTGACAAAATTTCGGTTTAGTGTATTTCGTTTTGTTCTCCAAGTGCATACTTGATTGTGGTGGAATTGATGTCACTGCTTTCATGTCGTGTACTTGGAGATCAATGCGAAATGCTGCCGAAATTTCGTCAAATTTAACAAAAGAGACTTAACCTCTACGTACAAATTAAGTATAAAAAATGTCTTCCTGAATGGGATAGGGCCACACCTTTATGAAAAAGTGAGATCGTCATGCATGATATAATTTTGTGAGTATCACAGAAAAGGAAAGATGGATCGAAGTTGGATGAAAGCTATTCGCATCACTGAGGAGTATGAGAATGGGGTTGAAAAGTTTTTGGAATTTGCTCAACAAAATTCACCAAATATGGGGGGAAAATATTATTGTCCTTGTGTTAACTGTCTGAATGGGAGACGACATGTCGTGGACGACATAAGGACACATCTTCTCTGTGACGGGATTCTTCAAACATATACAAGATGGATATGGCATGGTGAATTCATAGACATGCCGACGGTGTCCCAAACTGAGTCTGTTGTTGATGTTGAAATGGGAGATCGATTAGAGGATATGATCCGAGATGTTGGACAAGAGTCTTTTCATCAAGCACATGCCCCTTTGTATGATGCATTGAAAAGTGATTCGAAGAAGCTTTTGTATCTAGGGTGCAACAACTTCACACGGTTGTCAGCGGTGTTAAGTTTGGTCAATTTGAAGGCAAGATATGGGTGGAGTGATAAAAGCTTCACTGATTTGCTTGAGGTGTTGAAAACGATGCTTCCAAAAAATAACACGTTGCCGAAAAATAACTATGAGGCAAAGAAGATACTGTGTCCGGTGGGTATGGAGTATCAGAAAATACATGCATGCCCTAATGATTGCATATTGTACAGAAATGAGTTTGAACATATGCATAAATGCCCCATGTGTGGAGTGTCACGGTACAAATTGAAGGATGATGCGTGTGGTAGTGATGAAAGCACAAACAAAGAGTCCCCAGCAAAGGTGTGTTGGTATCTTTCAATAATTCCAAGGTTTAAACGATTGTTTACTAATGGAGATGACGCAAAAAACCTGACATGGCATGCAGATAGTCGAAAATGTGATGGATTGCTCCGGCATCCGGCTGATTCTCCCCAGTGGGACAATATTAATCATTTGTTTCCAGATTTCGGGGAAGAGTCAAGAAACCTTAGGCTTGGACTTGCTACCGATGGAATGAATCCTTTTGGTAACTTAAGTACTAACCACAGTTCATGGCCTGTTTTGCTAGTAATTTACAACCTGCCTCCTTGGTTGTGCATGAAGCGAAAATACATTATGTTGTCTATGATGATTTCAGGTCCAAGACAGCCAGGAAATGACATTGATGTTTATCTAAGTCCGTTGATTGAAGACTTGAGAAAGTTGTGGGACGAAGGGGTTGATGTCTTTGATGGGAATCGCAAGGAAACCTTCAAGTTGCGTGCAATGGTATTTTGTACCATTAATGACTTTCCAGCATATGGGAATTTGAGTGGATATAGTGTTAAGGGGCATCACGCATGTCCTATATGTGAAGAAAACACAAGCTACGTGCAACTCAAGCATGGAAGAAAGACAGTCTACACTAGGCATCGGAGATTTCTCAAACCATATCACCCGTATCGGCGATTGAAAAAAGCTTTCAATGGAAGACAAGAGGATGTAAGTGCACCGATACCTTTGACTGGAAAGC